>CM070718.1:46343790-46684307 GCA_036346275.1 Otatea glauca
TGGGCCGGCTCGTTTCGTCATGTGAACGCGGCCTTGGTCGGCCTGATCGACGGATGCCTCTTGGGAGGTTACGGTGTCCGAGTGCTCGTTTTACGTCGTAGGCTGAGGCCGCGGCCTTTGTCGGCGCGGACGACGAGCGCCTCTCGAAGTTACGGTGTCCAGGAGTGCTCGCTTGGCGTCGTAGGTGGGACGGGTGCCCGATTTTACGTCGTGGCCGGGCCGCGGCCTTGGTGATTGCGGACAACAAGATGCCTCTCGGGAGGTGCGGTGTCCAGAGTGCTCGTTTAACGTCATAGTGGGCCGCGGCCTGGTAGTGGCTTGGACGACAGTGATGCCTCTTAGGAGGTTTCGGGTCCGAAAGTGCTCGTTTAATGTCTTAAGCCGGACGAGTGCTCATTTACGCCGTAGCCGGACGCGGCAACCGATCTGTCGCGGATGACTAGATGCCTCTCGGGAGGTTACGGTGTCCAAGTGCTCATTTTACGTCGTAGTTGGGCCCAGCGGTCTTGGTTTCGCATGAGACGACGGATGCCTCTCGGGAGGTTACGGTGTCAGAGTGCTCGCTTAGCGTCGTGATGCCGGACGCGGCCTGGTTTGCCGCGAACGACGGATGCCTCGGGAGGTTACGGTGTCAGAGTGCTCGTTTTAACGTCGTGGCCGGACGCGGCCTTGGTCGGCGCGGTCGATCAGATGCCTCTCGGGAGGTTCTGGTGTCCGAATGCTCGTTTAATGTTGTAGCTGGACGTGGCCTTGGTCGGCGCCGATGACCAGATGCCTCTCGGGAGGTTCTTGTGTCCGAGTGCTCGTTTAACGTCCTAGCTGGACGCGGTCTTGTCAGTCGCATGACGACCCGGATGCTCTCGGGAGATTACGGTGTCCGAAAGTGGTCGCTTTTCGTCGTGGCGGGCCGCGGCCTTGATCGGCATAGAGGACCAGATGCCTCTCGGGAGGTTCTGGTGTCTGAGTGGTCGTTTTACGTCGTAGCTGGACGCGGCCTTGATCGGCGTAGAGGACCAGATGCCTCTCGGGTGGTTCTGGTGTCTGGGTGCTCATTTAATGTCATAACTGGACGCGGCCTTAGTCGGCGCGGACGACCAAATGCCTCTCGGGAGGTTTTGGTGTCCGAGTGGTCGTTTTACGTCGTAGCTGGACGCGGCCTTGGTCGGCGCAGATGACCAGATGCCTCTCGGGAGGTTCTATTGTCCGAGTGCTCGTTTAACGTCGTAGCTGGACGAGTGCTCGTTTTACGTCGTAGCTGGACACAGGGCGTCCATCCCGAGTCCCCATGTGGAGAGGGTAGCTGCGAGAGGTGGCATTGCTTATCCCATTATGCGCCTGGTCGCAGTGTGGGACCTAGAAGGTGGCGAAAGCGCGTTACTGCGCGTCTATTCGAACGCCGTGCTCGTGGAGCTAATAACGGGTGATCCGAGTGGGACCTAGAGATCCCTCCCAAGGGGGACCTTTCCAAGTAGACGATCGGCGTAGGTGTCCTACCCCTTTGAGGCGACCCATGAGAAACCTTTCTTTACTCGATCCCGTATCGGACTCTAGGCTGTTCGCCGACCCAGAGCACAGCTGGCTGTCACCCATCGATGGGTTCCACGGGAGAGCGTGAAGTATGGTCTCGGACACGAGTTAAGGCGATTGGGTCGTCCGCCAGCCCAACTAGAGGTTCACTTTGGGGCTCGCTTGTCTCGCCCTTGCTCAATTTTTTTTTGGTTTGAGGTCCACTTGGTGGATCATGCCTTTAGAACCCACAGCTTTTGACTGGGCCCCGGGCGCGAGTTATCGAGCTCTTTTGCCACTTTGGGGCCGCGTGCAGCCGTGACGCTTCAGATATGCGTCAGAGCAGCCGACTGGCCCAAAGCGGACAGAGGCCATTGGGTGCGCTGCTTGAAACGGTGTCTTTGCGTCTCCTGCAAGCCTATCAGACTTAAATGCATAGAGAGGAATTGGAAATCATTGCGTTTACCAGGGGCCTGGCGTGGCAGCCGAGGGGAAGGGTGTCACGGCCTTCACCCGAGGAGGTGTCTGTTTGGTGGTGCCTTTCGGCTAGGCGCTGCATCGGCTTCTATAAATCTGGCCGGGGGCCTATCGGAGTCACTTGCCTTTGCTTTCTCGCTTCCGCCTTTGCTCGAGACAAGAGAAAACCAGAGTGAAGGAGCCGGAGAAAAGAGATCCCCACCTTCCCCTTTTCTCACCTTTTCGCTGTTATTGCTTTGGAGATGTCGTGGCCGGAGTGCTCCGCTCAGCCTGCCCGCACGCTCGGCATGGAGAGGAAGGGGTTCCTCCCCCCGCGGGACGTCTCATGGTGGAGGTGCCAGCGAGTCGCTGTCCCCTCAGCGGGGATAGCCCGAGAAAGTCGTGCCCGCCTCGTTCTCTGACGAGAGTTGGTTCTCGCACCCGTTCGTCACCTGCTCGTCTTCTTTGCACTATTACAAGGCGGAGGTGCACCACCTCAACCCTAACGGAGTGCTTCATATTGCGATCTTCATCACGTTGTGTGAGGCATTTCTGGGGATCGATCCCCATTGGGCGCTCTGAAGGCATTTTTTCCATGCGCGGCTGAGGGATAAGCCATCGGACGCACCTGTGCCCATAGGCAGCATGGCCCTCCAGCTGCGCGGTGGCCACGGGTCGGACTACATCGAGGTGAAGCTGCTGTCCTCGAATCGGGGGTGGCACTCCAAATGGTTCTACGCCCGGAACCTGGGAGGTAGCGCCCCAGCCTTCACCGGCCGGCTCCCGGTGGCGGGGCCCGAGTGGACTTGGGGCACCGATCGGAAGGAAAAGAACAGGGTGGGCGTGATTATCGGCCGGATCAAAGTCCAGGAGAAGCGGGACTGACCCGCGATGTCGTTGTGCACGATTCATGAAGATCGCGCTGTAAGCCACGATGGGCCGAGTCGCCCCATGTTCAAACACGAAGGTCCCACCCCATGAGGACGGTGAAGTCGGAGCTCTCAGCGTCGGAGATCGAGGCGTGGTGTCCTCCGTCACGGGTAGGAGTGCTCACCGAGGTGCGGGTGGCCACCTGAGCCATTCTCCTCGCGCAATCCGGACTTGGTAATCTGAGCAGATCCTTCCTCCCTTCCTCTTCCCCTAGCTCTTAGTAGTCGGTCCGATTAGTGTTTTTGCATTATCCGAGGTCTTGCAGGATGGTTTCCGGCGTGTTTTGCGGGAAGAAGGAGCCGAGGCGGCCTGCGGGAGGCCACGCTACACGAATCCGCCCACAAGAAGCGGAAGGAGGAGAGGAAGAGGAAGAAGAAGCAAGAGCCAAGGCGAGTGAGGCACGCCAAGAGGAGGTCTCAATCGACTGCCGTTGAGTCGGCTGGTTTGGGGTTGACCTCCAGCGACGGCAACGACAGCGGCGGCGAGGACCCATACCGCGGGATCGAGTTCGCGCCGCCGACTGGTCACGGCTCAATCGAGGGTGTTGACGCGAGTGCCGCAGTCACTGAGCCTTAGACGGAGGCTTCCTGGGCGACAGTGCCCTCAGGGAAGCAGAGGAGCGACTCGCCTACGCACGGGGGACCAGTGAAGTAGGCGCGGTTGCCACGCACCCGCTCGGCGCTATAAGTGTTCTCGTCCCCGAGTTGCATTGCTGCAGGGTAGTTTGGGCAGTTGCTAAATGACTGTTCTATGCAGAGCTTACAGGGGGCGGCTGTGGCAACGGCGGCTCATCCGACGGTGATTGACCGGTGGTCGGCGCGTCCCGCAGCCTCGGGCGGGCTTGAGGAGCCGCGGTCGAGGCACCGGAGGCTTGTCGGAGCGCCAGTCGAGCCGAGACAACATTTAGCGGCCGGGCGCAGTGAGGCGCGCACGCGAGGAGGGTCTGACGGCTCTTGGCGAGTCGGGGCCTTGTTCGGAGGCCGAGGGGGGCGAGAAGGAGCTCCTGCCGCCACCGCCGGGGAGTCCTCCGGCTTGCGCGACCCGGGTTCCTGGGGGAATCCTAATGTTGCCGCCCAGGAGCCCGCCGGTGGGAGCGGTCCAGGCGTTGGAGGTGGTCGCCGCGGCTGTGCCACCAAGGCGCGGCCTTCATGAGCGCAAACCGCCGATCTTGTCGCGGTGTCTGCGCTGGTCGCCTTTGCGCATTGGCGGGTCGGGACGGCGACGGCCCGTGGCCGTCCCTGGCGCCGGACGAGGTTGAGGTGAGCCAGATCCAGAAGGGCCTGGCTCTCCTCCTCGAGTCTTGTAGCGGGGCGGCGGACGCGATTACGGCTGAAATCCGCCCGACTGGCGCTGTAAGTCAGACATAACCCCGCCCTTACAGCTTTCGACGAATTTATCATGGGCTAACAGGGTGTTGCATTTTGCAGCACTTGCGGGCCCGCTCGGGGGATAAGTCTGAGCTCCTCCGGCGTTTGCACGGTCGGAGGTTAATTTCTTGAGGAAGAATCTCCATCCGGTGAGCCAGTGCTGATGCTCGGGAGGTCTGCAGCAAGTGGTAGTGCGGAAAGGTCGGCCAAGGCTGGGCCGGTCGCGTAGACCCACTGACGAGGAGCGGCGGGAATAAGTCCTTGAGGACACGGGTGTCCGCGCTTGAGTCTCTCTGGCGGTGGCAGGCTAGCCGCCAAGGATCTTTGCCATTGCGCGGAGGACCGCGCGATCGGGAGGCGACCGTCTCAAAGCGGCGGATCAGGCCCAAAGGGCGCCCGAACAAGCGCGTCGGCGTGATGATCCGCCGAGGAGCCGGCAAGGTCGGGAGGAGCCAGCGATCTAACGAACTCCACGACTGGTAAGTGACCTGACTCTTTAATTGATTTCGCAATCGTGGTTCATAGGGTGCGTTCTCTGATGTTATCTCGGTCTAAAGAGCTACAGTGGAACTTTGGCGACGCCGTCAAGGCGCGGAGAGAGGCGGTGGAGGCACACGACGTGGCGACCACGGCGCGCGACGTGGCCCTGACATCACTGCAGTTGGTGGAGGTGGACCGGTCCGAGATGGCCGACGGGCTGGCGACCCTCTGAGGGGTCGGCAGGGAGGTCTACGACCGAGTGCTCGGGACTGCGCCGGGTTCGAGTTCGGTCGCCACCGAGCTAGGCCGCGTGCCCGAGCACGTCGTGAACTCGGTGAGCAAAGGTGCCACGCTTGGAGCTTCCTCGGCGCTCGCCTGCGCCATCTCCCACTATGACGGCATCGAGCTCGCCACCGTCAGTAGCGGGATCGCCGGGAATCGGACCGACGAGGAGATCGACAGGTTCGAGCTTCAAGTCGAGCCGCACGTCCGGTTGATTGTCGATAGGATTCCGCCGGGGAGCGTCCTCCACAGAGAGTAGAGAAAAGTTAGATGTTTTCCCTTTCTTAATGTAAAAAACCTTAGCATGCAATAAACTGAAGTTTGGCAAGATCCAATCTGTCTTTTGCACTTTCCTGCTGTGATGAACGCTCGGCGACCATAGCTCTAGAAACCGTAGGGGTTGGTCAAGCGTAGGTCTATGCGTTACCATTTACGAGGGAAGAGTGAAGAGGATAGGAACTTGGTTATGAAGCATTCACGCGCACTTGCGCGGACAGAGTGTTCTGATCACCAAGGTCGCCCGTGTGGGCACTCTCTTCTTCCATAAGCGCTACTTAGCAACCGAAGCGGCGAGTAGTGGCAGTAGCACTGGGTCGAGAGGGTTACCATTTTAGGAGGAACCTCAGGTTGGTCGGGTCACCACCCGTGTGAATGCGTGAACTGGCTGTGCTCGCGTGGGAAAGGAGTGTTCCTGACTGACCAAGGGTCGCTCCGTGTGGGCACTTCCTTCTTCCGCAAAGCGCTACATAGCAATCGTAGCCGCTGGGGCATAGTCCGTAGTACATGGGTCGAGAGGGTTACCGTTTTAGGAGGAACCCTATGGTTGGTCGGGTCACCGACCCGTGTGAGTGCGCCGACTGAAAGCGACCCGTACGAGTGTGCCAACCGGTGGCCCCCGAGCGTCGTGTGGCGACCGGGTACTCGGTAGAAGGGTAAAAAAGAGCGAGGGACAAGAAAGAGTTTTAGGGATAAAATCGCCTTAACTTTTCTCTGTTCCATGCGTTGGAGATGACGTTGCCATCCGCGTCCTTGAGTCGGAAGGTGCCGGGTCGGAGAACCTCCACGACGGTGAAGGGGCCTTCCCATGGCGGTGAGAGCTTGTGCTTGTCTTTGCTGGACTGAACCTGGCGCAGGACTAGGTCGCCCACGTTGAAGGACCGGCCTCGGACCTGACGACTGTGGTAGCGTCGCAGTTGCTTGGCCGCATTACTTGGCCGATCGCAGAATCGGCCACGCCACGCGGCCTCGTCGAGTGGTCGATGGCGCCTTGTTGCATAGATGAGCCCCGCTGCCTCGCTAAAGGCTTGTAGTCTCGGGCGCCGTGATTCCGGACGGCTGGCGATAGCTTCGCAAGACCAACACCATGAAGAATGGCGAAACCTTGGCCGCCCGGAAGTTGAGTGGTCCGCAGGCTCCAGAGGATGGAGGGTAACTTAGCCACCCATCGTCCCACGAATTTCTTCAGTCGACTAAAGATTCGTGGCTTGAGCCCTTAGAGAATCATGCCGTTTGCCCGCTTCGATCCGTGCATGGTCCGATGATGGGCCACACCGCCTAATCGACGCGGATGTTGAAGTCGTCGCAGAACTCGAGGAATTCCTTCCCCGTGAACTACGTGCCGTTATCGGTGATGATGGAGTTCGGGACTCCGAACCGAAAAACGATGTCACGGAAGAAAGTGGCCTCCTGCACTGATGTGATGCTGGCGACTGGCTTGGCCTCTATCTGTTAGTGTTATGCCCTTGAGGCAATCATTTAGATGATTGTAACATGACTATGTTTATGAATAATAATATGATTATTGGTCCAATGAATGTATATCATTGTATTGATCAACAAGTATGTGACTTGATTATGAAGCTCTTTACTTAATGATGTAATTCGATAAATATCTCTGATCGGATATCATCGTATAGGACTACGATGAATAGATCGGACATGTAGTGATCGATGATCATGCTTCATAGATCATGGGATATGGAGATATCATCTCTACATTGTGGACCATGTTGAAGAACATGGGTTAGATAGACCGCTATGGGACATCTGCGAGAATGTTTCATTCTTATGTGTCATCGATGTATCTCATACCTAGAAGATGTATGATCCTTAGACCTGAGATTGTCATATTCCCTACATGTGTAATAGTTTTCCTTGGGGCTATCAAACACTACTTCCTAACCGGATAGTTATAAAGGTAGCTTTCATGTTTACTATGAAACGTGCAGAGGGAAGTGAGCGATCAAGATGGAATTTGCCACTCCAATGAAACGGAGATATATGACAAGGCCACTCGTGTGATATGATTAAGAAAGTGCATGGCCATGCCGTGATTGAGAGTCAATCACAACTTATTAATATATCACGGATCGAGAGATGGATTGAATCATCAAAGGATGACATGCTTCTCGCCTTGAGATCAATCTTCATATACTTGGCAAAGGGATTATTACATGAGTTCTTTTGATAGGTTCTGCTCGATTTGATCACAGTATGTTTGGGAGTTGGCATACTTTGCAAGAAGCCGCTACCAACTATTGGATTGAAAAGAGTTTTCGAATCCATGTCCAAGCGTATGTGAACTCGCAGGTCACACACTTAATGGGGGACGCATTAATTTGGATTGGATCCGTAATTAATGAACCTCGTGGGCTTAGCATCTTTGGTGGGCCCTGGTTTAGGTTTCATCTCGTGGCTATATAAGGAGGGAGGAGGAGGCGCGAGTGTGCTTTCCACGGTTTAGGTTTGATTCACTTGAAACCCTAGCCTCCTCCTCTCGCTGCCCTGCCGAGCGACTAGGTGCTTGCACACGGCGCGCGGCGTTCCATCTCCGGGCGTGTGGACTATCGCTGTGACGCCTGCTGCGGCTGCGGCGTGGGAGGGCGATCCACGGCGAGGCGAGGACGATCCACTACATCGGCGCAAGCGATCGCGGCGAGGACGAACCACTACATCGGCGCGCGAAGGATTCGCAGAATCGCGCGTCTAGTGGTAATCTTATCTATGATCCCCTTCTTGCGAGTAGCTTTCGTTGCGGTAGTTTTTTTGTGCTAGCGTAGCATACGCGTTCCTTGATGGTATCGAGCCATCTCGTATAGTTTTGTGATCGGATGTTGCACATATGATGTGTGAGGTTAGTAGATTGGATCTATTACATGTTGGCCGGTTCATGTGATGAATTGGTGACGGCAGCCATCGATGAGATCGATCGATTTAGGGTTTGAGAAAGTGCAAACCGACTCAATCTTGATTTGGGTGAGTCCGTTCATGGTGCGACGTTACCCTTACGGTCGGGTTACCGCCATCGTGGTTTGAAGCGTATCCATATGGGACCAAGCCAATCGGATCGAGTTGGATTGGGTCAATCTGGTTGATCCATGGTAAGCGCAAACAGATTCAATATTGATTTGGGTGAGTCCGTTCATGGTACGACGCGTTGCCCTTACCGGTCGGGTTACCGCCATCGTGGTTTCAAAGCGTATCCATATGGGACCAAGCCAATTATATTAGATCGGATTAGGTCAATCTGTTGATCCGTGGAAATTTTGAGGATCACCTTGAGGCGCCCCTTGGACCCTGTTGGCGCCGCCCTCGGACCCGAGTCGTAGGGTTGCTTTTGTTTAACCTCGTTTTTGCAGGAATTATGTGAAATAGTATGGCCTATGTGTATGTGATGCATGTAATTTCCACATGGCTGCGTGCGTGTTAAGCCATAAGGCTATTTAAATTGTATAACGACCTGCGTGTCGACTTGTGATGCTTCAAACCCTCATGTAAAATTCATTATCAAAAGTTGTAAGGAGTTGCATCCATAATGATGAAGACGATGGCTAGGTGAACAAATCAAGCAAGGTGGCTAGGTGAACAACCAAGCATGATGATGGAGATCTTAATGCTAAGGGCCATGCTATTTCACGACTTATTTTGATTTTCTCGTGGATGTGTGTTTTATCCTTGCTATTTTCTTTATGCTCATTGCATGTGATGCTATGTTCATAGTAATCTTTGTTCATCCTTATAGTTAAAAATCTTAAATCAAATTGTCCATCCAATTGTTGCACCTATCAAGAATTTAGATCGTTATTGATATGACTGCCAAAGTAGTATATCAATGGCTATCTCAATAGATGATAGGGATGTGTTGGACACATCACGCATAACAATGGCGATTTAAACGAGCTATCAAAGCGGTTTTGGGCTTGAGGACATAAGTGGTTGGGATTTGATTTGATAATGAAGGAACCTATACAAGACAATTGGTGTCTAGGAAAACACACATGAGGCAGGTTTCTTAATTGGCACCCGAATACGGAAGTGCTCCCTCCTCATGTGAGCCCTTGGGGCGAGGTTGACTGGCCATGAGTCAAGTTGATGGAGGCATTCATTACTTGTTTTCATACTCAACAAACAAGAGTTACATATGATGTAATTAGCAAAGGTGTTGCTTACCTATGTCATTAAATTTCTAGCAGTGATGCCAAAGCTCACTAGTGTTTAATGAATATGGATCTTGAATACTCACTATGTGTCTATAAAAGGACATAAAATAGGAGTGTCTTTAATTAAAAGTTTAATAAAAGTTTTACATAAACATAGTGCTTAGAATCTTTGCATATTTTTGTTGTAGTTCAATGGCACCTTCTCCTACTCCTGCTACACCTGGTTTTGCTTTGAGATCGGTTTTGGAAAGGAAAAACTGAATGGAACTAATTTTGTTGATTGGTATCGCAACTTTGAGAATTGTTCTCAAGCATGAAAAGAAGGACTATGTTCTAGAGAATCCAATTCTGATGAACCGGTCGAAAATGCTGCTCGCAATTTGAGGGTTGAATATGAAAAGCATGTTAATGCTTCTGTAGAGGTCAGCTGTCTCATGCTAGTCACAATGGACTCTGAGCTCCAAAAGCAATATGAGGACCAGGATGCTTACAATATGATTGTGGGCTTGAAGGGCATGTTTGGGAATCAAGCAAGAGAGAGGTATGGTATCTCAAAGCTTTTATTTGCTTGTAAGTCGGTCAAAGCGATCAGTCGATCCTCATGTGATCAAGATGATTGGTTACATTGGGAGATTGGAAAACTTGAGTTTCCCTTAGCCTCGGTTTGGCCACAGATGTTATTCTCCGTCTACGCCAGAGCTTTGAGCCATTCATTATGAATTTTCATATGAATAGCATGGAGAAGAGCCTAACCGAGCTACATGGGATGCTCAAGGCTGCGGAGAAAGCATTAAAAAAACCCAATCATGTGATGATGGTTGAAAACAACCGCTTTCAAAAGAGAAAGGCTAAGGTGGGGAACGGAAAGAGCAAGGGCAAGGGCAAGGGCAAGGCTCAAGATGAGATCGCGAGCCTCAAAACTAAGCTTCGAAGCTTAAAGTTGGCCCTCAACCCGATACCCAATGCTTCTATTGCAAGAAATCGGGGCATTGGAAACGAATCTGAAAAGTACAGCAGATAAGAAGAATGGAAATGTGGTTTCCACTTGGTATTAATGTTATAGAAATTAATCTTGCTACTTCTTCACTCAGCTCATGGGTATATGATACCGGTTCGGTTGCTCACATTTGCAATTCGTTGCGGTGATAAAGAGTAGAGACTTGGCAAAAGGAGAAGTGGATCTTGGCGTGGGGAATAAAGCAAGAGTTCTTTGGTCTTGCCGTTGGCACATACCCATTGCATTTGCCTTGAGATTAGTTTTAGAACTCAATAATTGTTATTTTGTTCCATCTTTGAGTAGAAACATTATTTCATCTTCTTGTTTGGAACATGAAGGTTATGATTTCAGAATAAAGAACTTTGTTTGTTCAATATTTTTGAATGATATGTATTATGGTCGTTGCCCCATGGTGGATGGGTTGTACGTCCTTGAACTCGAAGAAAAACATGTCTATAATATTAATGTAAAAAGGCACCGGCCTAATGATTTGAACCCTACCTTTTTGTGGCATTGTCGCTTAGGTCATATAAATGAGAAGCGCATGAAGAAGCTCCATGGTGATGGACTTCTAACCTCATTTGATTTTGAATCATTTGAAACATGTGAATCTTGTTTACTTGGCAAGATGACAAAAGCCCCTTTCACAGGTTTTAGTGAGAGAGCAAGTGAATTATTGGCCCTAGTACATACTGGATGTATGTGGACCAATGAGCTCGATTGCTAGGGGTGGGTTTGATGCTTTGTAACTTTTACCGATGACTTCAGAGATATGGATATATCTATTTAATGAGGCATAAATCTGAAACTTTTGAAAGGTTCAAAGAGTTTGAGCAAGTACAAAATCAACTTGGCAAAACAATAAAACACTTACGATCCGATCGTGGTGGCGAATACTTGAGCCAAGAGTTTGGTGATCATTTAAAGCAATGTGGAATCGTTCGCAACTTACTCCGCCAGAGCGCCTCAATGGAATGGTGTGTCCGAGCAGCGAACCGGACTTTATTAGATATGGTTTGGTCAATGATCACCAAACAGATCGCCATTATCCTTTTGGGGTTTCGCTCTAGAGGCAATTGCGTTCACTTTGAATAGGGTCCCATCAAAATCCGTTGAGAAGACGCCATATGAGATATGGTGGGAGAAGACCCATGTTGTCATTTCTCAAGATATGGGGATGTGAGGCTTATGTAAAACGTTTACAATCGGATAAACTCGCACCTAAATCGGAAAAATGCTTTTTGTGGGGTATCCTAAAGAAACAAAAGGATATTACTTTTACAAAAGAAAGCGAGAACAAAGTTTTTGTTGCTCAAATGGTGTCTTTTGGAGAAAGAGTTTCTTTCAAAAGAAATCGAGAGGAGTGATGTGTATCTTGATGAAGTTCGAGAATCACATGAATATGTTCAAGCTACCTCTGAACCTTCACAAGATGTACAAAGTGTTGTACAACTGTGGAAGAGACTCCATTACGTGGTCGGGAGGCCACGTCATGTACCTATTAGATATGGGAATGACATATTATTGTTGGACAATGATGAGCCCACGACTTATGAAGAAGCAATGATGGACCCAAACTCCAAAAATGGCTTGAAGCCATGAGATCCGAAATTCAATCCATGCATGACAATCAAGTTTGGAACTTGGTGATTCACTGATGGTGTAAAACCATTGAGTGCAAATGGATTTTCAAGAAAAGATAGGCGTAGATGGAAATGTTCAGATCTATAAGGCACGGTTGGTGGCAAAGGGTTTCAAACAAGTTCAAGGAGTTGACTATGATGAAACTTTCTCACCGTAGCCATGCTCAAGTCTGTCCGGATCATTTTAGCTATTCTTTGCATATTTTGATTATGAAATATGGCGGATGGATGTCAAAACAACCTTCCTTAATGGGAATCTTTACGAGGATGTATACATGATACAACACTGAAGGCTTTGTTGATCCTAAATATGCTAAAAGGGTATGCAAGCTTCAAAGATCCATTTATGGGTTAAAGCAAGCATCTAGGAGTTGGAACATTCGTTTTGATGAAGTAGTCAAAGGTTTTGACTTTATCAAAAATGAAGAAGAGCCTTGTGTTTACAAGAAAGCTAGTGGGAGCGCACTTGTATTTACGATTTTGTATGTGGATGACATATTATTAATCGGGAATGACATTCCTATGCTTGAAGATGTTAAGACTTCATTGAAAAGGAGTTTCTCAATGAAGGACTTGGGAGAAGCATGCTATATCTTGGGCATAAAAATCTATAGAGATAGATCAAAAGGTTAATTGGATTAAGTCAGAAGCGTACATTGACAAGATATTGAAAAGGTTCAATATGCATGAATCCAAGAGAGGTTTCATGCCAATGTCACATGGCATCGCCTCTGCAAGAATCGGTGTCCTTCGACATCGATGGCGAGACAGGATGAGCAAGATTCCATATGCTTGACTATTGGGTCTATTATGTATGCCATGATCATACACGCCTGGATGTCTCATATGCTCTAAGTGTCACGGCGGATACCAAGCGGATCTGGTGATGGTCATTGGATAGCCGTAAAAATATCCTGAAGTACTTGAGAAGAACTAAGGGTATGTTCCTTGTTTTTGGAGGTGAGGAAGATCTGGTTGCAAAGGGTTACACCGATGCAAGCTTCCAAACCGACAAAGATGATTTTCGATCGCAATCCGGGTTTGTGTTTACACTTAATGGAGGAGCGATGGTGGAAGAGTTCCAAGCAAAACACGGTGGCGACTCTCTGACGAAGCGGAGTACATTGCGGCTTCGGAGGCCGCAAAGGAGGTGTGTGGATTAAGAAGTTTATCACAGAGCTTGGTGTGGTCGCTAGTGTCTCTAGTCAATGGACATCTATTGTGATAATAGTGGTGCCATTGCACAAGCAAAAGAGCCTAGATCACATCAAAAGTCTAAACACATACTCCGTCGCTTTCACCTTATTATTGAGATTGTGGATAGAGGTGGCGTCAAAATATGCAAAGTACATACGGAAGCCAATGTGGCGATCCGTTGACAAAGCCAACGCCACATGACCTAAGCATGAGGCGCACACAAGGTCTATTGGTATTAGATACTTAATTGATTGACTCAAGTGCAAGTGGGAGATTGTTAGTGTTATGCCCTTGAGGCAATCATTTAGATGATTGTAACATGACTATGTTTATGAATAATAATATGATTATTGGTCCAATGAATGTATATCATTGTATTGATCAACAAGTATGTGACTTGATTATGAAGCTCTTTACTTAATGATGTAATTCGATAAATATCTACGATCGGATATCATCGTATAGGACTACGATGAATAGATCGGCACATGTAGTGATCGATGATCATGCTTCATAGATCATGGGATATGGAGATATCATCTCTACATTGTGGACCATGTTGAAGAACATGGGTTAGATAGACCCGCTATGGGACAACTGCGAGAATGTTTCATTCTTATGTGTCATCATGTATCTCATACCTAGAAGATGTATGATCCTTAGACCTGAGATTGTCATATTCCCTACATGTGTAATAGTTTTCCTTGGGGCTATCAAACACTACTTCCTAACCGGATAGTTATAAAGGTAGCTTTCATGTTTACTATGAAACGTGCGAGAGGAAGTGGCGATCAAGATGGAATTTGCCACTCCAATGAAACGGAGATATATGACAAGGCCACTCGTGTGATATGATTAAGAAAGTGCATGGCCATGCCGTGATTGAGAGTCAATCACAACTTATTAATATATCACGGATACGAGAGATGGATTGAATCATCAAAGGATGACATGCTTCGCCTTGAGATCAATCTTCATATACTTGGCAAAGGGATTATTACATGAGTTCTTTTGATAGGTTACATTCGATTTGATCATAGTATGTTTGGGAGTTGGCATACTTTGCAAGAAGCCGCTACCAACTATTGGATTGAAAAAGTGTTTTCGAATCCATGTCCAAGCGTATGTGAACTGCAGGTCACACACTTAATGGGTGGGGCGCATTAATTTGGATTGGATCCGTAATTAATGAACCTCGTGGGCTTAGCATCTTTGGTGGGCCCTGGTTTAGGGTTTCATCTCGTGGCTATATAAGGAGGGGAGGAGGAGGCGCGAGTGTGCTTTCCACGGTTTAGGTTTGATTCACTTGAAACCCTAGCCTCCTCCTCTCCGCCTGCGCCTGGCGACTAGGTGCTTGCACACACACGCGCGGCGTTCCATCTCGGGCGTGTGGACTCTGCGGTGTGGCTGCTGCGGCTGGCGTGGGAGGGCGATCCACGGCAGGCGAGGGCGATCCACTACATCGGCCAACGATCGCGGCGAGGACGAACCACTACATCGGCGCGCGAAGGATTCCGCAATCTGCGGCGTCTAGTGGTAATCTTATCTATGATCCCCTTCTTGCGAGTAGCTTTCTGGTTGCGCGGTAGTTTTTTTTTTGTGCTAGCGTAGCATACCGCGTTTCCCTTCACTATCCACTTGGTGAACTTGTCCACCGCGACAAGGAGGTGGGTAAAACCCCCGGGCGCCTTTTTGAAGGGCCCGACCAGATCGAGTCCCCAGACCGCGAATGGCCACACGATGGGGATCGTCCGTAAGGCCTATGTCGAAAGATGCGTTTGCCGGGCGAAGAATTGGCATCCCTCGTAGGTGCGAACGATTTGCTTGGCGTCGGACACGGCGATCGGCCAGTAGAAGCCTTACCAGAAGGCTTTTCCTACTAGGGACCGGGGTGCAGCGTGGTGACCACAGACACCACCATGGATATCAAGCAGCAGCTGCCTCCCTTGGTCGGCTAGAACGCATTTCTGGAAGACTCCAGAGGGACTCCTTTTGTAGAGGTCTTTTTCGACCAGGACGAAAGATTTCGCCCGACGAGCGAGGCGTCGTGCCTCGGTTGAGTTGGTGGGGAGTGATCCATCAGTCAGTCGGTTGACGAAGAGCTTCCTCCAGTCGAAATCGGCCATCAGCACGTCGCAGCCCGACTTGGGCGACTCTACGTCCGACCGCTCGGCGGTCGGAGTGGTCACATCGGACAGGTCAGACGGTCGCTCGGTCGCCGAGTCCAGTTGGATGGAAGGCTGTTGAAGATCGCAAACGAAGATCCCAGGTGGGACCAGACCTCTTCCGGAGGCGAGATTGACTAGGTAATTGACCTCACCATTGTAACGTCTATAGTTATGGTGAAGCTTGAAACCCTTGAACCTTTCCTCGAGCTTGCGTACCTCCCGACAGTACGCGACCATGCGGGCGTCTCGGGGCTCCGCGGCCTTCATGACTTGGTCGACGACAAGCTTGGAGTCTCCGTGAATGTAGAGTCGATGAGCGTCGAGGTCGGCAGCGATCCGGAGACCGTTGATGAGGGCCTCGTACTCGGCGACGTTGTTGGTCGCATCGAAGAGCAGCCGAATGGCGTACTGGAGCTTGTTCCCGAGTGGGAAAACGATGACGACTCCCGCACCCGCGCCGTTCTTGGTGTAGGACCCATCGAAGTACATTGTTCAGTACTCGGGGTCTTCAAGCGCCGGTGGTGATTGGGCTTTGGTCTATTCGGCGATGAAGTCAGCCAGGGCCTGCGACTTGATCGCCGTTCGAGGAACGTATGATATGTCGTGGCCATTGAGCTCAAGCGCCCATTTGGCTATTCTTCCTGAGGCATCGCGGCTGTGGACGATTTCGCCAAGCGGTGACGTGGTCACCACGGTGACGGGATGCCGGTCGAAGTAATGGACCAACTTCCTCTTGGTGATGAGCACTGCATAGAGCAGTTTCTGCACCTGCGAGTACCGAGCTTTGGACTCGGAGAGTACTTCGCTGATGAAGTAGATAGGCCGTTGTACCTTGAGCACATGGCCTTCTTCCGCTCGTTCTACGATGAGGGCTGCACTGACGACTTGAGTCATAGCGGCGATGTAGAGGAAGCGATGGTTCTCCTGAGTCTTTGGGCGACCCGGTCAGGGGATGAGGTCAGGAAAGTCTTCAGGTGGGTGAGGGCTTCCTGAGCCTCCTGGGTCCAGCTGAATTGATCGGACTTCTTGAGCAGCTTGTAGAGCGGCATTCCGCGCTCGCCGAGGCGAGACACGAAACGACTTAAGGCTACAAGGCATCCGGTTAGCTTTTGGACCCCTTTCAGGTTGCCGACTGGGCCCATCTTAAAGATCGCTGAGATTTTTTCCCGATTGGCTTCGATGCCACGCTCGGAAACGATGAAGCCGAGTAGCTTTCCTTTGGGGATCCCGAAAACGCATTTCTCGGGGTTGAGCCTTATTCGGTACCAAGCGGAGGTTCACAAAGGTTTCCTCCAGGTCGGAGATGAGGTCATCGGCCTTCCTAGTTTTGACGACGATGTCGTCGACGTACGCCTCGATGTTACGGCCTATATGGTCACTGAAGCACGTTTGCATACATCGCTGGTCTGTAGCGCCCGCGTTTTTTAGACTAAATGGCATCGTTATGTAACAGAACGAGCCGAACGGGGTGATGAAGAAGGTCGTGAGCTGGTCGAACTCCTTCACCGCTATCTGGTGATAGCCCGAGTAGGCGTCCAAGAAGGACAAGGATTCGCACCCCGCGGTGGAATCAACGAATTGGTCGATACGAGGCAAAGGGAACGGGTCCTTGGGACACGCCTTGTTCAGGCTCGTGTAGCCGACACACATTCTCCATTGCCTATTTTTCTTTTTTACAAGGACAGGGTTAGCCAGCCACTCGGGGTGGCGAACTTCTTTGACAAACCCTGTGGCCAAAAGTTTGGCGATCTCTTTCCCTATGATCCTGCGCTTCTCCTCGTCGAAACGGCGCAGGCGCTGGGCGACCGGCTTTGAGCCTGGTCGGATGTTCAAGGAGTGCTCGGCGACTTCCCTTGGGATTCTGGCATGTCGGCGGGCCTCCATGCGAAGATGTCTCAGTTAGCGTGGAGGAAGTCGACGAGCGCGCTTTCCTATTTGACGGGGAGCGCGGCTCCAACCCGCACGATCTTGGTCGGATCCTCGGGGTCGACCGCGACCTCCTTCGTATCCTCGGCGGTATTGAAGGAACCAGGCCCCGACTTGCCGGAGTCGGGGGCGGACTCGGCGGTTTCCCTCTAGAGGTTCGCGAGTTCGGCGGACGCGATGACCGCCGACGCCAGCTCGCAACTGCTTCGCTCGCAGTTGTAGGCAAGCTAAAAAGATGAGGCCACGGTGATTACTCCCCGTGGCCCAGGCATCTTCAGCTTGAGGTAGGTGTAGCTGGAGATCGCCATGAACTTGGCGTAGCACGGCCTCCCCAGGATGGCGTACTAGGAGCCGGAAAAATCCACAACCTCAAAGGTGAGGATTTCGGTGCGAAAGTTGTTCGGCCCCCCAAAAGTGACGGGCAGGTCGACCTGCCCAAGTGGGTGGGCCTACTGGCCCGGGATGATGCCGTGGAAGGGTGCCTTGCTCGGCCGGAGACTCGAGCAGGGGACCCCCATGGCGTCAAGCGTCTCAACATATAGGATGTTGAGACCGTTGCCGCCGTCCATGAGCACCTTAGTCAGGCGCTTTGTTCCCATGATAGGGTCGACCACCAGCGGATATCTCCCTGGCTGCGGAATGTGGTCGGGGTGGTCGGTCCGATCGAAGGTGATCGGAGATTCCGACCAACGAAGGTATTGGGGAACGGTGGGAGTTGCCGTGTGGACCTCGCGGAAGGCGAGCTTGAGCCGCCGCTTGTCGGCGTAGCATGCCAGTCTACCAAAGATCATCACGCAGCCGTCGAGTTCTGGGAACTCGGCGTCAGCCCTCTTTTCCTCGGCCCGTGGTGCTGGGTCTTGCTTCTTTCCCTTACCCCGCGACGTTGTGGGGGTGCCGGAGAGGAAGCGCTTCAGGACTTCACAGTCCCGGTATTTGTGCTTGATGGGGAACCCATGGTTTGGACACGGGCTCTCCATCAGCTTTTCGAAGTGGTCGGGCGCGACAGCCTGTCGCGCTTGCTGCTTGGCAGGGTAGTCGGCAGTCGAGACCAGGCGGCCTTCTCGGCATTGCTTCCCTTGCCGCTTCCGCTTGTCGGAGCGGTCGGAAGGGGACCCGGCTTGAGCGCTGGGCTCTTGCTTGGCCTTCCCTCTCTCGAAGATGGCCCCCACAGCCTCTTCGCCAGAGGCATGGTTGGTGGCGATGTCCAGGAGCTCCTTGGTGGTTCTGGGCTTGACGAAGCCCAGCTTGTGCACCAAGGCCTTGCAGGAGGTGCCGTAGATGAACGCCCCGACAACATCGGCGTCGGAGATGTCAGGGAGCTCATTGCATTGTCGGGAGAAGCACCGGATGTAATCCCGGAGAGTCTCTCTCGACTGCTGCTTGCAGCTCTTCAGGTCCCAGGAGTTTCCGAGGTGCTTGTAAGTGCCCTGGAAGTTTTCGACGAAGAGGCTCTTCAAGTCGGCTCAGTTCCTGATAGTCTTCACGGGCAAGTACTCGAGCCAGGCTCGAGCTGAGTCTGCAAGGTAGATGTGGAGGTATTGGATGATGAAGAGGTCATTCGTAGCTCCTCCAGCCCGGCATGCGAGCCGGTAATCTTCCAGCCAAACGTTGGGGTTCGTCGCCCCAGTGTACTTGGCTATGTTGATTGGTGCTTGGAACCTGGCAGGGAAATTCGCGTAGCGGATCCCCTGACAGAAGGCCCATGGTCCTAGACCATCGGGGCTCAGGCTGCGGTCGTCGCGCGACCCATTTATTTATGACTCGTGACGAGCCGCCGTCGCGCTTACTCCGCGCCTCGATGGTGGCGCGGACGTCGTAGTCGTTGCCGAGGCACTAGCGCACCGAGGTGCGCGAGGCTGGGTCTGGCGCTATTGTCTGCGCCGTCTTTGCCGGACCCACCGGCGGCGACAGCGACGGCTTCGCGGGCGGCTGGAGGAGGCGCCCGAGTGGTGGGAGCCAGAGCCCTGTATGTGCTGCACGGCAGCGCGTTCCACCAGTCTCTAGAGGTTCTGGTACGTCGCCTTGGCCTCCGGGTCATCCGGCTCGGGAATGCCGCGGAGCAGCATTGCGGCTGTGGCCATGTTTTAGCTTGCGTGGGGGAAGAACGGAAGGCCGTCGGATTCCTCCACCAGCTGGTGGTGAACCTGACGTGCTCGTGCGGGCGCAACGCCAGGCACGAGTGGGTCTCGGGCTAACTCTGCTCCAGGTCGGCCTGGAGTTTGTCGAGCTCGACCCTTCGGGCCTCCAGTTCCTCGCCATTCTTCGGAACTCGGCGGCGAGCTTGGGTGCGTTCGGTAGCGCTTGGTGATATTCCTCTTCCTGCGCTCTGGTGCGCTGGATGAGAGCTCCCGTAGTCGCGGGGGTTGCGGTAGGGTCGACCACACCCGCCATGTTGCACTCGCGAGAGTGCGGTCCGTCGGCAACGCGTTCCGTGTCGGAGCTGGAGTCGTGGTTGGAGGACTCTTCCAGTAAGCATGGACGGAGGCTGGCATATAGCAGGTCATTGCCACGAGATGCGAGCCCACGGGGGGTGACGTAGTCACCCGCCCGAGCTCATGGGTGTCGTTGCCAGAGACGACGCAGCGCTTGGTGGGTTCCGGCCTCGGGGTCCACACGGGAGCCTCGAGCCGGAGGTTGCCAAGATCGCCGGAGATGGAGTCCCGGTTCCTAGCGGATGCCTGGTCTCGAAAGGCAGCGGGGATGAGCATGAGCTCTCCGGCCGAAGTGGCGACGAAGTCGAGGGAGCCGAAACGGATCAAGTTTGTAACATCCCAAAATTTGAGTTTTGGAATGTTTGAATTCAAAAATAATCCATTTGCATTTTCCTTGAATTAAGCCCAGCTTAATTTGAATTTTCTATTAATCAAAGGATTTAATTTGACTAAACTATTCATCAAACTAAAGATTTTCAACTATAGTTGGGTTCATTGTGCTCCAAGGAATTTTTCTGTATTTTTGGAGATTTTTCTGAATTTATTTGCAATTTATTTGAATTTATTTGCTTTTATTTGAATTTCTGGATTTTCTTAAATCGGAAAATGAATTGTGCTGCAAGGAATCAGGCCGAAATACCCGTCGGCCCGCTTCCCAGCCCAATTCGCCTCGGTTCGCTCCGCTTTCCTTCGGCCCGTTTCCCTGGCCTAGCTCCGCTGCGCAGCCCACGTCGCGTCGGCCGCTGGATTCACGCCACGTGTGTGGCCGAGATCGAGCCCGCGAAACCCTAGCAACGCCGTCGCTCGGAGTCCACCCCGCTCACGCCTTAGCGTCCGTGCCGCATCCGTTGCGCGTCCCTCGAGGCAATAAAAAGCTGAGCCATCATTTGATCCGGGTTCGTCTCGTCGTGTCGCGTCTGTCGCCGCTTTCCCGTCGCCCAAGACCCCGTCGGTCGTCGCTGCGAGCTCGCCGTAGCTTCGCCGCCACAGCCACGCGTCTCGCTGAGTTCGCCGTGTTGTCATCTTCTGGATCCGCACTAGCGCACGCTAGATCTGTCGCCTTTCGCCATTCACCACGCCTTCTTCCTCGCCTCCGGTAAGCCTCGCGCCGCCGCCTCGCCGTTGTTCCTCGCCGTGAACCTCAGCCGTCCGATCGGTGGCGTCTGCTCCAGATTGCGCCGCGTCGCCTCCGCCGCATCCCGCTTCTTGGCCGTCCGATCGGCCTCTCGCGATCGCGACAGCGTGGTTTAGAAGCGTCGGCGCTTGCGTCACCGCTGCGTCACCCGCCCGCGTCGGTAGAAGCGCTGCGTCAGCGCCGACGTCAGCCGTGCACCGGGTGCACGGTGAACCGGGAAGTGCCGTGGACCCAGTCCATTAGATTCCGAATGACGTCAGCGATTGCGCAATAAATCGATTTTCCCGTATAAAATAAATCCAGAAATTCTGATTTTCTGATTTTCAGCCTTTTTCTCTAATTTAATTTTCCAGAAGCTCGTTCTCCCTCATACGAACTCCGATTGAGGCGATTCAAGTTTCTAAATTTTTCTAAAATCAAGATCTATCTTCCAGAGCTATTTATTAGTTTTGATCTTGTTTGAGTCTCTGTTTTGTATTTATTTGGTTTCGTTGCTTCTTTTCTAGTAGACGCTAATTCCGAGGGAGCAAACGAAGACTTCGAAGACCAAGACTCAGCACTAGATCAGCAAGGCAAGTCGTAATCCTTTTATCATATTGATCCTATGTTTGCAAAAGTAATTTACGTTTATACAATTGCATGCTATTTGTGTATCAATGATTATTTCATGGGAGTAGATGTATACCTAGTTGACATTATGCCACCTTGATTATTGGGAAGCCATGTATCCATTGTTAAACCTAGGTTGGGACATTACTAGTTGGATATAATCACTATACCAACATTGGGTTATCGTAGCTATGCTTAAACATGCTTAGTTGTACAAAGGGATTCATGTCACATATTGAATAATGTTAATCTTGACTTAATGAGATATTGAATCGTGGCTGTTAGCCACTGTTGTAAAATTTGTTTACCATGACGGGGTTTGCCATTGGTCTTGGTTAAACGAATTGTTTTCCCTCGGGCAAGTGATCGTGCAGTAAAGGGGGTGCTTTCTAGCACATTGGGATGTAGATGTCTTGCCTGAGACAACTTAAGGACTTAATCTTGTGCGCCATTGAACTGAGCCTAACCGTACTACGACAAGTTTGGTATGGGACAGACCTAGCTGATTAATTTGCAATGTCTAGCCTTGTGTTCTACCAATTGGTGGTGTGAGTTCCGGGATGGACGGGTAGATTCGCAAGGCGCAAGAGGGGGCCCTAAGGGGCGAAACCTTAGTGGGCAGTACCAAGTTTAGACAGTGCATTGTAAAGGCTTTGTCATGATTCTCCGCCGACACACCAAAGGAAGTGTGTTTATCGCGTGGCAATATGAGAAATCATGTCTTGTGGGTAAAGAAGTACAACCTCTACAGAGTGTAAAACTATTCGCATAGCCGCGTCCGCGGTCATGGACAAGCCCGGGAATTTCACACGGGGTATAGAGTGTTTTATGAAATGTGGAATGTGGAATTGTTGGGATGTGAACAGGGAGTTCACTATTGTTTTGTTGTCTAAAGTAATACTATTGAATTTATTGGTTGATACTTGTTTTAGATGGTGTAGGGTGATGCCTCGCCATTCTGTTCATGCTGTCTACCATTGATCTGCCAGTTATTTATTTATCTTTTCATAAATATGCTTTCAATCTATTTATTGTATTTCAATTCAAGTTATTGCTTTCTGCCAAATGAACCATATAGCCATCCTTGTCAAGCCGTGCATGAATATATTGCATCAATTCCCTACGGCTTGCTGAGTACTTTTTGTACTCACGGCTTTATGCCCTTGTTGATCAGTTGCTGAAGGAGATAATGAATATCATGAGGAGGAATTCTATGAAGACTACGTGGATTAGGAAGGTGTTCCCCAGACGATTGCCTGTGGCATGTCGAATGGCTCAAGTTATCTTTTCCGCTGCAATAGTATTTGTTTCTTAAGCCCTTAAGGCATAATGGTGTAAACATTGACCATAAGGTCGTTTGCTTTATTTAATAGTATTTGCTTCTTCTTAGTTAATTCATTGTATGGAATGGTATTTCATTTATGTTTCCACTGTGTGCACTAGCGTGATGCTGGACTAGTGCAGTATACACAGAGGGTTTCGGGTTTGCAAATCCGAGTCCCGATAGAGATGGTATCAGAGCCATATCGACTGTAGGTCGCTATCCTAGTTAGCATGGTCTTCAAAATTATTTTCTAAATCAAACCAACAAATTGGTACTTAATAGTTTTCGTCTCCTCTCGTCTTATTCTTAGGTTCTTATTTCTCTCCTTTGCTGAAACATTGATTCGAAATTTAAATTGATCTTATCTCATGAAAATTCTCAAAGCCCCGAGTCTTCTGTAAGGAATCAATCAAGGGAGACGATGAATCAAGCCATCAAAGACATATCCAGGAAGCCTACCATATAAGATAGGGTTTTGTGCTCAGCGGTGTTTGAGCATGTTTTCCCCCTTTTCAGTTTAGTTACGTTTAGTCCGCGTATACTATGATTTTTATTGCTTGTGTGCCTGGTATGTTGTACACTTGCCCCAAGCACGGTGTTGCAACCATGCCTTTAGTTGAAAGCTTTATTTGCCTCTTTAATTTGTAGCCTTTTCGGCTGTGTTCTTTTGTCCCTGGGTATTACCTTCTCCCCTAGATGATCTTACCACTCATCTACTGCTTTTCCCTCTTACCTATCAAACCCTTGTGCTGCATCTCAGATGGTTGACACTCGTTCTGGAGCCGGTCGCAGTTCGCCCATGGATGCCAGTGCCAGCGCCAACACCAACTCCAATCCCAATGCACCACCGCCACCACCAGCAGTGACAGATCAGAATATGGGACATTTTCTGGCAGCTCAGACTCAGCTAATGAACACAATGATGCAGAATATGAACAACATGATGAATCAACAGAACCGGATGCAGATTTCTAGCAAATCTGTTGAACCAGCAGAACCAAGATGCTGCTGCACCTCCTCAAGCTCGTCTCCAGTCCAAGCTAGCAGAATTTATGAGGACTCGCCCGCCAACTTTCTCCAACTCTTCAGAACCATTGGATGCCGACGACTGGATTCGCTCCATTGAGAAGAAGCTCGCAATTGCTCAGTGCACAGATCGTGAGAAGGTTCTCTATGCCGCTCATCAGCTGGAGGTCACCGCCGCTGAATGGTGGGAGAACTATAGTGCTGCCCATGATGACCCTCAGACTATCACCTGGGCAGAGTTTTCCAATGCTTTCCGCCACTCTCATATTCCAGATGGCAAGGTTGAAATGAAGAAGAATGAGTTCGAGAGCTTAAGCAAGAAGGGATGTCAGTGAGTGAATACCTCAATAAGTTCACTCAACTCGCTCGCTACGCTCCAGAGGATGTAGCTACAGATGATGCTCGCCAGAAGAAATTCAAGCGTGGACTCAATCCAGGACTAAAGGTGCAAGTCATTGGCAATGACTATGCAGATTTCCAACACTTGGTAGATAAAGCTATGCTTATTGAAGAATCTCGCCGTGAATTGGAATAATCCCGTAAGAGAAAGATGATGCAGCATGGAGTCCATCAGAGTCACCAACAGAGGGTCAGAACCAATGCTCAAAAGCCTGCTCGTTTCACTCCTCCGAATACATTCAGAACCCCTGCACTAGCACCCTGCCCAGCTCCTTCGAACAATTGCAACTTCAACACCAACAGTAATCCACCTCAGAGGACCAATAATCCAGCT
Source organism: Otatea glauca (assembly GCA_036346275.1). Classification (NCBI taxonomy): domain Eukaryota; kingdom Viridiplantae; phylum Streptophyta; class Magnoliopsida; order Poales; family Poaceae; genus Otatea; species Otatea glauca. Next base: position 46,368,441 of record CM070718.1, read on the forward strand.
GCAGTAGTCATTTGTTTTAACTGCCTTGAAGTGGGGCATTATGTCAACAATTGCCTAAGGAAGCAAGCTTTGACGCCAGTCCGTTTTAATTTAGGATCTACGCCAGTCCAAATGGAGCTAAGTTAAAATTTCCAGTTGCAGAGAGGTCGAAAGGAATAAAGGTTTGCAGTGCCAAGGGAATAAGTTGGAAGATGTGCCCGTTGTTAGAGAATTTCCTGATGTGTTTCCAGATGAGTTGTCTGGGATGCCACCAGATAGGGATATAGAGTTCTTGATAGAACTAGTTTCTGGAACACCACCCATTTCTATGAGACCTTATAGGATGCCTGCTAATGAGTTAGCTGAAGCAAAAAGACAGATTAAAGAGCTGCAAGATCAAGGTTTTGTTCGACCAAGTTCTTCGCCATGGGGAGCGCCAGTTCTTTAAGTTGAAAAGAAAGATGGAACTCAGAGAATGTGTGTAGATTATCGCTCACTCAATGAGGTCACCATCAAGAATAAGTACCCTCTGCCAAGAATCGATGATTTGTTTGACCAACTTCAAGGAGCCGGAGTGTTCTCGAAGATTGACTTAAGATCAGGTTACCACCAGTTGAAGATTCGTCAAGAGGATATACCCAAAACAGCTTTTGTTACTCGGTATGGACAGTATGAGTATACCGTGATGTCTTTTGGATTGACCAATGCCCCTGCCTACTTCATGGCCATGATGAATAAGGTATTCATGGAATATTTGGATAAGTTTGTTGTTGTTTTCATTGACGACATCCTGATCTACTCCAAGAGTGAGGAAGAACATGAGGATCACTTGCGCAAAGTTTTAATGAAGCTAAGAGAGAATCAGCTTTATGCAAAGTTCAGTAAATGTGAGTTCTCGATGAAAGAAGTTGCTTTCCTAGGACATTTCATATCAGCAGAAGAAGTCGCTGTTGACCCTGGTAAGGTACGAGATGTGCTAAGTTGGGAGTCACCCAAGAGGTACCCCAAATCTGAAGTTTTCTTGGAATGGCGGGATATTATCGCCGTTTCATAGAAGGGTTTTCCAGAAAAGCTAGACCGCTCACTCAACTCTTAAAGAAGGAGAAGAAATTTGTTTGGACACCAGAGTGTGAGCAAAGTTTTCAAGAGTTAAAGAAGTGTTTGACAACTGCCCCAGTGCTTATCTTACCAGATAATAGGAAGGAGTTTGAGATATTCTGTGATGCATCCCGACAAGGACTCGGTTGTGTGTTAATGCAAGATAAGAAGGTTGTAGCGTATGCTTCGCGACAACTAAGGCCACATGAAGTTAACTATCCTACCCATGATTTGGAATTTGCAGTCGTAGTGCATGCTTTAAAGATTTGGCGCCACTATCTCATTGGTAATCATTGTGAGGTTTATACGGATCACAAGAGTCTGAAGTATATCTTTACCCAAGCTGACCTCAATATGAGACAAATAAGATGGTTGGAATTGATCAAGGACTATGACATTGGGATTCATTATCATCCAGATAAAGCCAATGTCGTAGCCGATGCTTTGAGTAGAAAGAGCTACTACAATACTCTGATGATTAAGGAAAGTCAGCCAGCCCTTTATGAGGAATTTCAGAAGCTTAGTTCGGAATTGGTCCAGGAAGGTTATTTAGCCACTTTGGAAGTACGCCCTACGTTGGAAGATCAGATTCGAGAAGCACAAGTAGATGATGCCGATATTAAGGAGATTAAGAGCAACATGAAGAAAGGAAAAGCCCAAGGTTTCACTGAAGATGAACAATGTACTATTTGGTATGAGAAGTGTATTTGCGTACCAGATCAGAAAGAGCTTAAGGAGTTGATACTCAAAGAAGCGCATGAGACTTTATACTCCATTCATCCTGGAAGTACCAAGATGTATCAAGACCTCAAGGAAAGGTATTGGTGGTATAGTATGAAGCGTGAGATTGCAGAATATGTTGCACTTTGTGATGTCTGCCAGAAGGTCAAGGCAGAGCATCAGAGGCCAGCAGGATTGCTGCAGCCATTAAAGATTCCTGAGTGGAAGTGGGAAGAAATTGGTATGGATTTCATCACCGGATTTCCTAAGACCCAAGCAGGTTACGACTCGATCTGGGTAATAGTGGATCGATTAACTAAGGTAGCTCACTTCATTCCGGTTAAGACTACCTATGCAGGAGATAAATTAGCAGAATTATATATGTCAAGGATCGTCAGTCTTCACGAAGTGCCTAAGAAGATAGTGTCTGATAGAGGAAGCCAGTTTACCTCTCGTTTTTGGCAGAGTCTGCATGAAGCCATGGAAACTCATCTCGATTGATCGCCTATCACCTCAAACCGATGGACGATCGAAAGCGTGTGAATCAGATTCTTGAGGATATGTTAAGAGCTTGTGCCTTAACTTATGGTGCTAATTGGGATAAGTGTTTACCCTACACCGAGTTCTCGTACAATAATAGTTATCAGGCCAGTCTGCAAATGTCGCCTTTTGAAGCCTTATATGGAATAAAGTGCAGAACCCCTCTCAACGGGAAGGATTCTGGAGAAAGACAATTGTTTGGCCCTGCCATACTGCAAGAAGCGGAAGAGCAAGTCCAATTAATTCGAGACCGTTTAAAGATCGCTCAAAGTAGGCAGAAGAGTTATACAGATAATCGTCGCAGAGATTTAAGTTTTGAGCCCAATGATTATGTTTATCTCAGAGTCACCCCTCTCAAAGGAGTTAAGAGATTTCAAGTAAAAGGAAAGCTTGCCCCTAGATACGTGGGACCGTTCAAAATCTTAGAACGAAGAGGAGAGGTTGCCTACAAGTTAGAATTGCCTCATTCTTTTGCTGGAATCCATGATGTGTTCCATGTACAGCCCGTGCACGAGAAGCGAGCAGGGCAGCGATCAGGCCCCCACTTCCTGTGGGCCCCACCCTAGTGCATACAAAGGCCACACGCCCCGATCCAATGATAAGGCGAGCGCAGATGCAAGACGAAGCGACGCGATAGGGCACGCGCGAATCTGCGTCTGCGATCATCGAGCGTCGGCAGCGCGCGCGCGCCGCAACAGAGGAAGAGGGGCGGCCAGGCCAGCGCCGGGCGGTGGACGGTGGTTCAACAATCGTGCATTCGGCAGTGCTAAACTAATATTCCTCATTGTTTATTTCTTAATTTCTTAAATCTTAATCTATGATACTATGAACGGTAGACCAATACTAGCACTAGCAGAGTTCGACAATTGACATAGAACTTATATATACATTCTTTTTAATTGCTGTAGCAAGTAATTATGCTTAACAAATTACGTGAATTAATTTATTTTATTGATTCCTTGTAGATTGGTGTTGACGTCATGCCTCCTAGAAAATATGCATCTGGTAGCCAAAAAAGAAAAAAAAGGAAATACACGGAGGATTTTGTCTTGTCACAGAAAGGAGCCATGGATAAATTTCTTAAGAGGGATACGGGAGATTCTAGAAACGCAAATGAATTGGCAATAGTGCTTGCGGAGCCGGTGGAGGAACAAATTGGTGGGAATTCAGAAGACCAAGGACCTACAGACCATAATGTAAGTGATCATGATAACATATCTCATCCAACTGCTACAGAATCTGCTAGTGTTGATGAACCACCAGTAGTGACTATAGACATATATGATCCGAGAAATTGGAATAATCTTGATAACAAAGCAAGAGATACATTAGTTGAAGGACCATGTGGAGGTCCATCCATGTTTGTGATGAGTATTTGACTTTATTTGAGCAAGGTGTGCTCAAGTTTGAGTTTGATTTGGATTGATTTTCAAAATGAAGCAATTTGAGTTGTCTCTGCCAGGAGTGGCAGTCTGGTCGTATGGACGCGGTAGTGATGAGTTGCATGGTTTATTGCACATCTTTGTGGGCATTGCTATGTGAGGAGTTTCCTTGTTTTTTATGGTTGCAGGACGACGGTGCTAGGTCATGGTGAGGCGAAGGATGACCGGGACTAGGCGAGGAGCGTCGGAGGTCCAGACGGTTGGGAGATCGCGGAAGATGATCGGAGACGGAGTCGGGCAAGTCAAGAAGACAAGGAAAGGAGATGATGCTAGCTAGATGCGCGTGGATCAATGAGGACCGTCGGATTGAGGTCTAGTTGATAGGTTAGCGGGTCTAGGTAGTATGCTTTGAAAACCGTGCAAGAAAACCCGGTATGTGTGTGGGTTTTGGGTTAGCCCTTGCATGGCTGTGTGTGTGGGTTAATCCTAGCCCTTAGATGAGTGCTCTAGGGTTGAGGGACTCATCCAAGGGTGGTAGGTGGCCCAAGAGTAGTATAAATAGGGGTGGAGGGGTAGCCTCCTTCCCTTGAAGGTGTTGAGGTTTTTGATGCTCATTTGAGCTTTGCCCACATGAATGTGAGGCTTTGTAACCTCCCCTTCCAGAAATGAAAGTTTTATTCATCCACCTCTGAATTTATTTTGCGCATTTACATTATGTCTTTACTTTACACAATTTAAATTCAGCATTTACTTTCCCGCAATTACATTCCCGCAATTTACTTTCAAGTAATTTGGATTTGCCTCCCCTCCTTCTAAATGCTGCTGTTCTTGGATGTTTTGAGTGTGTTCATATGGTTTTACATCTCTTTTGCACTCTTGGATTGAGTAGAGAACATCTTTTCTTTCAAGTTCCAACTTTGTTCTGAACTTGTTCTTCGCGCAGCAGTCAGTGTTTGATTTTTGTAAAAATATAGAAAAATCCTTTTTGAGTGATTCTTGTTGGAGGAGGTGCGGGACTCTGATATCCACTTGCAGAAAAATTTTGGAGTTCACTTGTTGTACCGTTTGGGCGCCATGAGGTGAAAACCGAGCCCCAAACGTTCTGCTCGAAGTTCTTGACCAGACTGTGTTCTTCGATTTTTCGTGTTTTTCTGTAAGGCTTTTTGAGGAGAAATTTGGTGGAGTTCTTCAAGACTCTGATGCTCACAGGGAGAAAAAGTCTCAAAATTTTGTGAGCTACAGAAACCCACCAACCTCCTGTGCAAATTGAGGACAAGTTCTGGGAATTCTGCTTTTGCTTTTCTGAAAGTGACTTTTGTGATTTGAATTGATGTCCTTTCTAAAAGCAAGAGTTTGAATTGATTCCTCTTTATCTTGGACACTAGACAACCAGGATTGTGACTCAAAAATCCCCACATATTTTATGGTACTTATCCATGCAAGCTTGGGGTACACATAGTTGTCTAGTTTTTTGGGTTTTTCACAATTCCTTTTGAGCGATCTTGTCGAGGTTTTTGTTGGAGTATTTTGGGGGAATTTTTATTTGCGACCATTCACCCCCCTCATTCGCCATTTCGGTCCTTCAATTGGTATCGAGCCGGTTCTGCTCTTTCTAGATCTTGACCGGTCTCAAGAGCCATGGCGACGGACAAATATTCCACCAAGCCTCCCATCTTTAATGGAGTTGATTTTCCTTTTGGAAATCCGGATGGAGTCATACATCACGCCTGGCTACGATATGGCGAAGGTGAAACTCCGTATGAGGTTCCTGGCGATGAAAATGTCACGGCCATCAATATGGTTGACGTTGAGGCGAATGCTAAGGCAAGGAACATTCTCATACAGGTCTTAGCCGTGTGAGTATGATAGGATTTCTCACCTTCGCTCCGCTCACGAGATTTGGGTAACCTCGATGCTTACCATGAGGGCTCTACTCAAATCAAGACTGTGAGGCAGGACCAGTTCAAGCGCGAGTACAACAAGTTTGATCAACGCGCTGGTGAGAGTCTCGACGAGTGTTTTGGTCGGTTTACAAAGATTTTGAGTGACCTCCGAGCAGTTGGTTGCATATACCCTGACTCGGACAATGCTCGGCATTTCTTGACCGCACTCGACCTTCGGGTTTGGGAGATGAAGGTGACCACCATCAAGGACACCACCGACTTATCGACTCTGACTCTTGACGGGCTTTATTCCCGCCTCAAGACTCATGAGATCGATGTCGTCTCTCGGAAGACGAAATCTCAGTCGATGGCTTTGGTCACCGATCCCATTGGATCTTCTTCTTCTGATCCTTCTATTGGTTTCTCTCTTTCCGCCCTTTGCGAGCTAGCGATGACCAAGCTGGAAAAATTTCGAGAAAATGAGCTTGCTCTTCTCGCTCATAAGTTTTCTCATGCATACAAGAGGGTGAGAGAGAGGAAGAGAGGTGGCATGATCACCGCTTGAGTGTGGTGGCCCCAACCACATTCGCGAACTGTCCCAAGATGGAGAAGGGCAAGAACGGCGTTGGCGGTTCGGGCAAGAACGACTACACCGACAAGAACCGCAACAAGAAGCCTCCGGTTCGTGAATCGGGCGCACGAGAAGAAGTACCGCAACTTCTCCAAGAACAAGAAGCTCTTCCACCGCGTCCTCGCCGCGCTTGACGACATCAACCTCTCCGACACGGAGACATGGAGCGACGAGGCGAGGATGATCCGCAAGAGAAGAAAGGGGGGCGACGACTTCTCCGGCATGTGCTTCATGGCCGACACCAACGACATCAGCGACTCCGAGCTCTACAGCGACTCGGACGAGGTACCCTCCTATGACCAGCTCAACGAAGCTTTCTGCAAATTAGGAAAATTTCATGCTAGAGCTAGAGCTAGGTGTACGGAGCTTGAGAAGGAAGTAGGTACCTTGACTCGGAGTTAGCTTCACTTAGATCTTCTCCTCCCGAGTCACCGATGATTGCTCTTTGTGTGATGCTATTCTTGTGGAGTTGGAGAACCTAAGGACCATACATGATAGTGTGCTTGTTGAACTTGATGGTCTTAGGTTGAAGAATGCTAGCACTAGTTCATTGATGCTATTCTGTTGAGGCTAGTTTTCTTCATGCTCACTCCACTCCATCATGCTCTAATTGCCCTAAATTGCTTGCGAAATTGATGCCATGGCGAACACCTTAGGAAGCTTTCGCTAGAAACAATGAACTTGAATCACATGCTTCTAAGGACCCGGTCGGCTCATGTGAGGGTGTAAGCAATTAAAACTTGACAATGAAACCACGAATGTCAAGTGTGCTAAACTTGCTAAGGACTTACTAGATAAGTCACAAAAATATTGCTTGCGATGTCTTGAGATTGTGGGGACTTGGATAAAATCCATGTCGAGCTTAGGAAGAAATTAGAAGACCAAGCCCATAGAATTAGAGATGCTCCTTGCGTTTCTTGTGAGGCCCTCAAGATTGAGGCAGCCGTCTTTGAGGAGAAAAATGCACGTCCGAGAGAGCTCATCTTTACGGTTCTTCTTCCTCTCCTTCCCCTGTTCTTCTTGTGCTTCTTTCTTCCGAGATTGCCAAGTATCTTATGAGCACTCTCGAGAAGTTTGTTGGAGGCAAGAAGAAGCTCAATCTTATTCTAGACCAATCCAAGATTAGTAGATTCAATCAAGGTCTAGGATTTGATCCTTGAGCACGCCGGGCGCATCCTCCCACCATTGTCGCGGCTCCAAGAGTGGTGAGATTGTGGTAGCTCCCGAGTGAGTACCACCGTGTTTAGATCTCTGGGTTGTCCATAGGACTTCTGACCAGAAGGGTGTTACTCCTATTGCTTCTGCCTCTAGCAAGGCGAAGTACACATGCACCTTCTGTAAGAAGGATGGTCACCTAGTAGATTTCTGCTTCAGGCGCGCCAAGATCACTCGGCGTGAGCGTGTTGCTGCTCTTAGGGGTATTCAGGGTCATCCCCAGACTTTGAGTGCTCCTAAGACACACACTGCTTCTAGACAGGTTAGAGAGTCGCCTGTTTTTGGGCAGCGTCCAGGACTTGGTTTTCATGCTAGTTCTTCGAGTTTTAGTCCTGGAGCTGTTCGTAGTCGGTCTTTCCGCCGTCCTCTTGATATTCCTCGTTTTTCCCATCGAGGTAGATATCAGCGGCGTGAGGTGTTTTTCGGTAGGAGATCCAGGCAGCCTTACTGGGATGGTCCGGCTTTTGCACCACGGCGTGCCAACCCAGTTTTGACTCCTAGATTATCTACCAGAGTTGCTCGATCGTGTGAGAGTTGGCGTCGAGAGAGACACTCGAGTCGATCTTCTTACGTGGTCGGTACTGCGAGGTGTCGTATGGTTCAAGATTGGGTTCCTAAGTCTTCACTCTATCCCGATCTTGAGTCATCTTTCTCTCTTGTGTCTTGATCAGTTAAATCGGATGGGAAGGGCGATGTTTGGATTGTTGACTCGGTTGTTCTCGTCATATGACCGGAGATTCTCGTTGGTTCTCTTCCTAGTCCGAGCCCCGTGATGAGTTAATCACTTTTGGGGATGCATCTTGTGTAGAGTCATTGCTAAAGGTACCATCTGCATTAACCAAAATTTCATTCTTAAAGATGTTGCCTTAGTAAGTAAGTCGCAATACAATCGCTCTCTGCTTCTCGACTTATCGATGACTCTTTCGAGGTAAGCTTCAAGAGTAATGCTGTAGAATCCTTGATTCATCGGGAGGGTTAGTTTATGGATTTCTAGATTTGGAGAGTCTTTCGTGCTGATTTTTCTCGCTTCTTCGGAGACTCTCTTCGATGTTTGATTGCTTCGAGTCCCGTGATCTCTCCTTCGGCATAGGAGACTTGGTCACATTGGTTTTGATCATTTGACCCGAGTTAGCGACCACGATCTCATTCGGGTTTGCCCAAACTCAAGATGGTCAAAGACTTAGTTTGCTCTCCTTGCCGACATGGCAAGATGGTTATCGCTTCTCATCCTCCGATCCACCGTAGTGATGGTGATGCACCAGACAGCTTTTACATATGGACACTTTGTTGGTCCGGCTAGAGTGCAACAAGCAGGAGGGAAGTGGTATGTTCTTGTCATCGTTGATGATTTTTCTAGATTCTCTTGGGTATTCTTCATGGCCTCGAAGGATGAGACTTTTCTCACTTGAGGGTTTGATCGATGGGTTGTCTATTGAGCTCCCGTGTGCATTACGAGCTATCGCAGTGATAATGGCACGGAGTTCAAGAATTCCTACTTTGAGAGTTTTTGTGTGGAGTCGGTTTAGAGCATCGTTCTCTTCTCCCTCGCCCCTCGCAGAATGGCGTAGTGGAAAGGAAGAACAGGACCACGGTTGAGATGGCGGACGATGCTAGGCAGTCTGAGACTCTAGGAAGTTTTGGGTGAGGCTATAGCTCGCTTGCCATGTTTCTAATCGCGTGTTTTGAGAGCACATTTGCATCGCACTTCTTATGAGTTGAGGTATGGGCGAAAGCCCGGTGTGTCTCATTTTCGCGTTTTGGTTGCAAGTGTTTTATCTTGAAGTCAGTAACCTAGATAAGTTTGAGTCTCGCTCTTGATGGTATCTTTCTAGGTTACTCGACTTCTTCTCGTAGCTATAAGTGCAGGTGTTGATGCGCATAGGATCATAGAGACTGTGATGTGACCTTGATGAGGCTAGCCCAGAGCTAGACACGATGTTTGAGCTCTTCTTATCCCTCCGAGACCATCTTTGTAGAAGATGAGGATGATGGAGATGATGGTGTTCCACGGATCCAGTTCCCTCTATACCGAGGTGCCTCCTGCTTCCATTTACGCACCTCGAGTGACCACCCTTGCCTTCCGACTCTCCTTGCCGAGTGGCTCTGCTCCTACCTCTTACGTGCATGAGGTAGAGGCCACTCGCTTACGGTCCTCCCGTCATATCCGAAGCTCATCCACGATCGGATCATTGGTGATCTGTTTGAGCGTCACTCGCTCAAAATCAGTTTGTCGATTCTGCCTCCACTCTGCCTTCGTTGCCTCCTTTGAGCCGAAGATGTTTCTCATGCATTATCCGATGAATCGTGGATTAATGCTATGCATGAGAACTTGAGAACTTTGAGAGGAACAAGGTATGGCGCTTGTCGAGCCCCATCGGTCATAATGTCATTGGGACCAAGTGGGTGTTCAAAACAAGCAGAGTGAGGATGGGGTTGTCATTCGCAACAAGGCTAGGCTAGTTGCACAGGCTTTTCTCGGGTTGAGGGTCTTGACTTTGAGGAGACCTTTGCCTGTAGCTAGACTAGAGGCTATTAGGATCCTGCTTGCATTCTTTGCATCCTGGGCTTCAAGCTCTATCAAATGGATGTCAAGAGTGCATTCCTCAATGGCTATATTGAGGAAGAGGTTTATGTCAAACAACCTCCGAGATTCGAGAACCCCAAGTTTCGAGTCATGTATACAAGCTCTCCAAAGCTTTGTATGGACTCAAGCGAGCCCCAGAGCATGGTATGAGAGGCTCAAGTCTTATCTTCTCACCATGACTTCAAAATGGGCATAGTAGATAAAACTCATTCATCGACACCATGAGTCTCATTTTCTTCTTGTCCGATTTATGTGGGCGATATAATTTTGGTGGCTCATCTCATTCGCTTGTGTCTCAGTTTTACGAGGTGATGAGCCTGAGTTTGAGATGAGTATGATGGGCGAGTTGAGCTACTTTCTTGGCTTCCAAATCAAGCGGACTCGGGAGGTACTTTCTTGCATCAAGGCAAATATACGTGACCTCTGAGGCGTTCGACATGTCGATGGGAAGCCGGTGATGACTCCTATGGCCACCACTGCTGTCCTCGAGCCCGATGAGGATGGTGAGCTCTTGATCAAAAGGAGTTTTGAGCATGATCGGCTCCTCTTGTACCTCACCGCTTCGAGGCCGAACATACATTTCTTTGTGTGTCCGCAGGCTCGATTTCAAGCTTCTCCTCGCACCTCTCACCGCCCAGCGGTCAAGCGCATCTTCGGTACCTTCGTGCTACCACCGATTATGGTATTTGGTACTCTTCGTCTTCTTGTCTATCTCTTAGAGCCTTTTACGATGCCGACTTTGCTGGTCAGAGGATAGATAGGAAGAGCACTTCGCACTTGCCAATTCATTGGCACTTCTCTTGTTTCTTGGTCATCTAGGAAGCGATCCGAGTTACCTGATCCACCGAGGCCGAGTATGTTGTTGCAGCTAGTTGTTTGTAGCAGTGCTCTGGATGAGATCGACCTTACGGGACTATGGGTTAGAGATAGAGAGTGTGCCACTTTTTCGTGACAACACTTCAGCTATTTGCATTGCTAAAAACCCAAAGTGCAACATTCCGGACCAAGCACATTGATATTAGATATCACTTCCTTAGAGACCATGTGGAGAAGGGAGATATCGCGCTTGATTCAGAGAGAGTGACCTTGATTGGCGATATTTTCACCAAGCCTTTGGATAGCTCCAGATTTGTTGCCTTGAGGAGTGAGCTTGGAGTCGTGAGCCCTTACGGCCTTTCGTGAGGGGGAGCTGGTTTGTATATTATGTATTATATGTTTTCTTCCGCTTTTCTTTTCTTTGTGTTTCTTTTGGGTGACTTTGGGCTTGTTTTCTTGAGTTGAGTTCACTCACTTAGACTTGGCATGCCTTGCATTGACCTCTTATCTTGTGCTTTAGGTTGCTATCATGCGTGATTAGTCGTTCTCTCTTCTCTCTAGGTTGAGTTCCCTCACGTCTTATAAGTCTAGCGGTATTGGGCCTCCAGGTAGACAGTGTGTGTGCACTCCTTAGTTGGGATCTAGAGTCGACTTCCTATGTCATCCACTGGGAAGATAAGAGCGAGTCCGAGCCGTAGTGAGTCTCTTCTATCTTTTCTATGCTCTATAGCCATCCGGTTTTGCGTTTCTCGACTTCTTCTCCTCATTTTGTTTTTCCGTTATTATTGAGTTCATTCGGGTTTTCTTTATGCCTAATCTTGATAATAACTCAACTTTAACCAGATTTGAGCTTAAAATTGATTCATTTGTTGAGGGGAGTTTGGGAATCTGTTCATGCATTGCATTTAGACTGCATTTTCTTTTATGAGCTTTGTCTATTATGCAATTGATTTCTTCTTCATGCTATACACCATGCTACATCATTTGAAGAAAATCACTAGCTTAGGTATGTCCAAGTTCATTTAACTTGCTAAGCTTAAAAATGAAATAAGCCTTAAATGAAAAACTTGATGAAACTTGTTGCTTTTACTTGCTAGGTTTCTTCTCTAGAGGTTTGTGCCATAATTTGAGAAATTTAGGAGTTCTCTAGAGTCCCTATAGCAACTTGGGTGAAACTAGTTTGATCCATGCAGAGTCCTTCAATTGCTCATGAATCGTTGTGCTAAAAATGAAAATTAAACAAAATTGACTCTTCTTGTGCACATACGACTCAACACCTTGTATTCACAAGACCGCTTCCCATTGCACTTGGGATGAACTTGGAATACATCGTGTTTGACCTAGACCATCCTCTTAAGAGCTCATCTTGAGATGGTCGCATACGGCTTGAGTCAATTGGTTGTCAAAAGAAAATGCAAATAAATTAAAAACAAAGACATATGTGGGTAAAGAATGCAAATAATGTCAAACATTTGCACCCGCTATGTCTTGTATGATGATAAATCAAAATTTGCATTAAGTGATAAATGAGCCGAAGGACCTTGTATGCTCTTCTAGATTCCCCAACGTGTTGAGTAGGTTGAACTCTAGGTTTTCCTTTTGATCCTTAGAGTGGCTATTCTTCTATTTTTGAAACTAAAGCTAAGTGTTGCACTTGTCAAATCTTGCTAAAATGAAATATTCAAAACTAAGCTCGTATTTGCACTTGGACATGTCTTAGTTTAGTCATCTTCGAAATTGACAAGCTTGGTGTAATATCCTTCCATTTTGATCAATTGGATAATCCTCAAAGCTCTTTCGATTGCATTTCATGCATACATAAAAAAAATTGATGCCTATATTGCCAAAAGGGGGAGATAACGTAGAAAAGGCATCACTAAAAAGATAAAAATGTGAATGCTTATTTGGTTATTATGATCTTTGTAAAACTATGCTACTACTTCTGTTGGATCATAATCTCATAATCACATTTGACATGTTTAGTTGGATTTTAGAGTTTTTGTTGAAAACTTGCTCTTTGTTAAATTTAACTCTAAAATCTAAATTCCTCTTCGTCAACTTGGTCATGGTTCTAATTTCTATCTTTGGACCAAGTTTGACTTTGCAACTAAAATTGCTTTCTTCTTCATTTTCTTCAAACTCAAATTTATGCCTTTTGTGTGGTTTGTCAATATACTCATCAAGGGGAGATTGAAGGACCATGTGGAGGTCCATCCATGTTTGTGATGAGTATTTGACTTTATTTGAGCAAGGTGTGCTCAAGTTTGAGTTTGATTTGGATTGATTTTCAAAATGAAGCAATTTGAGTTGTCTCTGCCAGAGTGGCGATCTGGTCGTATGGACGCGGTAGTGATGAGTTGCATGGTTTATTGCACATCTTTGTGGGCATTGCTATGTGAGGAGTTTCCTTGTTTTTATGGTTGCGGGACGACGGTGCTAGGTCATGGTGAGGCGAAGGATGACCGGGACTAGGCGAGGCGTCGGAGGTCCAGACGGTTGGGAGATCGCGGAAGATGATCGGAGACGGAGTCGGGCAAGTCAAGAAGACAAGGAAAGGAGATGATGCTAGCTAGATGCCGCGTGGATCAATGAGGACCGTCGGATTGAGGTCTAGTTGATAGGTTAGCGGGTCTAGGTAGTATGCTTTGAAAACGTGCAAGAAAACCCGGTATGTGTGTGGGTTTTGGGTTAGCCCTTGCATGGCTGTGTGTGTGGGTTAATCCTAGCCCTTAGATGAGTGCTCTAGGGTTGAGGACTCATCCAAGGGTGGTAGGTGGCCCAAGAGTAGTATAAATAGGGGTGGAGGGTAGCCTCCTTCCCTTGAAGGTGTTGAGGTTTTGATGCTCATTTGAGCTTTGCCCACATGAATGTGAGGCTTTGTAACCTCCTTCCAGAAATGAAAGTTTTATTCATCCACCTCTGAATTTATTTGCGCATTTACATTATGTCTTTACTTTACATAATTTAAATTCAGCATTTACTTTCCGCAATTACATTCCCGCAATTTACTTTCAAGTAATTTGGATTTGCCTCCTCCTTCTAAATGCTGCTGTTCTTGGATGTTTTGAGTGTGTTCATATGGTTTTACATCTCTTTTGCACTCTTGGATTGAGTAGAGAACATCTTTTCTTTCAAGTTCCAACTTTGTTCTGAACTTGTTCTTCGCGCAGCAGTCAGTGTATGATTTTTGTAAAAATATAGAAAAATCCTTTTGAGTGATTCTTGTTGGAGGAGGTGCGGGACTCTGATATCCACTTGCAGAAAAATTTTGGAGTTCACTTGTTGTACCGTTTGGGCGCCATGAGGTGAAAACCGAGCCCCAAACGTTCTGCTCGAAGTTCTTGACCAGACTGTGTTCTTCGATTTTTCTTGTTTTTCTGTAAGGCTTTTTGAGGAGAAATTTGGTGGAGTTCTTCAAGACTCTGATGCTCACAGGAGAAAAAGTCTCAAAATTTGGTGAGCTACAGAAACCCACCAACCTCCTGTGCAAATTGAGGACAAGTTCTGGGAATTCTGCTTTTGCTTTTCTGAAAGTGACTTTTGTGATTTGAATTGATGTCCTTTCTAAAAGCAAGAGTTTGAATTGATTCCTCTTTATCTTGGACACTAGACAACCAGGATTGTGACTCAAAAATCCCCACATATTTTATGGTACTTATCCATGCAAGCTTGGGGTACACATAGTTGTCTAGTTTTTCGGGTTTTTCACAATTCCTTTTGAGCGATCTTGTCGAGGTTTTTGTTGGAGTATTTTGGTGGAATTTTTATTTGCGACCATTCACCCCCCCTCTGTTCGCCATTTCGGTCCTTCATTAGTAGAGAAGGGACCGATAAGAGAAAAAAATCTTGTTTTTCCAATGGATGGCAACTCTAGGCATTTTTCTTATTCCCATTATTTTAGAAAATTGAGCAATGGCGAGGAACATGACAGAAAATGGTTAGTTTACTCAAAGCATGTTGATAGAGTGTTTTGCTTCTGTTGTAAGCTTTTCAAATCTGATAGTTGCACAAGTTCATTAGCACATGATGGATATAGAGATTGGAGACATACTAGTGAGAGGCTGAAAGAACATGAAAATAGTGCTGAGCATATTACTGGTATGAACAGTTGGAATGAATTGAGGGCTAGACTAAGAAAACAAGAAACAATAGATAAAGATTTGCAACGACAAATTACAAAGGAGAAAGAACGCTTGAGACAAGTTTTATTCAGAATAGTAGCCATCGTGAAATTTCTTGGTAAACGTAATTTAGCGTTTCGAGGGTCCAGTAATCATCTTTACAATGAACAAAATGGAAATTTCTTGGCTTGTGTTGAAATGATTGCAGAATTTGATTTGGTAATGCAAGATCACCTTAGGCGAATTGAAAGCAAGGATATTCATTACCATTATCTCAGTAATAAAATTCAGAATGAGTTGATCTCTCTTTTGGCTTCTGATATTACTAGCACTGTCATAAAGATTATTAAAGAGGCAAAATACTTCTATCATTCTCGATTGTACTCGGATGTTAGTCATGAAGAACAAATGTCTTTGATAGTTCGATGTGTCAATATATCTAGCAACAAAATTAAGGTTGAGGAGTACTTTCTGGGTTTCTTAAAGGTGGATGACACATCTGGTTTGGGGCTTTTCAATGTTTTGATTGATTCATTGGAGTCCTTTGGTCTTAATATTGGTGACATAAGGGGTCAAGGTTATGACAATGGTTCTAATATGAAAGGAAAGCATCAGGGAGTACAGAAATGGTTGCTTGATAAGAATCCAAGAGCTTTTTATATGCCATGTGCTTGTCACAGTCTTAATCTTACTCTTTGTGATATGGCAAAATCTTGTAGTAAAGCTGTTTCATTTTTTGGAATTGTGCAAAGAATATATACATTGTTTTCGGGTTCTACGAAAAGATGGAAAGTTTTACTTGATCATGTGCCAAGTTTAACTGTGAAATCATTGTGCAACACTCGTTGGGAAAGTCGTATCAAAAGTGTGGCGGCAATTAGATATCAAGCTCCACAGATAAGGGCGGCTTTGCTTGAGTTACATCATGCTTCTGATACTGATCCCATGGCAAAGAGTGATGCAAAGAGTTTGTATGACTTGATTGGTACCTTTGAGTTCATTCTTGGTATGGTTATATGGCATGATATTTTATTTGTTGTAAATGCTGTGAGCAAGAAGTTGCAATCACCATCAATGTGCCTTCACTCGACCTTAGAGCAAATAGATGGTATAATGAGTTACTTTGACAAGTACAGAAATGAAGGGTTTGCTTCTAGTATGATGGTTGCCAAGGATATTGCTTCTGTTATGGGTGTAGAGGCATCATTTCCAGTAAAGCGTCGTGCTCTTAGAAAAAAACATTATGATGAAAATGATTGCAGCAGTGAGGCAAATCTACAAGGTGAGAAAGATTTTGAAGTGAATTACTTTTTGGTTATGCTTGATATGGCAAACAGTTCATTAAAAAATAGATTTGAAGACCTCCAAGTATTCAATGGTATATTTGGGCCTCTTCTTAACTCAGCATCATTGAAATCATTGGATCACATTGAACTTAAGGATTACTGTACCATGTTGGCAAAAACTTTCTCTGTTGATGACTCATCTGATTTTGAGGAAAATAATCTGATATCAGAGTTAAGAATATTGCAAATGACACTGCCGGATAGATCAATGTCTGCTATGGAAATGTTTGAGTTTGTCAGGGAAATGGATTGCTATCCCAATATATCTGTTGCTTATCGGATATTATTTACAATACCAGTAACGGTGGCATCAGCTGAAAGGAGCTTCTCAAAGCTAAAATTATTGAAGAATTATTTAAGGTCTACAATGTCTCAAGAAAGGTTAAATGGGCTAGCAACTTTATGTATTAAGAAGAAATTGTTAGATGATATTAATATTGAAGCCATCATTGATGATTTTGCATCAAGGAATGTTAGAAGACATTTTTAAGGTGACCTCTACAATATATTTGAGGTAATAATCTTACTTCTATTTTTTTACCGCTCAAGTTTTTCTATGATACATCGAATTATTTTAATAAGCTGATATATATTAGTTAAAAAAATAGTTCTTTTGGTATTGAGGCCTCCGTTTATAATCCCGCCCCGGGCCCCTCAAAACTCAGGAACGGCCCTGTCCATGTATCGCAGTTGAAGAAATGCCTACGTGTGCCAGAGGAATAGATGTCATTGGAAGCCATTGATTTGCAGGAGGATCTTACCTACAAGGAGCAACCTGTTAAAATTTTGGATATAGCAGAGCGTATCACGAGGAGCAAGATCATCCGTTTTTGCAAGGTCCAGTGGAGCAATCATTCAGAAGAGAAAGCAACTTGGGAGCGAGAAGAGGATCTAAAGTCCGAGTTTCCCCACCTATTCGCTAGCCAGCCAGAATCTCGGGGTCGAGATTCCTTTTAAGGGGGGAGGTTTATAACATCCCAAAATTTGAGTTTTGGAATGTTTGAATTCAAAAATAAACCATTTGCATTTTCCTTGAATTAAGCCCAGCTTAATTTGAATTTTTTATTAATCAAAGGATTTAATTTGACTAAACTATTCATCAAACTAAAGATTTTCAGTTATAGTTGGGTTCATTGTGCTCCAACGAATTTTTCTGTATCTTTGGAGATTTTTCTGAATTTATTTGCTATTTATTTGCTTTTATTTGAATTTCTGGATTTTCTTAAATCGGAAAATGAATTGTATTTCCAAAAAGCCTTTCAGGCCGAAATACCCGCCGACCCGCTTCCCAGCCCAATTCGCCTCGGTCTGCTCCACTTTCCTTTGGCCCGTTTCCCTAGCCCAGCTCCGCTGCGCAGCCCACGTCGCGTCGGCCGCTGGATTCGCGCCACGTGTGCGGCTGAGATCGAGCCCGCGAAACCCTAGCCGCCGTTGCCGCTCGTAGTCCACCCCGCTCACGCCTTAGCGTCCGTGCCACGTCCGTTGCACGTTCCTCGAGGATATAAAAAGCCGAGCCATCGTTTGATCCGGGTTCATCTCGTCGTGCTGCGTCTATCGCCGCTTTCCCGTCGCCCAAGACCCCGCCGACCGTCGCTGCGAGCTCGCCGTTGCTTCTCCGCCGCAGCCGAAGCCTTTCCCCGTCGCCTCGCCGCTCCGGTGCCTCTTCGCCACAGTCGCGCATCTCGCTGAGTTCGTCGCGTCGTCATCTTCCGGATCCGCACCCGCGCACGCTCGATCCGTCGCTGTTCCGCCGTTCACCACGCCTTCTTCCTCGCCTCCGGTAAGCCTCGCGCCGCCGCCTCGCCGTTGTTCCTCGCCGTGAACCTCAGCCGTCCGATCGGTGGAGTCTGCTCCAGATTGCGCCGCGTCGCCTCCGCCGCAGCCCCGCTTCTTGGCTGTCCGATCTGGCCCTCTCGCCAGATGCGCGACGCGTGGCTTATCGCGTCGGTAACCGTCACCGCTGCGTCGCTACCGAGCCATCACGTCGGCGCCGACGTCAGCCGTGCACCGGGTGCACGGTGAACCGGGAAGTGCCATGTACCCAGTCCATCAGATTCCGGATGACGTCAGCGATTGCGCAATAAATCAATTTTCCCGTATAAAAATAAATCCAGAAATTCCGATTTTCTGATTTTCAGCCTTTTTCTCTGATTTAATTTTCCAGAAGCTCGTTCTCCCTCATACGAACTCCGATTGAGGCGATTCAAGTTTCTAAATTTTTATAAAATCAAGATCTATCTTCCAGAGCTATTTATTAGTTTTGAGCTTGTTTGAGTCTCTGTTTTGTATTTATTTGGTTTCATTGCTTCTTTTCCGGTAGACGCTAATTCCGAGGGAGCAAACGAAGACTTCGAAGACCAAGACTCAGCACTAGATCAGCAAGGCAAGTCGTAATCCTTTGATCATATTGATCCTATGTTTGCAAAAGTAATTTACGTTTATACAATTGCATGCTATTTGTGTATCAATGATTATTTCATGGGAGTAGATGTATACCTAGTTGACATTATGCCACCTTGATTATTGGGAAGCCATGTATCCATTGTTAAACCTAGGTTGGGACATTACTAGTTGGACATAATCACTATACCAATATTGGGTTATCGTAGCTATGCTTAGACATGCTTAGTTGTACAAAGGGATTCATGTCACATATTGTATAATGTTAATCTTGACTTAATGAGATATTGAATCGTGGCCGTTAGCCACTGTTGTAAAATTTATTTTACCATGGCGGGGTTTGCCATTGGTTTTGGTTGAACGAATTGTTTTCCCTCGAGCAAGTGATCGTGCAGTAAAGGGGGTGCTTTCTAGCACATTGGGATGTGGATGTCTTGCCTGAAACAACTTAAGGGCTTAATCTTGTGCGCCATTGAACTAGGCCTAACCGTACTACCACAAGTCTGGTATGGGACCTAGCTGATTAATTTGCAATGTCTAGCCTTGTGTACTGCCAATTGGTGGTGTGAGTTCCGGGATGGACGGGTAGATTCGCAAGGCGCAAGAGGGGGCCCTAAGGGGCGGAACCTTAGTGGGTAGTACCGAGTTTAGACATTGCATTGTAAAGGCTTTGTCATGATTCTCCGTCGACACACCAAAGGAAGTGTGTTTATCGCGTGGCAATATGTGAAATCATGTCTTGTGGGTAAAGAAGTACAACCTCTGTAGAGTGTAAAACTATTCGCATAGCCGCGTCCGCGGTCATGGACAAGCCCGGGAATTTCACACGGGGTATAGAGTGTTTTATGAAATATGGAATGTGGAATTGTTGGGATGTGAACGGGGAGTTCACTATTGTTTTGTTGTCTAAAGTAATACTATTGAATTTATTGGTTGATACTTGTTTTAGATGGTGTAGGGTGATGCCTCGCCATTCTGTTCATGCTGTCTACCATTGATCTTCCAGTTATTTATTTATCTTTTCATAAATATGCTTTCAATCTATTTATTGTATTTCAATTCAAGTTATTGCTTTCTGCCAAATGAACCATATAGCCATCCTTGTCAAGCCGTGCATGAATATATTGCATCAATTCCCTACGGCTTGCTGTGTACTTTTTGTACTCACGGCTTTATGCCCTTGTTGATCAGTTGCTAAAGGAGATAATGAATATCATGAGGAGGAATTCTATGAAGACTACATGGATTAGGAAGGCGTTCCCCAGACGATTGCCTGTGGCATGTCGAATGGCTCAAGTTATCTTTTCCGCTGCAATAGTATTTGTTTCTTAAGCCCTTAAGGCATAATGGTGTAAACATTGATCATAAGATCGTTTGCTTTATTTAATAATAATTTCTTAGTTAATTCGTTGTATGGAATGGTATTTCATCTATGTTTCCACTATGTGCACTAGCGTGATGCTGGACTAGTGCAGTATACACAGAGGGTTTCGGGTTAGCAAATCCGGGTCCCGACACAGCTCCTTGATGCGGAGACGTCATCGCGGGTGAAGGAAGCCATCAAGGAAGCAAATGGGAATCCGGAGATGACGACAAGGACGCGCGAAGCACCCTACCTGGCGCGCCAACTGTCGGCGTTTCGAGCACCAGCGAGTGAATTTTTAAGTCTAAGGGGCCGCGTGTTCCCTCTCCTTGAATGGTTAGACTCAGGAGTCCAAGATGTATACTGGTTCGGACCGAATGTCCCTACTCCAGTTCGTGTGGTGGTGCTATATTGCTTCGGGTGCAGATTACTGCACGGTTTTTACAAGTGGGAGCCTATTCGTGAAGACCGAGAGGAGGGAGCCCCCTTTCCCAGAGGATCCTGCCTCCCTTTATATAGCCGGAGGAGGCAGGTTACATGGGAAGTTGGGAGAGGAAAGGATGAGGTGATCTATGCTAGGAGCTCTGGTCCTTCGTCTTGGCGATTGGTCAACGTCCGCTTCACCCCACGTCGGGTTGGTGGACTCATTGAGTAAAGCAGTTTACCGTTTCATCGGGAAATAGCGCACCTGCCCTCTGCAAGCCTGTCAGGCGCTGACGTTGCCTCGGGAGGGAGCGCGTCTTCACGCCGTGCGTGTCTGGACGATGAGACCGGAGCTTGACTTCGGCAACCTCCTCGCCACCTCGGGAAGGAGCCACCTGCCCCCACACAGTCACTCTGAGCTGTCGTGTCCGTAGGGCACGTGGCTAATGGCCGGCGGAGGCCCGACACTTGGCCCTCGACGGAGATAGCCTAAGCTTGGTCGGAGCTCGTGGGGAGTCCGACCTGTGGCGGGGGTCGAACGCCCCATTGGGTCCGGGACGAGCTTGGGGCAGCTCGTTAGGTCGGGGTCGATCGTCCTTCATGGCCCCGCGGGGCCTTTGGTCGGAGCCGGGCTTGGGGCAGCCCGTTCGTCACTCCGGGCCGTTGGGGTACCCATGGTATGAGTACTCGTCACATACGAACGAATGTGCAAAATTAGTAGTCTGTCAAGCACCTGTCCCTCGGCTAGATGTGGCCAAATGATTAATTAAGTGACTAATTATGTGATTAATTAAGTAAATAATTGTATGCATGCTATGCCAAGCAAGGGGAGCTTGGCGGGCCATGTGATGCCGAGCAAAGGGAGTTCCGTAGCCTACTAGTTCCGTAGGCTAGTAGGCCCTGCCACTTGCCATGGTACGAAACCGTGGAAGGTGATACGTGTCGCCTTTTGCTATTTTCGTAATCAAAACAAGGCTATTTTTATAAATTCATTCGTTAGGGAACCAGATTTGCGAAAAAAGTTGACAGGGGGAAAAAAAATTCATGGCTTCCCAAAAATGGCCCCATTTTATCTATCCCACTAGAGTATATCTAATTGTGGAGAACTAATGGAACTAAGTTCTACGCTAGGGAATTTAGTAAGTGATAAGTGTTGTTGCTTCTACAGTGACAAAAAGAGATTAGATTTATAATTTTATTCAAACAAAAGCTTCCGCGGTGGGAAAAAGATAAAAGGCTAAATATAAAAAAAAAAATGTAGAAGAGCGCCAATCAAGCCAAACTTCTAACTCCTGCTCCTCTGCGAAGTTGAATAATGCAGGGGGACTGGGGAGAGCTCAGCCAACACCTCCACCGTATAAGGCGGCGGCACCCATGTCCTCCTCCTCCCCTTCCCAGCGGCGCAGGGCCATGTCAACCCTATGCTACAGTCGGCCGCCGTCTCGCGTACCACGGCCTCCGCCCCACGCTCGTCACCAACCGCCACCTCCTTTCTACCCTTCCTCCCCCTGCCGGCTCCTTGGCGATCCGCTCCGAGACCCTGGAGGGCCTCTTCCGGTCCGAGACCGCGGTGGGGAGTCCGGTGCGCGTGCTGGTGCTCGATCCGCGCCTCCCGTGGGCGCACCGCGTGGCGCAAGCGGCGGGCGTACCGACCGCGGCATTCTTTTCCCAGCCGTGCGCGGTGGACGTCATCTACGGGGAGGTCTGGACGAGGCGCGTCGGGCTGCCGGTCGTGGACGGGAGCGCGCTGCGGGGCTTGCTGAGCGTGGAGCTGGGGCCGGAGGACGTGCCGTCGTTTGTGAAGGAGCCGGAATCGTATCCTCGGCTCCTGGAAGCTGTGGTGGGGCAGTAGAGGACGCCGACGACGTGTTCGTCAACTCATTCCACGTACTGGAGCAAAAGGTGAGGTCACTTGCCCGTGCCCACCACCTGTTTGTTGTTTTGCTCAAGTGAAAATTCAATAAAAAGAGGGAAGCTTGTGTGTATGTAGGCCCCTTGCTAGGGATGGCAATCAAGTGTAGCGGACACAAATAGTGCTCACTCATATCCATACCCTCCGGCCAAAATCTTCCCTACGGTATACCCGCGAAAGGTGGCGTGCGAAGAATCTCGCTCATACCCGTTGCCCACGGGTACCCGATACCGCGGGTTTGCCCGTTTACCCAACACCATCAACCATCTTTCCAACCAAAGTGCACTTAGAGCTAATGAGCTATGGAATTGATACAATCCTTTTGATGAAATTGTGAGAATCAGCTACATTCTGTGAATTAAAGAATGATTATCAATAATTCAAAATTTCAAATGCACATGAGAATAAGAATTAAAATAACACACGCAGACAAAGAACACACAGATGCTCAAGTTCAACAATTAAAATGGAAATAATCATCAGTTATCACACACATCACAAATCGCCCATTACGGCATCACCAATCACAAATTGCTAATATGAGGTACCACAAATCATAAGCACCAGATCAAGATTTGGGAGAGGAAATGGGTCTAAATCGAACCCGGGGGGTTGAGAGCTTGGGCCGGCCTCTACTCGTGGCGTCATCTCCTAGTCTCAAATCGCTATGGTTGCCCGGAGTAGGCGTTGATTGGGCATAGGTGGCAGCCTGTGCGGCGGCACGGGGTAGGGTGGCAGACAGCAGGCTGTGCGGTGGCATGCCTGGCGGCGGTAGAGGGCAGGACGGCAGGCGTAGGCCATATGTTGGCAGGGGGTAGGGAAACGGCCAGGGCGCTAGGCTAGCATGCGGTGACAATGAGTTGAGACTCTGGAGCGAGCAGGTGGCAGGAGGAGATTAGGGAGCGAGCAGGCGGCAGGAAGGGGGGATTAGAGATTAGGGTGACATGATGAGATTGGGGATCTGGGGGCTGACTGGGTGCCTATTGTGGCCCACATGTCAGTAGAAGGTGGCGGGTAATCAGGCAAAATAGGTATGGGTGGAGATCCCCCATAACTGTACTTGTTTGCCCATTGGGCAAAATTTGCTCTCCCCCAAAACATGCCCGCGGGCAACAAAAAAGGAACATACCCGTCTCTATTAGGGTTTCTACCCACGGGTACATAGATAATCGGTTAAGATTGCCATCCCTACCCCTTACTCACTTTTTTTTTCATTTTGGTCCCTTTTTCTACGGCAGGTGTTCGGCACCATAGATACCCTCTGCCGAGCTCGTGTACCACGACAGGTACCTACTGAGCTTGACAGGAGTGGGTACCTTTCAGTAGGAGGGGTTACTACTGAGCACAGGTAGTGTGGCAGGTCTTGCTGAGCCCGATGTGCTCGGTAGGTCGACTCCTGCAGTGGTCCTACCCTACCTATCGCGACGGACACTGTTGCCGTGGTACTGCTTACCTGTCAAACTAGGGGAGTGTGGCAGGCGACGCATGTCGCCTGTCACTGCTTCCGCCGTTGGGAACGGGCCATTTTTCTAATTTCAAACCAAATTTGCAAAGAAAAAAATGTGCGAGGGGGCCACATAAGCGAAAGCAGTGGCGGAGCCAGGATTTCGTTAAGCCTCGGGCGAAAAACTAAGCGGCTATTACTAATATCAAAGAGTATGGACATTGAGGTATAAGAAAAGTACAATTGAAATGCAGAAATAAAAATAAATTTGAACTCCATGCTCAACATATCAACCAAAATAGATAAAATAACAAATGTCATTGATTTTATCGGGAAAATAAGATGAATATTAAAAAGCACCTTCTCAGCAGCAGACAGGGCTGAACAGCAAAGAACCCACATCTGTGGTGATCCAGATCAAGGTTCCAAATCTCGTCGAAATTCGGCGAAATTTTGGATTTCGGACAACCCCTAAATCTAAAGTAACGGCCGGAAAAAAAATTAATTTTTTTTGAAATTGCTACAGTCACCCGAAATTTCGGTTTTTCTCGGTGAAATTTCGTGTTTTTTGGCCGGTTTTGAAACTTTTAGGGGCGGATTTGACCGGATTTGGTCCAATAACCCTTAGGACAGTCATCTCCTATGAAAATTTATTGAAAAACCGAAATTTTTAGACATTTTAAAATTTTAGCAGAAACACTGTCAGATTTTTATAAAATTGTACAAACTTGATAATAAGATTAAAATTTTATGGTACTATCCTTAGTAGTTTAGGATCATACATAAAAAATTTCAAAATAATTTAACTTCATTTGTTATCCTTAAAAAATCAAAAACAGAATGAACATAATTGGGACAGTTACATTGTCAAAATTTTATAAATTTTCTTGAGTGTGATTATGATCTAAATTTTTTTTGAGAGATTAATAATTGACTCAGTACCATTATATAAAGTTTTTAAAAAAAATTCAACTTTGTTTGTTTGGTCAATCAAATCTATGTAAGCATTGAACTTCGTTTGTTTATTATATTTCAAAAATCAAAAAGAAAAGAACATAAATGTTACTGTGTCTTGTAAGAATTTTATAAATTCACTGGAGTGTGATCATGATTCAAAATGTTTATGAGATATTAAGAACTTCCTTATCACCATTCTGTAAAATTTTCAAAAATTTTAAACTTTTTTTTATTGCTAAAGCAAATCTATGTTGATCATCAGACTTTTATCAGGACGTAGGACTGTCTGAATTTTTAAAAATTATTTGAGAATGATCATCATCTAAAATTTTTAAAGAAACATTAATGTTACATCAGGATCATCCACAAACATTTTCAAAAGTTTTTAACGTGGTTTAGATAATTTTTCATTTTGTTCAACTTTTGCCGGTAAGCCTTTTAATAGGGCAGTAGTACTGTTTGAATTTTTAAAAATTCATACAGTTTGATCATCATCTGAAAATTTTATGAGAGCATTAGAGATACATCATAACCATGCAAAGAAAATTTCAAATGTTTATAACGTGGTTTGAACCATTTTGCATTCGGTTCAAAATTGCCGGTCAGTGTTTTATCAGGAAAGTAGCAATGTTTGAATTTTTAAAAATTCCACAGACTTCAGAATAATCTGAAATTTTTATGGCAATATCATCAATGTGTCAGGACTCTCCAAAAACAATTTCAAAATTTTTCGACATCGTTTGACCCACTTTTTTTCCGTTGCAAAAATACCAAAATTTCGGGTATTTCGCCCGAAATTTCGGTATTTTTCGGCGAATTTCGTTTTTTCTCGGTATAAAACAAACCGGATTTGAATTTTTGTTTTTGAATTTCGAACGAGATTTATCCGAAATACCCGAATTTCGCCGAAATTTCGGAATCTGGTCAGGGGCGGTATTTTATCCGAAAACGAAATTTGAATCCTTGATCCAGATGGCCATTTCCAGTTATTTCCACAATTAGTTATCCTACAATTAGTACTCATACATTTTGCAATGTTAGACCGTTGTACTAACATGTTTCAAACAGCAGGTTCTGAAGATACCCTTTTGGTGTTATTCTCCTTTTAGATTGCTTTTGTCGCTCAGATGTTTTATTAGGCAACTTTGAAGACTGATGCAAAGAGCATAGCATCACAATGTTTTCCTAAAAATGAAAATATGAATTAAAGCAATAAGATGCCAATTCAGTACTTTTTCAAATGTCAAGAAGCTATTTTGCTACAATTAAAACCACTAGTTTCAGAACACATTCTGAACTTACATCATCCCATCTACACTCTGGGATCAATTTAGCGCAGGTTAAGTGGATGCTTTTTCTACAATTCATCTCAAAGCATCCAAGAGTAGCACCTTTAATTACACAGCAAGCACATTTGATCCTTTTGCTTCTAGCCATCTCAGTCATAAGATTAAGCACAGACGCATCTTCAAATTAGACATCAAGAGTCCTTTGGTGGAATTAAAAATTATAATACAAATTAGCCAATATATAGAACACAAAACTTCTTCCTATATCATCTTGCACTAGAAAGGATAGGGGTGAAAACGGATCAGATACGGACGGATAATAGCTTACCATATTTGTTTTCATATTTTTTCTCGGATGTGAATACGGATACGGATAGTTCGGATACGAATACGAATACGGATAATGTCGAATACAAATACAGATCGAATACGAATCGTATCGGATACGGTTTCGAATATTTATTGGAACATGTAACCTCTTAGATTGTACATAAAAAATCAACAAAAACACATAACTAGTTGATTTGATCAAAACATTATTGAAAATTGAACAAATATAAGCATTTTCATTCACTTAGACAATAGTTAGATACCATGTCGCAAACAAAATTATTTAAGACTTAGTTCATCACACACATACGATAAGTTCATTATACACGTAAATCAAAACACAAAATGAAGATAATCCTTGCTTAGAGATACAAATGGAAACAAATATAGAACACACTAAAAGTTTGCTAATACTTAAATACCAAGTCTCTAGAAAAAGTATATAATACATACATGTAATGACCCAAGATTTATATTCTTTGTTGAATTATGTTAAAAATAATAAATTATGTATTATGAGTTTTTATACATTTTTAGCTATTTATTTGAAATATTTTCCTTAAGAACAATGGTTTTTGAATTTTTGAGAAAATTTAAAATCTGATAAAATCTTGAAAATATTTTTTAAATGGCATATTGTGTCCGGAACTTTTTCAAAAAAAATCATAATTTTTGGAGTTGGTTTGCCAATTTTAATAATTGAAACTTTATTTGTAGATTAATTAAATTAGAAAACCATTTTAAAATTAAGAAACCTTTTTGGGTCAAAAGAGTAGCCTTAGCCCAGCCCACATGCATATCCGGATATCCGACCCATCAATATTTGGATTATCCGAATCCGTATCCGTATCCGACGGATAGTGAGCTCCCACATGATATCTGGATATCCGACCCATCAATATCCGAATTATCCGAATCGGTGTCCGTATCCAACGGATAGTGAGCTACCGAATCCGTATCCGACAAAAAAAAATCCGGATCCGATTCTATCTGACAAATATCCGATCCGATAGAATCCATATCTGAAAATTGTCCGGATCAGTCGGAAACTATCCGATCCGTTTTCATCCCTAAGAAAGGATAACAACCACTCTAGGCTGCAGCTCCAGCCGAACGGCCCTCACCGGTTCACCACCTTCCTTGCGTGGGGGTTGCGGCGGCCTTAGCCTCTCCTAGTAGTGGTGGCGTGGCACCTTAGCCTCCCGGAGCCGGGCGGGGTAGAGCCGCACGCATAGGGGCAGCGGCTAGGGCTCCAGCGGGTGGGGGCGTTTGTCGGCCGGGGGGGGGGGGGGGCGGCGGTGACGGTGCTTCATTCGGGAGGAAGAGAAGTTGGGCGTGCGACTGCCTCCTGGCGGGGTGACTAGGTCATGCTTCCGCTACTGGACCGCCTGTGGGGACTGCCGGACTGGGGCTCAACTTGGGCCAGGCCTCGGGCCGTATTTTGGTTTAGGTGCACTTCTCCACTGGTATTTGGGCCAAGGCCCCAGTGACCCGAGGCCTGGCTCCGCCCTTGAGCCAAAGCTTCAAAAGTATGCCCCCCAAAATGTTCATTCTAAACTTGTCACGTCCCTTGGCCATCGGCGATGGAATCGTTGAGACGTGATATCTCAACTCTCAAATCGGGTATATATCCCATGGCCACCGGTGAAGTTCACCGTGATGTGAGACGAATTCACACAGAGATAGAGGAAGGCTCAAGGAAGAAGAAGAAGAAGAACAGGAGAAGATAAAATTTCAGATTTCAATTCATTTGATCAGTATGTTGCTTGGTACAAGGTGCTGGCTTTTAAGCCCTTTCTTACTCACACTACCATCTAGGTCCCGCACTCATGGACCATGCGTACAAGCATTGAATTCCTACTCTCCTGACCCCACTCTTCCCATACAGTCGTTACAAAACCGAACTGGAAAGATGCCACCGTTGAATTCAAAGAAACCGCAGAATATGTGACATACTCCTTATTGTCTAAGCAGGAGGCAGATTACTTGGCATCAGCATGGCGTTTTAAGACCATTGGCCCGACTGTGCCATCCATCTACATGGGCGATGACCGATTGCTATCCAACAAGACATATGGGTTCGACCTCTTCGACAGCACTGCACCGTACATGGCATGGCTGGATAGGCAGCCCCCTTGCTCAATCGTCTATGCCTCCTATGGGACTGTCGCTGACCTTGATCCAACCGTGCTAGAGGAGCTAGGCAATGAATTGTGCAATTCTGGTAAACAGTTCCTTTGGGTTGTGAGGTCCTGTGATGAACACAAGTTGTCAGAAGAACTCCGTGACAAATGTAAGGAGAGGGGCCTAATTGTTTCCTTGTGCCCCCAGCTTGAGGTCTTATCTCACAAGGCCACTGGTATGAAATGATATAAGTTTTATTAACAAACCATTATGCGATTTCTTGAGCAAAAGGAAGATCCATGTAGCTATCTCACAATTTGACATCTGAATACTTTGTTTGATATGTCAACAAGATGAACAAAGTAAGCGAATCAATATAATAACCAATCGCTTTTATTTAAGCTGTTGCAATGGTACAGTTTTGTCTGATATTAGTATAGCGGCAGATTAATATGTTCAGTAATGGTCCTTTTTTTTAGATTGTCAAATTAACAAATATAAACATGCAGTTTATTTTTTCTCCATTTTCACAGTGGTAGCAAGTAGAAATTGCTAAACAAAGGGGCTAATTTTCAGTTACCACACTATAGGATACTGTTAAGTATTATGATGAAAGACAAGGTTAATTTGAAAAGGCCACATTTACAATATGAGTACAAGACAGGAAAGTTGCAGATGCACACATACTGGCATAAATATGAACCATGTATTCCTGAAAACCACGCAAACCGTAAATACTATTAAGAAATTGTTCTTATGTACTATTCACATTATTGTAACTTATGCGTGATTTATGTCCATCTTTAGACTGTCTCTTAACTTAATTTACTATTGTGTAATGCTAGGTAACAATTGGGGGAACGGTATTGTGTGCAGTCTAGCTTGGGGTGTAATCACAGTGCACTCCAACTAAAAGAAGTCGTGAAAATTTCCAAAAGAATTTGTGGATGTACTTCTAAACCTACTCAACATATGTATAGAATTTCAAGTTCAAACTCATTCTATGTTAAGAGTAACAAAAGAGAAAAATCTGACAAATGTTAAAGAGTTCAAATTTGTCGTATTTTTCTATTTATTGTTATTCTTAACATAGAATGAATTTGAACTTGAAGTTTTATACATAGGTGGAATAAACCAAGAAGCACATGTATAAATTTATTTGGAATTTTTTGGGGCTTATTTTAGTTGGAGTGCACTGTGATTGGATCCTATAAGGCCATACTGCTATAACTTCTAAGTTTTAGTAGGGCATTGATCAACCATGGAGTACTCTGTCCTTAATTTCAGAAGATTTATAATCTGCATCCAATGATCCTAGCTTAGGGTCATGCGGTAAACCAAATGCTCTAAGCAGTAGCCTATCTAGTAAATCCAACTCTGTCTAATACAGAGTAAAAGATGTGTGCATCCTGCAAATTTGTAGTAAATACTAAATATGATATGTTCAGTGATCAGTTCCAAAAAGTTCAGCTGCAGTTAGAAAATGATATTTAACGTTTTGAACTCATTAACAGGTTGTTTCTTAACACACTGTTGGCAATGCCGCAGTGGACAGACCAACCAACTACAGCAAAGTACGTTGAGAGTGCATGGGGGATGGGTGTACGGGTGCGGCGGGACAAGGAAGGCATGGTGAGAAAGGAAGAGGTTGAGAGATGTATAAGAGAAGTACTAGATGGGGAGAGCAAGGAGGAGTACAGGAAGAATGCTGCCAACTGGATGAAAAAGGCTAAGGGGGCAATGCAGGAAGAAGGGAGCTCTGACAAGAATATTGCTAAGTTCGCGGCCAAGTATATATGCTTCAAGTTGATGTGGAAATGTTTCTACCGTGCAAGGAAAGTGCTGTATTTGGAAATCCAATTATGACTACATTATCATTTCGTACCATTGTGGGGGGAGGGTGCCCAAGTTTTCTTGTGTTAGCAGCTTGTGATAAATGAGAATTATAATTTACAGGTTGAATAGCTTGGAAATTCCAAAATGGTGTATGTAATATGACACTCAGCTAAGCATATTATAACATACCTAGCATTCTGCCGGTCCATTTTTTGAAACTTTGGGGTTAAAATTTGATCGAAATAGAGTGGAATATAAGAACCCAGGTGTCTTCATAACTGGCTCAGAAGTGCCTGAGGGAGAAACAGGGCCGAGTGGAAGGCCTAGAGGATAAGTTCCGCGCCAAGCCTTGTTGCCGTGCGTAAGGAAATACATCCTATAGACAGTTGAACATATATTTAGATATAAGAGACATGATTGTAATCTGAGTTGTTAGCAGGATGAGATAAAGATGTAAACTCCATCTTGTAACCGATTAGTATCCAATAACCGATCGGAATCCCTTAATCGATCGGGGCTCTGTAAACCGCCTCACCCCTATTATATAAGGGAGAGGGCGGGCAACAACAGGGACATCGAGCAATCTTAGATCCAAGAGATCCAAATAATCCCAGTACACAGGACTAGGTATTACCACTTCTGTCGAGGGCCTAAACCTGTCTAAACCTTTGTCTTGTGTGACCTTCGAGTTTGAGATCTAGCGCCTGCCCCGTAAATTCATTGCCGACCACAAAAGTCGACAGTTGGCGCGCTAGGTAGGGGAAGTGCTATAATCTTTTCCTACAAACTCGATGGCAGCAATCACCGGAATCATCGCCACCTTCATCTCTGGCTAGGGAAACGCTTTGGAAACCTGGACTTCGTCGCAGATGCACGCTGAGAACTTGTCTGCCTGGACCTAAACCAGATCCAATCTGGTAAAGATCAGGCCTACCCTCTCAGGTATGCCACTCCAACTCGGCCAGCGAACCAGTCGGTGTCGCGAGGAATTGCTACAATCTTCGTGGCATCTTCGCAATAGAAGAGCAAAAGACCGATCTCCAACGCCAGCAAGAGATTCAAGAAGTTGCGGAGGAAGATCGCCTTCTTCGTAAGGGTAAGGAGGCACAAGCGCGATCGCTTCGATCTCGCGGCCGCAATGTGCACGAGGACATCCTACAATCCAGATTGGGAGACCAAGCTGTCTTCCACACACCGCTGCAGAACGTCGTCGCCTCCAAGACGCTTCTCGACATGCTGGACCGATGATTGCATCTGATAGCCCGGCGGCCCTGATCGTGGCCCAGATCAAGGCCATGGTGACGGCGGTAGCAATTCAGCAAAACCAGGAAAAGCCGGCAGGAGAAGCGCACTCACGCTCCCACGCGGCTACTCGCGTTGCTAGCAGTCGGACTGCTACCAGTCGGAGTACCGGCAGTCGGCGCCCCACACAACCAGTCGGAGACGCCCGCAAGAATCTCAACCGCGACCTCCACCAAGACATCACCGCCATACGACAAGAGTGGGACGAAGAAGATCGGTGCTGGCGCTACGACGACTACGAACGTTTCGGTACCGGCCACGATCGACGAAGTGATCAACAGTATGACAACTGCAACGACTATAGAGACCATCATCGCCGGGGTCGGAACGACAACGACGATCGCCGAGTCATGGGCTCGCCGCGCCGAACTCCACCCCGACGTGTTGATGACAATCGCTAAGCCAAAGGCTCGCCACGCCGGACTCCCCCTCATCATGACGACAGATCCATCGACAGAATCCGAGCGTTCACTTCTCGGTTACGCCGAGTAGTATGGCCCGAAGGTTTCAACCCTAAGGGCATCGTTAAGTTTGACGGGGAGCGAGATCCGGAAGCTTGGCTGCAGGTCTATGCCCTGGTGATTAAAGCGGCTGGAGGCAATCAAAACGTGATGGCAAATTATTTGTCAGTCAATCTCACCCCTTCAACTCAAGCATGACTCACAGGACTTCCTGCGAACTCAGTGGACTCTTGGAGTGATCTTTGCGATCAATTTATCGCGAACTTTCAGGGAACCTATGAGAGGCCTGGCACCCCATGGGACCTATATCAGCTTCAGCAGAAGAAAGACGAAACGCTAAGAGATTTCATCCGGCGTTTCATGCAGAAGAAGAACACCATCAGAGATTTATCTGATGCAGTGGTGGTAGCAGCTTTTCAGAAAGGGGTCAGCGATCCTGATCTGATCAAGAAAATGTTCAGGAAACCACTGGCCTCCGTAAAGGAGATGTTTGCATTGGCCGACCTCTATGCCACGACCTTAGACGCCCTGGCCGAGCGCTAAGAAGATCGCCCGCAACAGAAGAACAAATGCGACATGGCCGAGTCCTCCAAGCACAAAGACAAAAAGCGGAAAGGCGAGGAGCTAGTTGCGGTAGCAGAACGCAACCGGCCCCGAGCCACGCGGAGGGAGGCGCCTGATTACAGTACTGTCATGGATGCGATCTGTCATTTCCACCATAAGGGAAAGCACGCCGCCAAAGACTGCTTTACCCTGAAGCGTTTTGCGTGTGAAAGCAACAAGCAACCGGCTCCAGCGAAGGATGAGGCTGCCAAGAAGAAAAACCCTCCCGGCGATGACGATTACCAAGAACCCGAGTACAAGCTGAACTACATATACGGGGGCTCCACCGGATACGAGTCCAAGCGGAAGCAAAAGCTTACCACTCGAGAGATCAATGCGGTGGAACCAGCAACCCCCAGTATCTAAAGTGGTCCGAATTTCCAATCACCTTCGATCACTCGGATCACCCCAACCAAGTTCTACATCCGGGTAAGTATCCCCTAGTGCTCGACCCTGTTATTCGCAATGTAAAGCTCAAGAAGATCTTAATTGATGGAGGGAGTGGACTCAACGTCTTGTTCGCCAAAACCTTCGACGACATGAACGTCCCCTGCTCCGAACTAAGGCCGAGCTCACAGCCGTTCCACGGGGTGATCCCTGGGGCGTCTTTGTTTCCACTCGGGCAGATTGCTTTGCCCGTCACCTTCGGTACCAAAGACAACTATCGGACCGAGTATATAAATTTCGAGGTAGCGGATTTTGAGACAGCGTATCACGCTATCTTGGGAAGGCCCGGTCTGGCTCTGTTCATGGTCGTCCCGCACTACACCTATTTGGTGATGAAGATGCCGGGACCCAAAAGCGTCATCACGGTTCGCAGTGACATCAAGCGATCTTTGGAATGCGACCGAGAGAACAATGAACTTGCTGAGCTGCAGGTGGCAACCGCCAAGGGAAGGAATATCCAGGCAGAGGCTGCCACATTGCAGGAAGAAGGCGACATCCCGTCCAAGAAGTAGGCCACGTCAGGGATAAAGTGGCGAAGGAACCAAGAGAATTATTCTCGACCCGTCCGACCCATCCAAAACGACTCTGATCGGGATAGGGCTCGAGGATAAATAGGAAGACATGCTCGTCACCTTCCTCCGGGCTAACAAGGACATCTTTGCCTGGAAACCATCCGACATGCCGGGTGTTCCTATGGAGGTGATCGAGCATTCCTTACACGTCGATGAAAAGGCAAGGCCAATCAAGAAAAGACTCCGGCGGTTCACTCCAGATCGTCGGAACGCCATCAAGCAGGAGATCACCAAGCTATTAGCTACAGGGTTTATCAAAGAAGTGTATCATCCCGACTGGTTGGCGAATCCTGTACTAGTTCAAAAGAAGAATAAAACTTGGCGCATATGCGTTGATTATACTGATCTCAACAAGGCATGTCCGAAGGATCCCTTCGGGCTACTTCGAATTGATCAGGTGGTTGATTCAACCGTCGGGTGCAAGATCCTGAGTTTCCTCGATGCGTACTCAGGGTACCACCAGATTCTCCTAAAGGCGAAAGATCATATCAAGACATCAGTCATCACGCCCTTTGGGGCCTTTTGCTTTACCACGATGGCGTTCAGGTTGAAAAATGCTGGTGCAACGTATCAACGTGCAATACAGCGGTGTTTTCACGCCCAACTCGGGCGCAATGTGGAGGCATATGTGGACGATGTCGTGGTAAAGACTCGGGAGAGGAAGGACCTTATCGCCGACCTAACCGAGACGTTTGAAAGTCTAAGGACTTTCAGCATGAAGCTTAATCCCGAGAAGTGTGTTTTCAGAGTGTCTTCGGGAAAACTGCTTGGGTTTATCGTATCCCAACGAGGCATTGAGGCCAACCCAGAAAAAATCAAGGTCATATCAAATATGGAACCGCCGACTTGCCAAAAGGACATCCAGAAGCTTACAGGGTGCATGGCCGCGCTCAGCAGGTTTATTTCCCGACTGGGTATGCGAGGTATGCCATTCTTTAAACTCCTCAAGAAGCAAGACAAGTTCCAATGGACGCCTGAGGCACAACAAGCGTTTGAAGATTTGAAGACCTTCTTAACGACACCCCCAGTCTTGGTTTCACCGATGCCGGGGGAACCTCTGTTATTGTACATCGCGGCAACGACTCGCGTAGTCAGCGCTGCAATCATCGTAGAGAGGGAGGAGCCGGGTCACGTGCAGAAGATCCAACACCCGGTCTATTTCATCAGCGAGGTCCTGAGTGAATCTAAGGTGCGGTATCCACAAGTGCAAAAATTATTATATGTCGTACTTCTTACATCTCGTAGACTCAAGCACTACTTCCAAGAGCATACAGTTTCGGTGGTCACTTCCTTCCCAATAGGAGATATACCTCACAACCAGGAAGCCACTGGGAGAATTGCAAAGTGGGCAGTCGAGCTTGGAGCTTTTGATATCTTATTCAAGCCTCGCACGGCCATCAAGTCTCAAGCGCTCGCCGACTTTACTGTCGAGTGGACAGAACTTCAAAACCTGGCGGTCGTCAAGGAACTCGAGTATTGGACGATGTACTTCGATGGTTCCCTCATGCTCAGCGGCGCGGGGGCTGGTATAGTGCTCATATCACCAAGTAGAGAATGGTTGAGGTACGTTCTTCAAATACTTTTTCCCGCGTCGAACAACGCCGCCGAGTACGAGGCACTCATCCATGGGCTCCGTATCATCATATCACTCAGCATCCAACGTTTGACGGTTCGTGGAGATTCAATGCTCGTGGTCAATCAGGTGCAAAAAGATTGGTCCTGCATCGAAGACAACATGGCTGCCTATTGCCAGGAGGTACGCAAGTTAGAAGGCAATTTTGACGGTTTGGAACTTGTTCATGTGCTCTGTCGGGACAATGAAGCGGCCGATGAGCTAGTAAAAATGGGATCCGGCCGAACCATAGTGCCTGTAGGAGTATTCGTCGAAGAGGATTCATAAGCCCACAATAAGCACTTGGTCAAAGTCGGACATCCCAGTGGAGAAGAACGTAGAGGCAGAAGTCCTGATCATTACCCCCAATTGGACAGCTCCGTATCTGGACTATCTGATGAAGGATGAGCTACCCAAAGACCGCACGCAGGCCGAGCGAATAATGCGCTGAAGCAAGAGCTATGTGGTAACCAAGGGAGAACTCTATCGCAAGAGCTCCTCTGGTGTACTACGACGGTGCATATCAGAACAAGAAGGAAGAGATCTTCTCAAGGAAATTCACTCAGGAATTTATGAGAATCACGCGGCGTCAACGACCCTAGTCGGCAAGGCTTATCATCAGGGATTTTTCTGGTCAACCGCTATCACCGATGCAGAGGACATCGTTCGGACATGCGAAGGATGTCAGTTCTTTGCGCGACAGGTGAACAAACCGGCACAGGAACTACAGACCATCCCAATCATTTGGCCATTTGCGGTCTGAGAGCTTGACATGGTGGGATCTTTGAAGAAGGCTCAAGGTGGTTATACTCATCTTTTCATGGCCATCGATAAATTCACGAAATGGACTGAGGCCAAGCCAGTCGCCACAATCACAGCCGCAAAGGCTAAAGAATTCTTCCATGAAATCGTGGTTAGATTCGGAGTACCAAACCGAATCATCATGGATAACGACACCCAATTCAGAGGTGGCATATTTCAAGACTGGTGCGGTGAACTCGGCATAAAATTTGCTTCGCATCAGTAGCGCACCCCCGAAGTAATGGGCAGGTCGAACGAGCCAATGGCATGGTTTTACAATGCCTAAAGGCAAGGATTTTTTATTGTCTCAAACCATACGCCACTCGATGGGTCAAAGAATTGCCTTCGGTACTCTGGGGGCTGCGAACCACCCCCAGCAGAGCAACCGGGCAGTCTCACCTTTCTTCCTGGTGTATGGCTAAGAGGCGGTCCTCCCCACCGAGTTAGAATTCGGATCCCCGCAGGTTCGAAGCTATGAAGAGGTCGCTTCGGAAGAAAGCCAGCTAGAAGACCTCGACCGACTGGAAGAAGCTAGGGACGTCGCAACAATTCAGTCGGCAAAGTACCTTCAAGGCTTACGTCGCTATCACGGTCGCAATGTAAGGAGCCATGCATTCTCCAAAGGAGATCTGGTCCTTAGAAAGAATCAGAAATGCGAGCATAAGCTCTCCCCAAGCTGGGAGGGCCCTTACATCATCGATGAGGTGATGCGTCCTAGGGCTTATAAGCTCAAGCGTGAAGACGACACAATTGTCAACAACACCTGGAACATAGTACAACTACGTCATTTTTTCACTTGAACTTTGTAATTCAATTGCTTCTTTATGAATGAATATTTGCTCTTAAAGTTGTTCTCATATAATCTTCTCGAAAATTATGCGTTTGAGTGCTTCGCTCCTACGAATTTTAGGACTCTGAGACATGCGTCATGAACCATGCCTCAGAGCCTGGGGGCTGAACTAGTCGGACATGATATTTAAGATGTCAAAACTACTCGGATGGCCTCATCAAGCATAATAGCATATTTAAAGAAAACTTGCAAGATCAAGGAAACACTTTTAAATTTTCGTTCACAGGTCTAAGGTTTCCGCGACAGCCGAAGAAGCATCCTTAACTTCCTCCCAGAGTTCGGTTGCCCGGTCTTCATCCACTTTACAGGCATAGCCATCTTTAATGGCCTCAAGATCCACTCGGGGATAAAGCGACTTGGTGATCGCCAGAGCCTGGCTAGCGTCATTGGTCGTCGTTTCCTTCAAGAGTATCTTAAGCTCCTTGGGGGCTTCCTCCAGTTGGGAGATAACTTGGTCTCTACTGAGCAGCCTCTCGCCTCCGGGATGAAGAAACCTTAGCAACAGGTTAGAGGCCTCGCGAAGCTTGGCACAAGACGTTTCAATGGCCTCGACCTTCTCGTTATAAGCGGCGTATTGCGCCCGCGTCTTGATCTTGTAGTCTGCAAGCGAAACAGATTATTAAGAAGTACCAAGAAGACAATGAAGGCAAGGGAGGGCCAAGTTGCGGAGCGTACCTTCTAGCTCCTTCTCCGATTTCAATTTGGAGACCTCCGAGGCCTTAAGTTGCTCTTGGAGCTTTACAATAGTAGAATCTCGAACTAACATGAAGATGAGGAGATCAAAAGACCAGATGATTAAACGAGAACACGGGATGGTCCAGGAAATATCTACCTCGAAGGGAGCCAACAACATCTAGCTTCTCCTGCCGCAGGGTTTCCTTCTCCTCCCGCAGGGCTTGGACTTCTGACCGGAGATTTTGCAGCTCGGCTGCATGTTTAGCTTTGATCCGCTCCAATTCGGCCAGATATTCTTGGCGTGTCCTGACCTCCGGGAGCATCTTTTGAAGGTATTCGGATTTCTTTGCAGAGCGTTCTCCCAATTTTTGTAACCATCGCAGGGACAAGTGACAACATGCTAACCGGTATAAGCAAGAAGGTCATAAGATTAGTGAAAGTATTACTCGGGCCAGGCGAGCACAAGCGGCGGCATGACTGTAAAAGTCATTCCTTTCTTTCTCCTCCTCTGAGTCGCCAAGGGACTTCAAGTCGTCTTCCTCATCAACCCACGCGGTTTGCATTATGAGTTGAGGGTGAGCAAGAGTCGGTGGATCTCGGGGGATCTCTTCAACCTCGGAGGATGGACGGGAGATGGGCTCTTGAGCAGCAGGACCCGATGCCGAAGCACGGGGTGTCGATGAAAGCGGCTATGGCTCGGAGGGCGCCCCTGTGTCCCCAGGCGAGGCAGATTGTGAGGCTTCCTCAACCAAGACATGTACGTCCTGGGACTCAGTTTCTTCAGGGGCCCCGGACGGTGTCTCGACAGGAACATCATACGAAGGATTCCTATAAGAAGAGTGATCGATGAATAAGCCGGCAAAATGCGTCGAATAAGAGTCGATAGGACATCCAACCTGTCGGACTTCTTTATTCTCATTGGGGGTTTCTTGCGAGCGGTAGAACCACTTCCGGAGGGACCAGTCGGGGTGCTACGATCTGGAACCTTAGGCTCTTCCCGAGCGCTCGAGTCACTCGGAGTTGGACTCGGCTGGACCACGGGCTTATGCAGAAGGGAAATTGAAGGCACCGGGGTTTGCGCTGGTGGTTCTTGGATTTTGGGACCACCAGTCGGGCGCCAAGGCTTCGGGGAGTCCTTGACAATTGTTTTCTTCTCCTTCTTAGCGACCGGGTCTCCGGCTTGGGAGCTCGCAGGTCGCTTCCAGTGAGCGCTCTTATGAACAGGCATTTCTGGGAGAGGCGCGTCACTGAAGAAAGCCACTCGATCATGGAAAGGAGTATTATAACTGTTAAAACTCATTCAGAGACGAATGTGGGAGTCTATCAGCTAAACTTTCTTACCTCAGGAGGAGGATTTGATGTAGTGAAGACTTCGAGCATCTGGCGTTTGACATCTCTACGCTCGGGATGAAAAAGTCGCCTACCCGGGCATATACTTGCTCCTTTGACGCTGATTCGGGCAGTTCCCGGGTCGGATCGTCCCTCCCTTCAAATTCATATCCCAGATGGACTCGCTCTTTTAGCGGTTGTACCCGGCGAGTGACAAAATGGAGGGCTAGACCAACTCCCGTGAGACCGTCTTCTTTTAATTTCTCAATCAGCGCGAAAAGATCCTGCACCTGGTCCATGTCGCCAGCATTGGGAGTAGATACCCAAGAAAGGGACACCTTAGGCTGGCGCCCGACAAAAGAGGGGAGAGCAGGATCAGGATTGGCCTGAGAGAACCATTCACAGTGCCACCTTTATTTGAAGATTTGAAGGGAATGGCAAAGTAATTTTTCTTTAATCCTTCCCATAATTGGAATCCGGCTCCCCCAATTACCTTGGGGTCGCTCTTAGAGGGATAAGGTTTTAAAAGGTAAAAGTGGCGAAAGAAATTGAAATGAGGGCGGATGCCCAAGAATGCCTCGCAGAGGTGAACGAAGAGGGAGATTTGCAGGATGGAGTTGGGATTCAAGTTCACTAACTCTATACCATAGAAAAAGATAAGACCACGAAGAAAAGCGCAGGCAGGAAGGCCCAGCCCGCGTTGGAAGAAAGATTCGAAAACCACAATTTCTTCTGAACGAGGGGTAGGGATGGATTTACTTGCGGCCGATCGAGCGGAAATCAGAGTCAAGGCTGAAAGAACCCCGTCATCCGCCATGGATTGCAACCGCTCTTCCGTCGTTATCGAGGTGGTCCAATCTTGGGGCAAAGGCAGCGAAGAGG
The DNA here is from genome assembly GCA_036346275.1 of Otatea glauca. Classification (NCBI taxonomy): domain Eukaryota; kingdom Viridiplantae; phylum Streptophyta; class Magnoliopsida; order Poales; family Poaceae; genus Otatea; species Otatea glauca. The sequence continues at coordinate 46,408,368 of CM070718.1, forward strand.
TGTCTTTGGAAGAATGAGAAGACATTTTCGGAGAAAAGATCAACGACAGCGCAAGAATGTGAGCGCAGCAGCAGTTAACCCTAGCGGCGGAGAAGTCGGAGAGACAAGGAAGCAGAAGGGGCAGGAGCACGCGGTGAAAGAATGAACCATCGGTCAATGCGCGGCTTAGTCTTAAAAGGGGGAAAATTAGGTTTTCGCCGAATCGGCGGGATAAAGATTGCAGAACACCTAAGCCTGCTCTATGCTTCGTAATGATTTGCTAACCCGGCGTCCTGACATGCGAAGGCAGTCATGGTTTGACCAAGTCATATTTGGGACACGTTGCTCCCCACGATAGGATGTTTAACCACTTATCGAACTAAGCGAGATGTGGGTGTCCTCCAGTTTGGATTAAAAATATCTTCTTGTGATATGCCCCATGTTGGGTCGCTAGTTGGTTACCGCATTGCGGAATCATATATCACGGGTTGAGCCTGATAAGGCACGGTTCTAATGGTATGCCCTAAGATGGGTCGATAAGCTGTGCATCGTAATAAACGAGTACATATACTGTTCGGATAAACCTTGATATGTCCCACGACGGACCAGAGCTATATCCTACAGCAATCGGATATGGGTATCACTCGGCCAAGAGCCACGTAAATATGATACGCTCCAAGTCGAGCCTAAGCTATATCCTACAACAGTCGGATATGGGTATCACTCGGCCAAGAGCCACATGAATATGATACGCTCCAAGTCGAGCCTAAGCTATATCCTACAGCAGTCGAATATGGGTATCACTCGGCCAAGAGCCACGTAAATATGATATGTCCCAAGTCGGACCAGAGCTCTATCCTATAGCAGTCGGATATAGGTATCACTCGACCAAGAGCCGCGCAAATCTTAAAATGTCCCAAGTCGGACCTAAGGTATATCCTGCTACAGTCGGGTGTGGATATCACCCAACCAAAGAGCCATGCAAGCTTTGATATATCCCGAGTTGGGTCTAAGCTATGTTTAACGACAATCAAGGATATCACTTGGAAAGGTATTTCTTTATTATATAAATTCCCCAGGCATTATGCATGGAAAATATTTTCTTACATTTACAGGGGTCTTATACTTCTCTGCGGCGTACGCGACCAAGCGCCTCCACGAGAGCCTCCTTATCCCTATGAAGGGCAGGGAAAATCTCGAGGAAGGCGTCGATGGCGGCGCGGTCGAGGGCGACGACTTTGTCTTCTGCCCATTCGGCCATGGCAAGGTCGAAGAGCGCCCACTCCTCGGCAAGCTCTGGATCCCGGTTGTCCATGAGATCCCTCGGGAAGAAGGTGGAGCTCGGCGTAGGAAAATGGAGAACTAAGCGTGAGAGAATAAATTCTAAAAGCTCTGGTTCGCCTTTTATAGCTGATACGGTAAGGTTGAAGTAAATGCGAAGATGCAATAACATCAGAAGCCGAGGAGACTTGGAGTTAATATAGTTTTAGAAGCCAAAGAGGTTTTCGGAAATTGAATTGACGCAGGACGTCAAAACAACCTCGAAGACTGTCCGGTATTGATCCTTGAAGAGGAAGGATATTAAGGTTTCGCTTCGAGCGGGAAGAAGTATCTAATCCTCATATGAGATATGGGTCAGATTCACAAAGCTACCAACAATAAACCTGTCAGATGGAAGATTATAATCAGTTGGAACAAAAAATCGAGGGTTATATTCGAGTCCTTCGTAATCCCCTTGCTGCAAAGAAAAGCATTCAAATCAAAGAAGAAACTAGTCAGAGGTTTATGCTGGAAGCTGAAAACGTTGATTCAGAGTTGAGACACAAATAAAGATATAGCAATCGGATCATGAATCACTCGGGGGCTACTGTGGAATATAAGAACTCAGATGTCTTCATAACCGGCCCAGAAGTGCCTGAGGGAGAAACAGGACCTAGTGGAAGGCCCAGAGGATAAGCTCCGCGCCAAGCCTTGTTGCCGTGCACAAGGAGATACATCCTAGAGACAGTTGAACATATATTTAGATATAAAAGACATGATTGTAATCCGAGTTGTTAGCAGGATGAGATAAAGATGTAAACTCCATCTTGTAACCGATTAGTATCCAATAACCGATCGGAATCCCTTAACCGATCGGGGCTCTGTAAACTGCCCCACCCCCATTATATAAGGGAGAGGGTGGGCAACAACAGAGACATCGAGCAATCTTTGATCCAAGGGATCCAAATAATCCCAGCACACAGGACTAGGGTATTACCTCTTCCGTCGAGGGTTTGAACCTGTCTAAACCTTTGTCTTGTGTAACCTTCGAGTTTGAGATCTAGCGCCTGCCCCATAAATTCATTGTCGACCACAAAAGTCGACAAATAGCACTCTATATTATAATTTTCTTCTTTTTTTCCGCATTCATACCTTTTAATACTGATATTTATTTATTTAATACAGTGAAGAGTTCTTTTTTTCTGAGTGGAATGATATAGTAAAATAGTTGGAAACCTGCAATAGGAATCCGTCTTTTAGCTATGGGTTGGCTGGTTTGTTGACGAGCTACTTGATGTCCACATGGACAAAATCTACGTAGTAGGAAGCTCTTCTCTATTCTATTCCATTCTGTTTTAGAACAAGGGATAGTCACTTAGATCTTGAGTATTAGTACTGTAGGATTTTGTTGAACGATATTTAGAGTTTAGACATGAACATCTTTAACTGAGAGGAATATTTCCAGTCCAAATGACTTTCAACATAGACGCTACCATAAAGCATTACAAAGTAAAGCAGTTATTCCAAGACTAACGTCTAGAATTGGTGATCGATCAACCTGAGAAAATCAAACAGTACTCGACGAAAGAACTACAGATCATAGTGACACAGCAAAAAAGCTTGTAGCTAATCTTTCCATATTCAGTATATTTACAGAGTATTCATGATGAATAGGGAATTACAAACATATTTTTGAAGACAATGTACATGCACAAACAAACTATACACACTACACCAAAAAACGTCATCAGTGGCGGTTCATAACCGCCATCAGTGGCGGTTATTGAACCGCCACAGATATAGTGTCACAGATAAGTGTTATCTGTGACGGTTCTACATACTAACCGCCACAGATAACAATACTATCTGTGGCGGTTTTATCCACCAACCGCCACAGATAACAATACTATCTGTGGCGGTTCTATCCACCAACCGCCACAGATAACTACACTATCTGTGGCGGTTCTTTCCTACAACCGCCACAGATAACAATATTATACGTGGCGGTTCTTCCACCAACCGCCACAGATAACTATATTATACGTGGCGGTTCTATACATCAACCGCCACAGATCTATATTATCCGTGGCGGTTCTATCCACCAACCGCCACAGATAGTACGACCGAAAAATAAAAAACTGCATTTTGGGCTAGCCTCAGTTTGCTAGCCATGCCCTCTGAAACATATAATACATCAATCACAGATTTTGCATACACACGCATACAATGTACAACAATCACAGATTTCGCATATACACAACTACAATATAATACATCAATCACAATTGCAATTTTGCATATGCACAATTATAATGTACAACAATCACAGATTTTGCATATACACAACTACAATATAATACATCAATCACAATTACATATAATACATCAATCACAATTACAATCACAGATTTTGCATATCACAATTACAATATACACAATTACAATGTACAATTAAAGTGTCTCATGCATGAGGTGCTCGATCATGGTGATGGTGTAGGGCATGCCTCCCTTTGGACTGCTCCCTTCTCCTCCATTCGATCATCTTTGCATCAATATTTCTCGAGTATGTAAATGAAGTCATTATATATCATACTATGGAAAGCTAAATAGATCACTTTTGTTGTATCACAAATCTAGCCGATCCATTGCCGTCTTATTCCATGTGAATGCCGTGGCATCCTCGGATATTGTACATGCATTAGCTAGTTTATACTCCCTCTATTTTTGAATATGTGACATTCTATTTTTCAATTTTTATTCCTAAATACATATCATTCTACAATTTTGATCCTACTTTTACTATTTTTCCTTCTATAATCTCCATTTAGCTATTTTTAATGGCATTTACTATCATACATTAGAGTAAAACACACCATCTAAAAATATAAGGACCATGTAATCAAATATCTTATGAATGGAAGGTAAAGATGCAAAAGGAGGGTTCCCATTTGAAAGGAACAAAGAGTTATTTACACTTTGTAATGAAGCAGAATTGAAGTAAAAAGCCTAAACTAGTGGAGGTAAACTAGAAGCCTACGGGTCTTGGAGGTTGAAGACATGTGATTTGGGACAATAGTATGGATGACTGGATCGTTGTTGTCTTCGTCATAAAACTCGCCATTTTGTTGATTATTTCCTTCATGATGAAGTAGGCGAGCCGCCTGAATGCCTTGGATTTGAAGGAAGCAGATCCTAGTAGACAACTTGAGGTATTGTAAGTATAAAAACAAAATTAAGAGAGAATATAGAAATTGAGTGGTGTGAATCAATGTGTCATGTCGGCATGGTGACCTCTACGTCATTGTCTTTTATTGTGCATGATAAGATTTCGCGCATGTCTTGGCAATACGAAGTACCCACATAAATTTGTTCCTTTCTTTGCTTGTGACCTTTGCAAAAATCGAATGAACTAAGATGTCGTCGAAGGAGCTATTTACTATGAAATATGATATAAGAGTATTCCTTCGTGCGCTAGGAAACTTCGTGCGGATTGTAAGGGATTTGTGGTATGGGCGGTATCTCGAGCTCTTCCGACAATATCTTTTGAACGCCTCATTCACTAAATGTGTCATCTCTTCAAAGTCTTTTTAGGTTTATCTAGTGGATCCATGATCGACATCTTGCTCTTTTCTCGGATGAATTATTACGAGAATCCAATGGAAGCTACATACACATGCATGATGCGGTCATTAGTCCTTACATCGAGTAAATAACGAAATAAGCGAGTAATTTAACTAGCTAGTGAGCAACTTACTTAAAATTGTATGGAAAAAGTATAAACTCCTTGTCTTGTAGTTTAATCAAAACTTTATATACGTACTCCTCGACCTCCTTTGGTACTCTTTTGATTTCATGTTGGCAAACCGTTCCGGTCGAGAATCCCATCGCCCCTTGGTTCTTCGTACTTCAATCATCTCGTATCTATATAACGAATTAGTTAGACATGAAATTTATCGGTATTACGTGAATGTAGGCCAAGATTAATATATTAGACACTTACGGTGACCAAACATCTCAAAAAGATATGTCGAGGCGTCGTGATAGAACAAGTTGTGCAAGTTATCGAATTCTATTAAGAAGTAGCCATGGCCCTCATGGTGAAAATGTTCCTCACGGAAATTTGCGGTGATCATCTTTGGGAGTACGTCTTGGTTGGATCGATCTAAGTACCATGCATGTAATCATTGCATCATGGGTGTTAGACTTTTTAACTTGAGCGGTGACCAAGGGCTTCCCTACCTCGAATTTCAATCTTTGTTGATCATCTTGGTCATCGGACTTCGCCTTGCCCTTACTTTTTGTCGCACGACACCATACTCGATCTGGCCTCTTTGATCTGGTGTCTGACTTGTCTAATGTGCCAATTTTGGGATCGGAGGTTGTAGGTTTGTCATTTGAAGTACCAAGTGTTATAGGTTTACGCTTTGGAGTACTAACGGTGGCCATCTTGATGGGGTCCTCAATGCATTTCTTTTCTACCTCATTTTGCTTCTTCCCGTTTCACTCTCAGTCTTTGGTGACGGATGCGAGGATTGTCTGCGCGGAGAGGATGGCATTGCATGGTCCAAGACGATGTCACGCTTGCGCCATTGGATGAATGAGTGGGCGGCACTTCCTAGAGTAGTTATCTCATCATTGGTGGGTTTTCGGTCCGATCTCGAAGAAGCGTGCAAATACCGTGTCCACTTGGACCTTTGCATAACTGGCGCTATCGGGGTATTGTGTAGAGACACCCCTTCTTGGCACGGATAGACTACCCCTGTGCGGCTGTACAAATATGTTCATCACGGCACGTTGAGTCGACGGGTGTGGGGTCTGTATGTCGTCCACGGGATAATGGTTGTTGTCCGCCGCCAATGGCGTGGGACGCGCAATCGCCGCTGACGACACTGTAGGATGGAGAAAGCGTTGTGGGCTGCGATCGACTCAAGGCTTATTGTACTTGTCGTTCAACTTGTTCTTCAATGGTGCCTTGTATTTCTCGAGAACCCTTTCCTTCATCATTTCCATTTCCTTCTCAGCCCGCTCATCTTTAGCTCTCTTGAGCTCCTATAAGAGTCTCCGTGCTCGTGGAATCCACTCCTCCATGGAACCTTGACCCGACGCCTCGTGTCAGACTGTGGTGCTCTTTGTTTCCTAGGGCATTTGTTAGCTCGTCTTTCTCCCTATGCGGGTGAAAAGATCCTTGGGAGGATGGGCGTGAAACTCGTGAACTCGTTGCGTCATTGCTTCGTCTTCTTTGCTCTTGAATGATAAACCCCGATGAGACAACATATACGCCCTCGCTAGCACGTAGTGCTTCACTCGATCCGTAGTCCGATCAAGGGACTTGTGCCGACCAATTGGACCGCTTCTAATTCTTGCCTCTCCCATTGAGCAATTTTACCGCGTACCCACTCGTGCCAAGTGCGTGGGGTGAGTATTCCTTCTTGCGATGCTAATGTGGTCCTCTTGGACTTCCTTCTTGCTTCGATTGCTTCATCGCCACAAACTCATCCCAATATGGCTCCAATCTTGGGTACTCTCCGATGGTGACGGTTTTGCTTCACATAATTTGTGTTCACCTCGCCTTGAAGTTTCTCCACGCCGCATCCATGGTCATCAATGCGTCGCGACGCACAAGATCTTCGGCTCCTTGGGAATTGAAGGTTTCTTTGAGCTCGTCCACAGATCCTCTTTGGTGGCTCGGGGCACTTTATGCCAATCGAATAGGTGATTGGCACTTTATCCCTATGATGTACCCGCATGTTGACTGTATTTTGTCTTGATTTTCTCGGTGCAACAGGGCCCTAGTATCTAAGACCTCGAGATGGTGTACCGCCTTGAGCTTCTTAGTTTTCCTCGTCCTCGGCGTCTTGCAACAGGAGCATCATCTGAATAGTGGTGGAGGCCTCGGCACATTGGGTGGTTGTGTGGAGGGTAAGGTACCTGCTCGGGCTCTCCTCCACTATAGGCTCGGTTTCGAGCTCCATTATAACTACAGTTCAACCCGAAACATAATTTTTGTCAATTATTACAGAATCATCTCATGGAATTTCAAAGTCTGGATGTCTTGTCCCTGTGTGTAATATTGTGTGTTGCTAAGATGAAAATGATTTTGCAAGAGCAAGATACTTAATTAGCTCAGAACAAAGCGAAGAGCTTAGAGTATGAGGTAATATGAAAGTTTCTAGTACTGAATTCAATGTGGTTACTGCCCTTCTCACAACAACATGATCGCTTTTAATTTGTAGGGATTGAGAGATATGACTAAGAAATAGTGTTTTCTGGCCTTGAACTATGAAATAGTGTTTTCTGGCCTTGAACTATGATGGTTCACTAAATCGTGCGAGATGAGCGATTTTGAACCATCTGTGATGAATATTATGTAGTAGTGTGATTTTCTTGATGCGGTAGAGTGTGCGAATCTTGTAATTAACACAACCCGATCTGATATATCGGAGAGAAAATAAGAAAGATGCCAAAGTCTAATCGATTCATATAATTAAAACTTCCGTGCGGACTCGAATCGGAGAAAAGAATCACGCCACGAAGCTAGCCACGCGCATCCAACGTTAATAGTTAAGTTTAGCTACTCGTAATCACGGCGTTGATAGGTTCACGAGAGGAAAAGAGAACAAATTCACATGCAATCAAGCTAGCGGACATATCAAAAATTAATTATTTGGTTTAGTTGTTCGAGTAATTATGTTGTGAGTGCACAAGGAACCAAAAATACTTTCACCGCCAATTGGCGGATGTTAATTGTGCTAGATTCCAATATACCACAAATGCATATTCATAATTTAAGAGTCAAAAAAGAAAAAGAATTTCTATGTGTATGTCTCCTCTGTTCCACAATATATATAACTCTATTTTCTTATAAAACATTTATAATGTAAGTCCATTGAACAAACTAAGAACGTAGTTTCTTACAATATTCTTCTTGTGAAAAAGGTTGAGTAGTTTCGTGTGATTTTTATAACTTTGTGTTACACTAAAAATATCATCTTTTAAAAATATAGGTCACATGGATGCATGGGTTGATGACTAGTATCTTCTAACACATCTAGTGCGTAGTTGAGTTTTCGACAACCGGCAACTTTGGATGGCCGTGACCAAAGTTTTTGTATGCCTAGGCGTGAGGCTTGCGAGTTTTCCTTTATCTGTTTCTTCAATTAGATACCTCACATGTGTAATGATTGATTGCATTTCGAGCAAAATAGATCGACGACGAACTAAATGGCTATTACAGCCGACATGATTTATAAATGAAGCGGGCAGAAGTGACATTTCATGGGGCGTTTTGACAGCGTGCCTACTTGGTATAGAGCGGTTTGGCCAAAAAGTTCATATAACATTTTAAACTTTACTTAAAAATACGTCTAGTACTTTGAAGTATAAAACAAGTTATTTGGCTTCTCTTACTTCGCAACTCGGTTCACATAGTAAAATGATCGGTTTCACATAGTGGTATTAACTATGTGGTGTGATAAGTGAATAATTTTATCATATAGAATAATCGATGTCTTGTCCATGCATGCTAATCACAAGAACATGACGAGTAGAGCACGTGAGAAAATGTGGCTTTGGGGCGGTGTCGGGTGGTCGGCGTCGTTAGGGACAGCGTCGGGCGTCGAGTCGGGCGGCGTCGGCGCGAAGCGCCTTGGCGGCGGCATCGTGGCGGCGTCGGCTGGTCGGCGTCGTTAGGGACGGCGTCGGGCGTCGAGTCGGGCGGCGTCGGGCGCGAGCGCGAGGGCGGCGACCGTGGCGGCGTCGGCTGGGTCGGCGTCGTTAGGGACAGCGTCGGGCGTCGGGTCGGGACGGCGTCGAGCGCGGGGCGGCGGCGGGGCGGTGTCAAGCACGGCGTCGGCGAGCGGGGCGGGCGGGGACGACGTCGAACGCAGCGGGGCTCAAGGGTTTTAGCGTAGAAGAGAGAAAGGCGGGAGTTTTAAGGGTAAAGGGTACAAGCGGTGGATCTATTATTTATAGATGGAGTATTATCGTGGCGGTTCTTAGAAAGAACCGCCATCGATCTATTATGGCGGTTCTGTGAAAGAACCGGTTCTTTATATCGTGGCGGTTCGAACGAATCGCGATCAACATATATCGTGGCGGTTCTTTATCGATATGTTATCGATGGCGGTTATTTTTAAGAACCGCCACAGATAAATATACTATCTCGTGATGGTTCGTATCTGTAAACGCCATCGATAATGTATTATCGTGGCGGTTACGTATACGAACCGCCACAGATAATGTTATCGATGGCTGTTCTTTTAAGAACCGCCAGCGATGTGCCTCCTTGAAATTTGTTTCAATCTTATCTGACTATTGTCGAATAGCGTGAGTTCGAAGACCTAGTTTTTGGTCTTTGCGCAATTGCAGCGTTTTCTGATTTTGTGTATTACTTGTAAAGCAAATACATAAGCAGTTTACAGGAAAGAATCCGGACTCCTTTCACATGACGGACTCAACAAACTTTCCAAACTTTCAATCGGATAGAACACTATTTTGTCATCCGGCAAAACAAACAAGTACTCTTCAGACACTGAAACAATCACCAAAACTAGCAAAGTCCAAATCGACTCAAAAACCAAAAAACTAGCACATAGCTAGGAAACAAAACCGAAAGCAGACTTTAAACTACCATGCACAAGATTATCTTCAACGATGGTTATCATTAGGGTTGATTACATAGAGGAAGACTTGTGCGGCCTGGTCATAATTTGCCCAGGAGCTAGCTCGCCTCGATATTTTGCCATTACTCGTATATAGCTAATTATTTTCTTTCACAATTTGCCCTTCTTCATGATCGTCGCGATGATAGGTAGCTTCTGAGTGGTTTCTTCCTCGAGCTGATGTTGCCATCTACGAAAGGAGGCAACTCATCAAGCTGGTTGTACTCTTCCTCATCCATGACATTCTCAACTCCGACGATCCTTCTTTTCCCTCAAGAACTACATGGCGCTTCTTATCTGCCGGTCGATTACATAGAAGACTTGTGCTACTTGCTTCGCAAGTACGAATGGTTCATCTCTCAGATCCGACATGTTCGATGTCCAAAGTAGTGAAGCCGCACTTGTCCACCTTGACACCCTTTGGGAGTTGTACCCAACGACACGAAACATTGGGATCTTAAAAATACAGTAGTCGAGCTCCCAAATCTCTTCTATGAACCCGTAGAAGCTACTCTTCTTACTGCCTGTGTTGTCATAGGCATCTATGCGAACACCACTATTTTGGTAAGTGCTTTTGCTATCCTAAGATCTCGTGTAAAAGGTATATCCATTTATGTCGTATCCTTGCCATGTCAAGATTGTACCTGATGGTCCTTTTGCCAGCCACCTCAACATGACACTCGTTTCTTTCCAGTCATATGCTCTTTGAACCAATGATTGAACAAGCGGTTATGCTCTTTTGTTACCCAAACCTCGATCGTCCACGATTTTCCTCTCGTAGCTTATCCTTGTGCATGCCCATATACGAGGACACCTCAACTGACTGTTGCAAAACTGTGAAATGAGCTTTTTCGAATAATCCATGATCGTAAGAATTTGTTGATTTCCTTCCAATCGTCCCTTTCCCGGCTGACCTACCCTCATGTCGGGATCTGAGCACTCCTACCGGTTCCACCCCTCCATGTAATCCACGCAAAACTCGATAACCTCCTCGGTTGCATAACCTTCCACAATGCAGCCCTCCGGCCGAGATCGATTGCGTACAAACTTCTTCAGATACCCATGTACCTTTCGAGCGGGTACATGTGATGCGAGAATACTGGGGCCACATACATTTATCTCATTCACAAGGTGAACAATGAGATGAACCATTATATCGAAAAATGATGGAGGAAATACATCTCTAGGCGGCATAGTGTCTTGACCACATCATTCTGCGATTCGAAAGTCCGATGGGAGCGATGACCTTACGTGAAATCGTGTTGAAGAAGAAACACAACCTCATGATTGCCTCTCGGACCTTTTCGTGCAAAATACCTCTAATTGCAATAGGAAGCATTTGTGTCATCATCACATGACAATCATGAGACTTCATGCCGATTAACTTCAAATCTTTCATCGAGACCAGTTTCTTGATGCTTGAGTAACCTAGGACGGAACTTTCACACCATGCAAGCATTTGCAAAGTTACATTCTCTCTTTCTTGAAAGAGTGTAGCAAGTGGGGAAGGTAAAGTCGCCCTTTCCGGTGTCCGAGGATGTAGCTCAGCTCGATTTTCATATCTTCCGGGTCCCTTCGTGCCTTTAGTCCGTCCTTAGTTTTGCTAGGAATGTTCAAACAAAAGACCAATCAAGCTATCACATACATTTTCTCTCGTGCATGGCGTCTATCGATGTCGAACTTCTAAGTCCTTCCAATAGGGCAAGTTCCAAAATATCGATCTCTTCTTCCATGTGGTCTTCTCGAGACGAGACCTCGATGTATTATTACTATCTCCCTTTCCAAGGACGACATTAATATCCTTAACCATATCATATACCTCTTCCCACAGCGAGGCCTTGGGGCTATACCATCCTCTTTTATCCCGTCGAATTGTTTTTTCATATTGCGGTAGGGGTGATTCTGCGAAGGAACCTACGGTGATGCATGTACACGGTTTTCCTCGAGTTATTGAGCCACACACTAGCGGTTTCATCCATGCTTTGGGGCATGCTTTGGCCCCTTTATAGTACGACCGGATAGGTTACCAAGGGCGGGAAATCATTGATGGTGCAAAACAACAATGCCCGTAGGATGAAGTACTCGCTTGTACTCATCCCATACCATACACCTTCGTTCCACAAGATCACAAGATCTTCCACCAATGGTTGTAGGTATACATCAATATCATTGCCAGTTGTCTCGGCCCTTGGATAAGCAGCGACATCATAATGTACTTTCGTTTCATACACAACCAAGGAGGAAGGTTGTAGATACAGAGAGTTACGGGCCAAGTGCTATGAATACTACTCATGTTACCGAAAGGATTCATTCCATCCGTACTCAACCCAAACCTTACATTCCTCGGTTCATTCCCGAAGTCCATCCTAAAGAGCCTATCGATGGTTCTCCTTTGGCGTAATCGCAGGTGTCTCGACTTTCCATCCTTTTACGCTCTTCTAAGTGCCATCGCATCGATTGGGCATGCTTTTGTTTCCAAATAAGCGCTTCAACCTAGGTATTACCGGTAAATACCACACCACTTTAGCGGAGCCCTTTCTTCACCACGGTGCCCTCGCTGTCATGGCCTTTACGCTTGTATCGTGATGATTTGCACACCGGACATACATGCATGTCTGTATACTCTTTGCGATAGAGTATACAATCGTTTGGACATGCATGTATTCTTTCTACTTCCAATCCCAATGGACATACAACCTTCTTAGCTAAATAAGTGGTTATCGGCAATACGTTTCCATCCGAAGCATGTCCGCTAAGAGTTGTAATAGCGCCGTGAAACTTTTATCGGACCAACCATTGCTTGCCTTCAATTTTAGAAGTGAAAGCACGGTGTGCAACTTTGTGTATTCCTCCTTGCAACCCGGGAACAAAGGTGTGTCCGAGTCATCCAACAAACCCTTGAATTGATTAAACTCTCTCGACTAGTGTAGTTCCATTCGCATCGCGCAACATCCGAGCAAGATTATTATCGTCATCAATGTCCAACCTATCCTCATCGGATCCATAGCGATGTCACCGCCATAATGCCTTCTCCATCATCCAATACGTTATCACCTTCATGTATGTTTTCCTCTTCACCGTGACTTGTCCAACGTGTATAGCCAAGTACAAAACCTCTTCGAATCAAGTGCAAGTGGATGTGCTCTTTGTCTGAAAACATTTTCTCATTCTTGCAATCAATGCATGGACAATGTATGTACTCGTCTTCTTGTGCAACTTGTTCTCCTCGTGGCTCTTAGAAAAGCAGATACCCCATCGATGTAATCTCGGTATAGCAGTTCGCATTGTACATCCATCTCCGGTCCATCTAAAATTAATTAACATATAAAATTGATTAAAAACTAATCTAATTACTTATCATCTAAATGAGCTAGATAATAAATTCATCATCTAAAAATGATGAGCATCCACCTACCAAATTAGCTAAAATTTCATGTATATTAATATCCAATAATCTTAATTAAATAAATTTAATATATGTCCGCACTAATGGAACCAAATTAATAGTAATTAAAAACTAATCTGAATACTTTTCTGTAAAGAAGCTAGATAATAAATTCATCATCTAAAAATGATGAGCACCCACCTACCAAATTAACTAAAATTTCATTTATATTAATACCCAATAATCTTAATTAAATAAATTTATTATATGCAAGATGTATATGTCCGTACACTAATGGAACTAAATTAATAGTAATTAAAAACTAATCTAATTACTTATCATCTAAAAGAGCTAGATAATAAATTCATATATATGCAAGATGTATATGTCCAGTACACTAATAGAACCCAATTAATAGTAATTAAAAACCAATCTAATTACTTATCATCTAAAGGAGCTAGATAATAAATTCATCATGTATCAAGTTAACTTAAAATGCAATTAATATTAAATATATGCTTAATCATAATTCATCATCTATAAAAGGAACACAACATCATCTAATGAACCTAGCTAGAAATAAATTCATCAACTACAAAATGGTAGCTAAATAAAAATAAACAAAATCTAAACTTTTCATCTCATCTACATATAAACCCTAATTAAACTTGGTTTAAAAATTAAATTGCAACAAGATTAACACAAATCAAGAGAGGAGAAAAATAACTCACCAAGGAACAACTAGAGGAAGTACAAGCACAAGAATTGGAGAAAGCGAAATCGAAATTTAGAAGTTTTGGTTTGCTCTCGGGAGGAAGAAGACTAGTCTTGCATCGACCACCTATTTATAGGCAATATTATCAGTGGCGGTTATTAACTAGAACGACCACTGATAACATTATCTGTGGCGGTTCTATCCTCGAACCGCCACGGATAATCCAATAGAATCGATGGCGGTTGGAGGATAGAACCGCCATCGATAACTCGATTATCGATGGCGGTTCTATCCTCCAACCGCCACTGATAATGTATTTGTTATCAGTGGCGGTTTTATCCTCGAACCGCCACTGATAATTCATTATCAGTGGCGGTTCGAGGATAGAACCGCCACTGATATTCTTCCCGCCATTTTCAATATAGAACCGCCACTGATAATTATATTTGTGACGGTTCGGAAAAACCCGCCACAAATAGACCGTCACCTATTGCAGGTTTTGGCGTAGTGACAAGAACACAGGAGGAATGCAATTATTCAACGCATGTAGATGAACCTGCGGCCATAGTTATTAGATTCCTGCGAATCATGAATTGAATTTGTCGAATCCAAACTGGTTTATGATACAGGATTTTTGTTCGTAGTGAAAATTAGAAGAAAAGATGACGAACCACGAATCTAAATCATATACCGCAACTTGGACGAACCAAGTTTCTACCAATGACACTTGCATGTATTCCTTTCTACTCGGTAGGGTAGGAGGGTTGCATGGCAAGGCCACACATGCCCTCCTTGTCTGAAACGTCCTTCTCCATCCTCACATATCCGTTCTCGCCCCATGTTGTGCCCCACGAGTTCTTCATCAGCCAGAACTTTGTGCCGTTGCTTGCCTCGCCGTATCCGATCGCGGTGATCCCATGGTCAAGGTCGGTGCCGCAAGAGCCGGTCATCACACCGCCGGAATAGAACTGAAACGTCTTGTCGCCTCCGTCGACTGCTACTGAGACTGGTTGGTTCGCTACCGCCTTCATGAGGGCAGCCTCGTCGTTCGCCGGGACATTCTCATAGCCCTCTAGAGTTGCGGCGCTGTTGGATCTACCCTTGCACTTGCCGTCCTCTGCCTTGTATGGATAGCTGGTCTCGGTGGTGAGGCCACCGTTCTTGATGACGAACTCGAAGGCACTGTCCATCTCGCCGCCCTCGCAGCCCTGGTCCAAGCTATGGACATCGCAATCCACTAGCTCTTGCTCCGACAGCGAGATGAGCTTGCCAGTGCTCAGCTTGACAATGCCCCCTAGCCACAGCTGAGAATGCCCAGCAGCAGCCTGCAATTAATCGTGACATCATAGATCGATGTTGTCACCAATTCACCATTGTTGTACGCAGAAATAAGGTTTGACACACATGAACTTGCCTAATGTGCTTACCACATTGGCCTTGGTCCTTGATGGGGGTGACGGCTCCTTTGGTCCTCCAGTCCACCGTCGCTGGAAGCGCATCGACGCTCACGTTCCCATACCTGAATCCGGTTGGAACCCTCGCCATGTTCGGTTTGAAACCTTTGTTGGTCTTGGTTGCTCTGAACTCGTTGTTGGTGAGGTCGGCGAACTGGTTGACGCCGAGCCAGAACTTGTGGCTCGCCGCGTTGAACGATTCGATGAAGGCGACGTTGGCCTTGAACACCTCGAGCCGCCGCGCCTTCTCGGCGGCGTCCTTGTACACGCGGCCGTACTCCACCATCCACCTCTCGTGCCTCTCCACCATGCCCGTGTCGCTCAGCTCGCGAGCTGCCAGGACGGAGCTGCACAAGCAGACGCAGCCAAGGATGGCAAGGATAAAAGCCTTGGAGTCGGCCATGATCATTCGATCTTAGTGAGCTTCCTACTAGCTGTAATTAGTTTTGTACTGCTATGGCTTATCGAATGGAAAAGGGTGGTATGGGTTTATATTACTACTATTATAGGAATATTTACGTACTAATTAAAGTAGTACATAATTAGGGAGTCCACCGTGCACGCGAAGTTAATTACCGATCATATATAAATTCTTGCTGGATAAACGTACGTTATCTTCTCTGTTGAGAAGGACCCCTAAATAGAATTAGAAGTATCATCAGAAAAAGCTGTGAAGGCACGGCGGTTTCGGCTCTGTTTTTAACCGCGCTTGGCTTCGGCTTCCAGATACCTTTGCTGGTTTTTCGTATTACAAGTGTTTAAATTATTTTAGTCTTTCTCGTTCAGGAGTCATTTAGGCTTTTAACGCACTTATATTCTATGCTTTATTATCATCCAGGGTTTTCCTGGAAACAATTTTGTTATAGATTTTGAGTTGAGGAGACGTTTGTTGGAGATAACTCAAATATCTTTAACTACTATATCTTTTGGTTCTATCCAAATAGTTGTTAGTCTAAGTCTTCTACAATTAAGATTTTTTGGCTATATAAGCTAACTCCTTATATTTGTAATCTTGAAGCATTACAGTGGATTGTTTCTCGCAAGGATTTTTTCACGTTAAATCTGTCTTCAGTTATTATGCCAATTTTTATATGCTGTGCTATCTTTAACAAGTGGTATCAGAGTCTTATCGTTAATGACAAGAAAATGGCAATATAAACATTAGTATACTGAAATCCCGTCGTCGTTTTCACTCAGTTGAACATCTCTAGGTATCTTCTGTGGTATAAAATTATCTCCCGTAGACAAAATCGATAAATATATTAGAGGGTGTCACAAGAGAACTGCGCCACGAGTATATTACGATTGGGGTGAAAATGCACATTTACATTTTACAGCATAAAACATCCGAAATCATTAGTTTAACCAAACGGCACCAATGAAACAAAGTAAGGGCCTGTTTGGGTGTTGTAATTTCAAAATACTCATAGTATCGAAAGCCCACAGTATATAATTGTCATTCAGGAGATACCATGCGGTATTTAGAACAAAACAAAAACTGGACTAACCGCACCAAAAGGCAATCTTTCAACTCAGGTCTAGTAGCACTACTACTATGGCCATAAACATAGTTAACACAAATACAGTTTGTTGAGTCGTGAATGGGATTTAGATTCGTGGTTCATCATGTTTTCTTTTAATTTTCACTGCGAACACGAACCGAATGCCTTAAACCGGATTAGATTCGATAAATCTGGTTTACGATTTACAGAGATTTTCAACGACCCGATATCTATGGCAACAAGTGGCTGCATCGGTAAGGAGGACTACTCCGTCTATGTTTGGAACTCCGGCAACTTGTCACGAACAGAAATCCTCCTTGGTGTCTCAAACCAATTCCCCAGCTGTGGTGAACTTTCGGTTGAAAATCCTGTCGTTGCGTTCTTAATTTCCATGTCGATTGCATCTAGCAACTTCCCCTTTGTTCTGAAACCTGAGACCAAGCGGAAAGCCACCATTCTTGCAGTGTGTTAGCTCCGCTGAAGATGGCAATGTAGATGGAAAGCGCCGTCTAAGATTGTGGTAGCTAACATATCTTGTACCCATGCAAAACATAGCATATGTTGACGAGGCTGAGTGAGACCAGTCCACAGCCTGAAATACTCGTTTTGTCAAGTTCCTCTGCCACTGTGATCGAGTTCTTGCAAACTTCGGTGAAAGGATGCTAGATATAACTTGCAATAGATATATTCAGCTTGCAACATGTGTTGTTATTTCAGATAAACGATTTCTTTAAAAGAAGAATTAGCAACAAAACTTGGGTGTTAGGATGTCTGTTATATGATCCTCGCATGAACCAGAGTACCAATCTAGTTTGGGTGGTCAAGTCGTACTTCAGGTTCGGTTATGGTTTCTTTTATGCTTATTCTTTTTTAAAAAAAAATTGACCAGAGTTTTGGTATTTACTATAGAAGAAGAACAACCGCCGAGCTACAAACGTATACACATACATGCTCACATGTTTGCACTTAATACCGTGCACACCCCGCGTCGAGCAAGCTCAAACACAGACGGACGGGGCGCCTAGCACGCTCCCACCAACCGAGCGAAGCTCAGCCCGCCTTTTATGCTTACTAGGTAGAGTTGCGCGCGATGCCGCGTTGTGCAGAAAAATCTGGTCCGAACCGGTGTCCGTGTTAGATGTGTGGAAGAGTAATTTTTTTTACAAAACAACAGGATCTAAATGCAATTCCAAATCTTTCGGGTCGAAAGAACTGACGCACGTGTCGAATTTGCGGGACTACGGGGTTTTTTTTGAAAAATAACAGATAGGACCTGTTCATGATTTTGGAATCTTTCGGGTCGAAAGAACTGTGTCTAAGTTGAATTTGCAGAATTACAGAGTCTTTTTTGCAAAATAACCGTGGAAGGATTTGTTTACGATTTCGAAATTCACAGGGTCCTTTTTACAAAAAAAATGGTGGAGGGACCTTTCCACGATTACGGATTTTCAAGAGAGGGACCTTTTTACAATTACGGATTTTTCGGAGAGTTTTCTCGCAAAACTGGTAACGTGGGCAATCTCGCTACGCTCCCTTTCTTCCGCATATAATAGAGATACTAGACATGTGGGCGCGCCACAACGCGCCAATCGTAATGCAAAATCCTGGCCTTCACGTGAAGAAAGGGATCTAGAGGTAATTTTTAAAAATCTTCGAGACGAATCGTATAATTTTCGCTACGCGTGCGTTGTAATTTTGAAAAGTTTCTGGGATTTTGGAATAAATCTCATGTAATCCTAAAAAGATTTTGAGACTCCGAAATAATTTGTCTTGGGTGGTATTTTCGAAAAAACAAGGCCTTATCATGAAGAAAGCGACTTAGAAGTGATTTTAAAAAATCTCCGGGGAAAAAATGGGCTAATATGTAATTTTATAAAGTTTTATGTGATCTTCCGTCTAGAACCACGTGTTAAAAACAAAATTTGGAAGTTCCGGAGGTCTCCTCCAAACAAAAGACTAATTTCAGAAAATCTCGGTCGCCTTTCCCACAAAAAACTGAAATTTGGGGGCCATTTTGCGTAAACAAAGGGCCTAAAATAGATAAAAATAGACTAATATATAATTTCTTAAAAGCTCGGGCACTTTTCCGCCAATTTGCAGTGCCTTTTCGCCAAAAAAGGAACTTTTATGTAATTTCAAAAATTTCTAAGAGTCTTTTGGCAAAAAAAGACACGCCACACGTCGCACGCGCGCCAGGACAAATCTCCCGTGCGGGCTTTGCTGAGCGGTAGCGCCACATGTCACCCGGGAAAAATCGGACGCAAACGTGCGTGGACGGGATCGAACGCGCAACCTCTCGCTCGCAGGGCCATGCACTACCGCTGCGCTATCGCGCGTTTAAGCTTGATCACCGCGATCAATCACTTAAGCTTGACGATAGGGTTAACCAAACGGGTGACACAGCGCGCGGCTACATTAGCCCGAAATTGACGTGGCCACACCAAGAGAGCTGAAAAGCTGCGGGTTTTAGGTTTGTTTGGTAGAGCTCCAACTCGCTGGGCATTCCTAACTTCACCAGATCCGTAGAACTGGAGCTTTGAGTACATTAAAAGTGTTTAGATAGATCATCTTGTTTACATTTTAGACCAAAAATATAAACTTAATTCACTTTATTTTAGTTTACAAGTTTCAGATCTCAGGTGAAGCTGAGATTTAGAGTCTACCAAATATGCCCTTAATATATGTAGTATGTAGTATTTGTCTAATATAAGGTGGGTATATTTAGTAGGGTTGGTTGTTATTGTTTGTCGAGTGGTATAGATAAAAGAGGAAAAAGTCGGTGAGCCAATTTTTTCTTTCCCTTCTATCAATCCGAACTTGGAATTTGCATTGTTTGAAAAAGGAAACTTGAATTTTGCACAGCAGGGAATCAGCATGTGGAGTGCTAAGTGTTTGCCATCTATTTGCAGGATGATATGATATATTATTTCGTGTTACAATAAAGCGTGGTCACGTTTGAATCCGAGGCTAGTACACGTTTAGCGCTCAGATTGTCAGATCATATGACAGCCACGGCGAGGCTTCCTAAAGAATTTTCTTTCCGTTGCAGTACGCGACCGGGGCCATCGATCCAGCCGTGCCGTGCGTCCCGCGCTGTTCGTCGCAATTTTTTTTTGAGAGGAGCGCGAGCTCGTCACAAAATCCTAATGGTAAGCTGCAATCAATATTCCCCGTGATATGATCACTAGTAAACTCGCTGTCAACAATATAAGAATCCAACGTTTGATTTTCCTAAGATAGTTCAAATATGTCATACTTCAAACCAACAAATCCAAAAATTTAAATTCTATATTTCGAAATTTGAAAGCATCAAGGTTAATATTTTAAAAAAATTAAATTAAAAATTAAAATGTCGAATTTTAAATTATTAGAATTTAAAATTCAAAATTTCAATATTCCAAAGTTGAAATTATGGAATTTTGAAATTAAAATATTTAAAGTTTGAGTTTTATGGATTCGAATTTTAAATTATTAAATCCAAACATGAAACTATCAAATTTTATATTTTTGAATTTCAAAATTCGAATTTTCTAATTTAAATTCCTGGAATTTGAAATTCTAAAATGCATAATTCGAAATTTGAAAATTTAAAATTTGTAATTTGAAAAACTGGATTTTATAAATTCAAAGAGTTTTTAAATTATGAATTAGAATCCTGAAATTAAGGATTCAAATTTTGATGTTTTGGATTTTGAAGAAATTGACCTTTTTAATTCTGTAAAATGAATATTCAAATATTAAAATAACCATCATTTGGATTTTGAATTCTCAAAGTTCAGAATTTGCACGTGAAAAAAAAAGGCAACGATAAAAAAGCGCAGCAAAAAAGGTTCTTTTCCCTTTGTAATCTAAGATATACACTCTTTTCTACACGAGAAACATTTATGTAATTGATGGTGATCTAGTTCCAAGGTAAACTTGGATTCCTCACTCAGATTACTAATCCCTCTAATCATGAAAGGAAGTTGTTTTGGGTTATGTGCAGTCCAGCATTATAAACTTTGAGTATCAATATCTTTTTAAATATTTAAATTAGATAAATGAAAATAATATGTGCTATCTTAAAAATACTTTCAAAATATTATAATTTTAGTAGGTTTTATAAATATATTATAATACAAATAAGTGGTTAAAGTTGCATTTTGGTACATATCGATATTCAAACAACTTCCTTTTGTGACCGTACAAGTCTACCAGAGATCGTCCCATCCCGGCAAACATAATCAACACGGCTTTGGTACTTGGGATTTGGGAACCCAAAAAGAAACAGAGATCCCAGCAAGAGCAGCAGGGCACGGGTTTAAAATCTCGTTTTTCTCTAAATCTCGTTTATAACCGGAAAACGGAATCTCGGTGAGATTTAAAAATTTCAGATAAATTTCGAATGAAATACAAAAACAAAAATTCAAATCCGGATTTTTTTCTACCGAGACAAATTTCGCCGGTTTTGCGATCTTGGCAAAATTGCACCGAAGGAAAAATAGATCAAACCACATCAAACAATTTTGAAAGTTTTTTTTGTAGGTTCCTGACATATCAGTGATGTTGACATACAAATTTCAGATGATTATCAGATCTGAGGAATTTTTAAAAATTCAAATATTGCTACTGTCCTAATAAAACGCTGACCGGCAAGTTTGAACCAAACAAAAATGAAACAAACCACGTTAGAAAATTTTGAATTTTTTTTATGGTTGTGATGCATCAATAATGTTTCCATAAATTTTTCAGATGATGATAAAGCTTCATGAATTTTTAAAAATTCAGACAGTGCTACTGTGCTGATAAAAGCTTTACCGGCAAACTTCAACCAAATGAAAAATGGTACAAACCATGTTAGAAAATTTTGAATTTTTTTTTATGGTCCTGATTTATCACAAATGTTTCTAGAAATTTTTCATGTGATTATAAAGCTTCAATAAGTCCCAAAAATTCTAAGAGTGCTACGTCCTTGTAAAAGCCTAATGATCAATATATATATTTGTTTTAACAACCAAAAAATGTTTAAAATTTTTGAAAATTTTGCATATGGGTTATAAGGAAATTCTTAAGATCTCATAAAAATTTTGAATCATGATCGCACTCCAGTGAATTTATAAAATGCTTACAAGTACAGCGTACCATTTATGTTCTTTCTGTTTTTGATTCTTGAAATATAACAAATGAAGTTCAATACATACATAGATTTGATTGAGCAAACAAAAAATAATGATTTTTAAAATTTTATATAATGGTACTGAGTCAATTATTAAGCTTTCATAAAGATTTTGGATCATGATCACACACAAGAAAATTTATAAAATTCTAACAATGTTACTGTCCCAATTATGTTCATTCAGTTTTTGATTTTTTAAAGAAAACAAATGAAGTTAAATTATTTTGAAAATTTTTATGTATGATCCTACACTTCTTATGATAGTACCATAAATTTTTAAGATCAAGATAAATCATGTACAATTTTATAAAAATCTAATAGTGTTTCTGAGGTTTTTAAAACATGTCTCAAAAATTCGGTTTGTCAACAAATTTTCATAGAAGATGACTTTCTTAAGGGTTATTAATCAATTTCGGTCAAATCCGGCGGTCAAACATCAAATTCCGGTAAAAAATAGCGAGATCTCACGCGAGATTTTCTGAGATTACTTTAGCAATTTAAATTTTTTCAATTCGATCGGCATTTCAAATCTCGTCTACGTCCGGAAACCGAGATCTCGCGAAATTTTGGCGAGATTTTGAACCTTGGTCTAGCATTTCAAAAGGGGTAAGCTCTAGTACAAAAGACAGGGTAAGCACTCAATGTGACAGCCCAGTATTTATTTTCTTTGTCTAATTATGCTTAAATGCTAGTTATGGCTTCTTATTTTTTTTTGAGTTTTTCTGCTTTTTTTTTGGCTATTTATTAAAAATATTTTCTTACTAAAGGCAACGGTGTTTGAATTTTTAAGAATACTAAAAAGCTGCAAAATATTTAAATATGTGTCAGGAACCTCTCCAAAAAATTAATAATTTTTTGAGGTATTTTTCTAATTTTAAAAATTGAAACTTGATTACTGGAATTAATTAAATAAAAATATTAATATTTTTGTTCTCCTTCTTGGGCTGAAATAATATCCTCGGCCCGTCCAGTGCCGCTTCCAGCCCATGAATGGCTGTACGTTGAGAATTTTTATTTTAAATAATACAATTTTTTATTTAAATTGCAAAAATATACCTCGATCTCATAAAAATTACAAAAATATACTTTATCAGTGCAGCTCTAAACGCGCGATATTTCCTCTATCTGCGGTCAGTTCCTAAAGAAAATCATAACTTTTTCATATGATGTCGGATGGAAATGAAATTTATATCAAAATTATAGCTCTCGACGGGATCTACAACTTTTGTATACAAAATATTTCAATTTGAATCCATTTAGATGGTCACAAATAGGATAGAATATTCGGATCTAAAAATCAAATCTGTTTTTAGATCTGAAACTTCTATCCCTTTTTGGCTATCTAAATGAATTCAAATAAAAAAAATATGTATACAAAATTTGCAGATCCCGTCGAGAGCTACAACTTTTATATAAAGTTTATCTCCATCCGACATCACATGAAAAAGTTATGATTTTTTTTAGGAATTGATCATAGACAGAGGAAATATCGCGCATTCAAAGCCGCACCGATCGTCCGTATATGGGGCGATCGCCCCATATACGGGCGATAAAGGTATATTTTTGCAATTTTTTAAGATCAAAGTATATTTTTGTAATTTGAATAAAAAATTATATTATGTAAAATAAAAATTCGCACGTTGACCCCGGCCGAAGCCGCCTCTGCCCTATCTTCTTTGTCTCCCTAGCGCGAAAATGTAATTTTGTCTATTACGCCTCCTCTCTTGCCTCTCTTCTCTCTCACTAACCACTATTCCCGAGAAGCACCTCTTAGAGGTCGTTGTCTACCTTGCGCATGTCCGCCTCACCACCGTGCTGTGGAGAAGTGCTCACGCTCGCCTCTCCTCTGCCTTGTCCCGGTCCAATGGACCCCCGGGCCTACGCCGCAGCAGCTAATGGCCACCTTGGCTCGCCACCGCCCTCCAGGGCCAATCGCTGTGCAAATACGCTCCACGCCTACAACGCCAACACTGTTCCGACCAATTCACCCTGTTCTCACCGAGAATCACCGATTTCGTGCATGCACTAGCTTCTTGTCTGACCTGTCCCATTGCCGCATCCACTTTGCCACCTCGGCTTGCCCTGCACACCAAGTGGGATAGAGAGACAGAGCTAACCTCTCTGTTGCGTTGCGTTGTGCTCACGAGAAATCACAAGCAACCCCCTTCTTTCTCCTCCTACTTAAGCCAAGTCATCCACATCATCTTCTTTAGGCCATTTCCTGCTTCCCCTCCAATAATCAGAGCTCAAAGTCTTGAGGTTCGTTGGGAACGGTGTCGTCTTCTGCGATGTCGGTGAACATACCACCACACCATCCTTCTTTTGGTGAGCTTCCTTTCTCGACGCCCGCATCACTATTCACTGTTTGCTCACTCTCTCAAACCCCTCACTCAGTTTCTTGTTCTTGTTGGATCAAAGACCCTAAAGCACACCTGATTAGCCGGCAAAGCTTCAGATGCACCTTCACTGGTTCTTTCGCCTTCACCTGAAAGGAACAATGAAAACTGGAGGAACAACAGATTAGCGTGCCGGATTAAGCACGGTTGTTGAATATAATCCTTTGGTGCTAAGTTTAGTGTTTGTCTTTGTTTGGCAAGAAGCTCTTAGTTTAGCAAGTAGCCTAAATCAGGCGTGTGTTTGTGTCAGGCTGATTGAGAGGCCTTGATTTATTTCCATGTAATTCTTTTTATAAGCAAAACAATAGACACCGGAAAGGTGGTCAATTCGGTAGCTCAAAACAAGACCGTGTACACCATTGTTCGCGTGAGTTTCTTGTGTATCCTGTTGGCCGTGATCTCGCCGGCAACCTGGGTGTTGTCTCTCCGGCGAAGTTCTAACAATTGGTATCAGAGCCTGAAGATGTAGAAAGACAGCACCTCCAAAGATGGCGTGGTGGTCCAGCGGGTGATTCGTGAGGTGGGTGCCGGTAGTAGCTACCCCGTCCTCACCAAGACCAACTTCTCCAACTGGGCACTCCTAATGAAGGTGAAATTGAGGGCCAGGGCTCTCTGGAACGTCATCAAGGACGGCGGCGCCGACACTCAAGAGGAGATGTTGGCGCTGGACACTATGCGGAGCGGTGCCACCGGAGATGGTGCCGACCATCGCCAAGCTGGAAACGGCAAAGGAGGCCTGGGACACGATCGCGACCCTGAGGGTCGGGGATGATCGCGTGAAGAAGTCGACGGCGCAACAGCTGTGCCAGAAATTCGACCTTGCCACGTTCGAAGACGGCGAGACCGTCGAGGACTTCGCTCTCCGGCTGAACAACATGGCGGTGCATCTAGCCACCCTGGATGAGGAAGTCAAGGACGCCGAGATCGTTGCCAAGATGCTCCGTTGCCTGCCACCTCGTTTCAAGCAGATCGCGATTGCGATCAAGACGCTGCTGGACGTATCGACCATGTCGGTCGCCGATCTGACAGGGTGACTCAAGGAGGCGGAAGAGGCGTTCGAGGAAGCGCCGGCGTCGTTACGGCACGAAGGAAAGCTGTACCTCACGGAGGAGGAATGGGACGCACGTCGGAAGAAGCGCGAGCAAGAGATCCACTTCGGCGCCGGCAGAGGTGCCAGAAGTGGTGGTGGCTCGAGCATAGGAGGAAAACAAGGGCGTGGTCGTGGGCGTGCTGGCGACGAATGCCGGCGTTGCGGGAAGATGGGCCATTGGGCCCGCGAGTGCCACTCCAAGCCCAAGAAGGAGCAGGCCAAGCAGCAGCAGGCCAAAAGGGAGCAGGCGCATGTCGCGGAAGAAGAAGAGGAGGCCCTGCTCCATTTCGTGGAGATCTCGCCCAATCTGTCCACTCCACCGCCGCCGCCACAAGCTTCGCCGACAGCATCGCTGACTCCTTCCCCGGCAAGGGACGTTCCGCTCCCGCAGGCTGTACCAGTGTTGCGGGGAGAAGAACAGGAGCATGGGCCCGGCGGACCAAGGGTGGTCTCGAGCGCCCTGATCGCCATTCGGGAGGAGAAGGTGTTCGCCCACCTCGACGACGAGAAGGAGCGCGACGCCGGGACATGGGTCCTGGACACGGGGGCGACGAATCACATGTTCGGATCTAGAGTCGCGTTCACAAGGCTCGACGCGGCGGTGCTCGGAATCGTGCATTTCGGCAACAACTCGGTGGCGCGGATCGAGGGCCGCGGGACCATTGCGTTCAAGGGCAAGAACGGTGAGCTCAAGTCACTCGTCGGCGTTTACTTCATCCCACGGCTGACGACCAACATCGTGAGCGTCGGTCAGCTTGACGAGGATGGGTACAAGGTTGAGATCAAGTCCAGAGTGATGCGGATCCGGGAGCCTGGCGGACTGCTACTAGCAGCGGTGAAGCGCAAGGCAAACCGCCTGTACCTGCTCCACGTCAAGCTTGTACAGCAGTCATGCCATGTGGTGCGCAGTCGCAGCGGGGAGGTGGCGTGGCACTGGCATGAGCGTTTCGGCCATGTCAACATGGCTGCGCTGAGGAAGCTGGCTCGGGACGAGTTGGTGCGCGACCTGCCGGAGGTCGGGCAGGTCGATCACTGGCGCGGCGTGCGGTCGGCAGCGGAGGCGATTTCCTTCGGTGCAAGCGAGTACGCGCGCGACGCAACGCTCGGAGTTGGTGCACGCTGACCTGTGCGGCCCCATCACACCGGCGATGCCCAGAGGGAGCAAATACTTCCTGCTGATGGTGGATGATCTCAGCAGATACATGTGGG
This sequence comes from Otatea glauca, assembly GCA_036346275.1. NCBI lineage: Eukaryota > Viridiplantae > Streptophyta > Magnoliopsida > Poales > Poaceae > Otatea > Otatea glauca. Next base: position 46,435,173 of record CM070718.1, read on the forward strand.
TAGCCGCGATTCCTTCAAAGGATCGTGCAGCGGCTGCCATCAAGGAAATCCAGGCGCAGGCGGAAGGGGAGTCAGGTGCCAAGCTGAAGGGGCTCCACACTGATCGCGGTGGCGAGTTCACCACGGCCGAGTTCGCGCGGTACTGCGCGGCTGAAGACATGCATCGTCAATACACGGCGCCCTACAGCCCGCAGCAGAATGGCGTCGTGGAACGCCGGAACGGCATGGTGATGTCCACGGCGAGGAGCATGCTCAAGGCCAAGGGCCTGCCCGACTGGTTTTGGGGCGAGGCGGTGAGTACCGCCGTGTATGTGCTAAACAGGTGCCCAACAAAGAGCGTGGAAGGGATGACACCGTTTGAGGCGTGGCATGGGAAGAAGCCAGCGGTGCACCATTTCAGAACATTTGGTTGCATCGTCTACGTCCGAACACGGCACCGCACCTGAAGAAGCTCGACGATCGCGGCCACAAGATGATTATCGTCGGCTACGAACGTGGCTCCAAGGCGTATCGCGCCTATGACCCCGTCACGAAGCATGTCCAAGTATCACGTGATGTGGTGTTCGACGAGCAAGCCCAGTGGGACTGGGGCACCGGCGACAGCGACAGCAAACCGAATGGCGACGACGACGGGTTCACGGTGGAATACGCCACCATCGGTCCCGCACCAGCGGCTGATGTCGATGTCGAGGCGTCCGGAGGAGGTGCGTCGGGAGAACACTCGCTGCCTCCTGACGAGGCCGATGACGAGGCTGGTGGCGAATTGGAGGCCGGGTCGCAGGATGACAACCTGGACGCCGACCACGACAATATGGTGCCTCTTCGTTTCCGCAGCGTCAACGACTTGTGCGGCGTGTCGCGCGTGCTGGCGATGGAGGAGCTGCACACGGTGAGCGCTGACGAGCCTGCCTCATTCGCCGAGGCAGAGCGTAGTCCCTGCTGGAAGAAGGCGATGATGGAGGAGATGGAGTCCATCGAGGAGAACGGCACGTGGTGCCACGCCGACCTCCCACCCGGCCGCAAGGCGATCGGGGTGAAATGGGTGTTCAAGGTGAAGAGGGACGCGCACGGGGCGGTGTCCAAGCACAAGGCACGCCTCGTGGTGAAGGGCTACGCACAGCGGCACGGCATCGACTACGACGAGGTGTTCGCGTCGGTGGCTCGTCTAGACTCGGTGCGCCTGCTCATCGCTCTCGCGGCGCACGAGGGGTGGGGGGTGCACCACATGGACGTCAAATCGGCGTTCCTAAACGGCGATCTACAAGAGGAGGTCTACGTCGAACAGCCGGTCGGTTTCATCGTCACCAGCAAGGAGCACAAGGTGCTAAAATTGCGGAAGGCACTGTACGGCCTACACCAAGCACGCGCGCTGGTATCTTGGTGGACGACACACTCGTCGCTCGGCAGGAGATGTCCTTCAGAGCACGCCATCTATGTGCGACAAAACGGCGGCACCCAACTGGTGGTCGGGGTCTATGTCGACGATCTCGTGATCACTAGTTCGGGCATCCACGACATCAAGGCGTTCAAGGGGGAGATGGTGGCCGCGTTCAAGATGAGCGACCTCGGACAACTTCACTACTACCTCGGCATTGAGGTGAAGCATAGCACGATGGGAGTCTCGATCAGCCAAGGTGCTTACGCCGGCAAGATATTGGAGAGAAGCGGCATGGCGGGGTGTAATCCTTGTCAGGTGCCGATGGAGGCTCGCCTGAAATTGAGCAGACTGGGCACGGAGCCGCCGATGGACGCAACGGCATATAGAAGCATCGTCGGAAGCTTGAGGTATTTGGTTAACTCTCGCCCTGATATAGCTTTTGCTGTTGGGTATGTTAGCCGTTTTCTGGAGGACCCACGCAAGGACCATCTCGTCGCCGTGAAGCACCTTCTGCGTTATCTGGCTAGAACCCAGAATTGGGGACTCGGTTCGGCGCAGAAAGAGGAGCGAAGCCCATCGATAGGGTGCAGTGATGTGGCGACATGTTGGCGCGGTTGATGCAAGGAAGAGCACAACGGGAGTGATGTTTTTCCTCAACAGCAGCCCAATAACCTGGCAATCCATGAAGTAGAAAGTTGTGGCGCAATCAAGCTGTGAGGCATAATACATAGCAGCTGCAAATGCCTCTTGTCAGGCTCTGTGGCTAGCTCGAGTGTTAGCAGAGGTGCAGGGGTCAACACCGAGAGCGCCAATGTTGAGGGTGGACAATCAGTCTGCCATTGCTTTGATTAAGAACCCAGTACTTCATGGACAAAGTAAGCACATCCAAGTGAAGTGTCATTTTGTCAGGGAGGCTGCTGATGACGGCCTGATCAATGTGAAGTTCATCAGGAGCGAAGAATAGCTGAGTGACATCTTAACGAAGCCGCTCGGTAAGACTAAGTTCCTTGAGCTGCGTTCAAAGATCGGCCTGATTAGTATACATAAACACGCACCACAAGGCTTAGGAGGAGATTGTTGAATATAATCCTTGGGTGCTAAGTTTAGTGTTTGTCTTTGTTTGGCAAGCAGCTCTTAGTTTAGCAAGTAGCCTAAATCAGGCGTGTGTTTTAGGCGTGTGTTTGTGTCAGGCTGATTGAGAGGCCTTGATTTATTTCCATGTAATCCTTTTTATAAGCAAAGCAATAGACGCCGGAAAGGTGGTCAATTTGGTAGCTCAAAACAAGACCGTGTACACCATTGTTCGCGTGAGTTTCTTGTGTATCCTGTTGGCCGTGATCTCGCCGGCAACCTGGGCGTTGTCTCTCCGGCGAAGTTCTAACAACGGTAACCTGCACGAGTAGAATACGGTGGCTTCCAGATACAGAGCACATCAGGAATTTCTTTTTGCCTGGCGAATTACTCAACTAGCTTTTCTCCCTTGTATTTATAATAAGCTTAACAGATCAATTTGTTAGTTACATAACTAAACTCCAAAAACTGAAAAGAAATCTTTTGTCTTTTATCTTATCTGGACTCCAAATACTAACTGACTCAACAAAACAAGCATACGCCATTTATACTAACTGACACGGATAGCATAGAAGATAAGTAATCAACAAGATTATACCTAACAAATCACCCCTCTAATCTTGTTGTACCTTCTTTACATCAATTACTCCAAGTTTCTAACGTAACTCAAGAAACCTGTTTCTCCCCGGTGGCTTTGTTAAGATATTAGCCAATTGCTCTTCTGATTTCACATGATTTACTTCTACCTTTCTTTCTTCAACACATTCACGAATAAAGTGGTATCTCATGTCAATATGATTACTCCTTGTGTGATAAATCGGATTTTTACTCAAGGCAATTCCTGATTTATTGTCAACCAGCAGCTCTACCTTCTTCGGCTCCTCTTTCTTCAGCTCTACCATCAGATGACTCAACCATACTGCTTGACACGCCGCCGCTGCAGCAGCTATGTACTCTGCTTCGCATGAAGAAAGCGCAACAATCTTCTGCTTTTGAGACAACCATGTTATCAGGTTTGATCCGAGGAAGAATATAGATCCCATTGTGCTTTTCCTGTCATCAACATCCCCTGCGAGGTCACTGTCACAGTATCCTGTCAGCTTGATCTCTTTCACTCCCTGTCTCCTGTAATAACACCCATGATTAAGTGTTCCTCTAATGTACCGTAGAATATGCTTTACTGCATTCAAGTGCTGGACAGTCGGTACTACCATGTATCTACTAACGATGCCAACTGCAAAGGCTATATCAGGCCTTGCATTAACCAGGTATCTCAGACTCCCAACAAGACTTCGATACCTGGTTTCTTCAACTGTAGACTCTGTTGTATTCTTGCTCAACTTGAGCCTATTTTCCATTGGGGTGACGAATGGATTACATTCTTTCATTCCTGATGCCTCCAAGATGTTTGCTGCATAACTTGACTGACATATGGTGATGCCCCCTCTGAATTGTCTTACTTCTATGCCAAGATAGTAACATAACAATCCAAGATCACTCATGCTGAACAACTTCTTCATCTGTTCTTTAAATTCATATATCATACTCACTCTTGAGCCTGTGATGATTAGATCATCCACATACACTCCTACAAGTAGGAGCAAACCTCTACTTTCCCTTCTATACACAGCATGATCAAACTGACTTCTTTCAAACCCTAGTGATATTAGTGTAGCATCCAACTTGAAATTCCATGCTCTAGGTGCTTGACGAAGTCCATAGAGCGCCTTTTTCAGCTTTAGAACGGTTCTTGTCGATGTATCATCAACAAAACCTAGTGGTTGTGTTACATAAACTTCCTCTGCCAATTCTCCATTTAGAAAAGCTGATTTCACATCCATGTGATGTATTTCCCAGCCATTTTCTGCAGCTAATGCAATCAGAAACCTCACTGTTTCCATTCTTGCTACCGGAGCGTATACTTCATCAAAATCAATTCCTTGCTGCTGTGCATATCCTTTTGCAACCAATCTGGCTTTGTACTTTACTATATTGCCCTTTGCATCTTTCTTCACCTTAAAAACCCACTTCAAGCCTATTGGCTTATGTTTTTCAGGTAGGCATACCTTTTCCCATGTGTTATTCGTGAGAATCGACTCCATCTCTTCTTTCATTGCTTGTTTCAGTGCTTTGTCTTCAAAGCATCTTCAACACTTGCTGGTTCTTCAGCTGACATTAAACACAAGCCAGGAAATTCCAGCCCCACTTCTTGTGTCGTATCATAGAGATCTTGTAAAGTTCTTGTTCGAAGTGGTAGAGTATCTATTGAATAATCGCTTGATGGGCTTGAATTTTCTTCTTGATCACTTTCTTCTGTGTTTATCCCATCTGCAGATGGGCTAGCACCGGGTGAACTTAACACCCCTCCAATCGAATCACCATGAGCTTCGATAGGTGTGGATGGTTCGGCCTCAAGACTGCTTTCTGCTTGTGTCTGTGTTCCTGGGTTTGGATCAATCGGACTTGCTCCCATCTCAACACAGAAAACATCTCTGAAAGATTGTGCCGTTTCATTCTTTTCTTCATCCTCTTTCCACTGCCACGATTTATTCTCTTGGAACACCACATCCCACGAGACATGAACCTTATTCTTGATAGGGTCATATGCTCGATAAGCTTTAGAGCCTATCTCATACCCGAGAAAGACCATAGGGGTGCTGCGATCTTCAAGTTTCTTCAAATGTGGTTTCACATTTTTAACATGAACTAAACAACCAAAAGTGCGAAGATGCGACACCTTCGGTTTTCTTTGATACCAAGCTTCAAATGGCGTTTTACTTTCAACACTTTTAGTGGCAGCTCGATTCAGAAGATAAGTTGCCGTGGCTACTGCTTCTCCCCAAAATCTTCCCGGCATTCTTTTATTCTTGAGCAAGCTCCTTGCAGTGGCTACTATAGTCTGATTCCTCCGCTCGGTGACTCCATTTTGCTGTGGCAAGTATGGGGCAGTCAAGTGATGCAAAATACCCTGTTCTGCTAGGTATTCTTCAAATTCTGAAGATACAAACTCTCCTCCTCGGTCCGTCCGAAGTGCCCTAAGCTTGCATTGAGACTCAACTTCAGCTCTTGTTTTGACTAGTTTGAAAGCTTTGAACGCCTGGTCTTTTCAACTAAGTAACGCTGCCCACATGAACCGGGAATAATCGTCTACCATCAACAGAAAATATTTCTTTCCTCCTGGAGTTGCAGGAGAGATAGGTCCACACAAATCTGCATGAACTAGTTCAAGTGGCTGTTCTGCCCGAAAGTTTGCACTCTTGGGGAACGGGAGTCGGTGTTGCTTTCCCACTAGGCAAGCTTCACAGACTTGATCTATGTGATCAATGCGTGGTAGTCCTTCAACCATTCCTGTTTTTGACATCTCACGCAAGGTTTTGAAATTCAAATTCCCGTAGCGTGCATGACACAACCACTCTCTGTCACCTTTGGTTGCCAGGAGATAAACCGGTTGTGTGCAAACCAAATTCATCACATACAGTCGATTCTGCAGCCTCTGCACTTTGGTCATACTTTGGTCATCAACCTCCCCTCTACATCAAAAATGCACATCGTGCCTTCTTATATAACAGTCTTGTAACCTTGTTCATCTAGTTGCCCGAGACTGACTATATTACTGCGAAGTGATGGAATATAGTACACATTTGACAGAACATGATGTTCTTCAGTTTTACCTCCGAGCAATGCCGTGCCTCTGCCATGAATCTCTACATTCGAGTCATCACCGAATTTTACTGAACCTCATACAGAAGTGTCGAGATCAAAGAAAATATCTCGACAGCCTGTCATATGATTGCTGGCCCAGTATCAAGAAACCAAGTGTCGGCTGCGTTCCTGTCTCCTTTTATCATGGGTTTTAATCCTTCTTCCTTGAGCATAACATATTCAGTGACTTGTGTTTCTTGAATCATCAAGAGAACAGGATCATCTTCTTTCTTCTTTTCAACATAGAGTGCTTTCTCCTTCTTCGGTTTCCTGCACTCAGATGCAAAATGACCGAAGATATCACAATTGTAACATCTGATCTTGGTTTTGTCAAACTTATGATATGGACATCTTTCAGATTCACCTCCACGTCCCTCGCAGCCACGCCCACGACCTCTGCTTCGACCAGATCCTCTTCTGAAATTACTATGGAATCCATTACTGTTACTAGATCCAGAATTAGTGCTGGAGATATCAGCATTCCTCTTTTCTCTCGCTGTGAGAGACTCCCACTTCTCTCGTGATACAATCATAAGCTTTTCTCCATCTTCTTTTTGTCGCCTACTTCTTGTGCTTTCTTCAAATGCTCTCAATCTTCCTACTGCCTCTGAAACTGTCATGGATGAGAGATCACCCCATTCTCAATTGTTTCGACAATTTGCATGAATTTGTCGGGAACAGCATTGAACAGTTTTTCAACAACTGCTGATTCCGTCATCTCTACACCAAGAGATCGGATCTCGCTTACCAAGGTGGTAAGTCGAAGCGAGAATTTGTTAATACTTTCATCCTCCTCCATATTCAACCGATTAAACTGTCTCTTAAGCACTTGTACCCAAGCTTGCTTCACACGATCTTCTCCGACATGCATCTCTTTCAGCGTATCCCATGCTTCTCTCGCTGTTGCTTTCTGTGCTATCGCCATTAGCACCTCATCAGGAACAGACTGAGCAAGTGCAGCCAGAGCCCCTTGATCCTTTTCTTCATCGACCAAGGCGTCTCCTTCAATTGCTGTCCAGACTCCGAGAGATCTGAGAAGAATCTTCATCTTCATTGACCACACGCCATAATTCGTGTCAATCAACATTGGGTATTGGATTGGAACGCTTGTTCTTGTTGCTGCTGTTCTGACTTGAGTTGAGACACCATCTAATAATGGCGCCCTTGATGTATGCTGTTCCTGAGACATGATCTTTGGTTCCCAGTTGCTCTGATACCAAATGTTAGATCAAAGACCCTAAAGCACACCTGATTAGCCGGCAAAGCTTCAGATGCACCTTCACTGGTTCCTTCACCTTCACCTGAGAGGAACAATGAAAACTGGAGGAACAACAGATTAGCGTGCCGGATTAAGCACAGTAACCTGCATGAGTAGAATGCTGGCTTCCAGATACAGAGCACATCAGGAATTTCTTTTTGCCTGACGAATTACTCAACCAGCTTTTCTCCCTTGTATTTATAATAAGCTTAACAGATCAATCTGTTAACTAAACTCCAAAAACTGAAAAGAAATCTTTTGTCTTTTATCTTATCTAGACTCCAGATACTAACTGACTCAACAAAACAAGCATACGCCATTTATACTAACTGACACGGATAGCATAGAAGATAAGTAATCAACAAGATTATACCTAACAGTTCTGTCCTGTGTAGCACTGGATCTGTGTGTTCTTCGCCAACTCTAGTCTTTGCAGATGTGCAGATCCATCTCCAGTAAGGCTCTGACTGTGCCATGGTCATTTTCACCATTGCCCTCCTAAACCCATTCCCATGCTTCTTTGCAGCTCCCGCCATTTGTAGACAACATCGCTGTCATTGTCACTATTGCCGTTCTCCCTTCCTCGGTGAGCTTCTACCTTAACCATGGAACTTTCTAGCATCGTTTCGTCCTGTTGACCCTCATGGCGTGCTTCTTTTCAGCCCGTCCTTTCTGTGTGGAGCTGCCACCGTCTGGTCACCTCCAGCCATCTCCGCCGCTACCAACCTCGTTGTCATGTTCGTGGCGAGCCCCTGGTTCTTTTGTGCTATTTAGCTCTTCTTGTCATGGCTGTTTGTGTAATCGTCGTCACCGCTCTGTTTTGCACCGTCGCAAGACATGGCCACCGACAATGTTCCGGTGACCATTGGTCCCCGTGCTTCCACGCCTTACATCGTAATGCTTCCCAAAACCCAATTCTATGCCCAGATCCAAGCCTAACTCCCTCCTGCGTCAAGCCATGTCCATCCTGAGACATCCCCGCTGCTCAACACCACCGTGACCACCGCTAGGTTCACTGCAGCCTCCTCGTCCAATTCCTGAGCTTGCCATGCTTTGCCGCCGCTGTCTCGCCGCATGCAAACTCTCCTGAGCCGTCCATGCAATGCTTGGCACTGTGCACAGCACAATAACCTGGCTAATTAGCGCTAATGACATCGATTATAATTAGACTAGTGCAATTAATCTTGTTTAAGTCTATTGAGTCGCTTACATGTGGGTCCAGTCCTCCAAATTGGTTTATAAATTTGGAGAATAGAAAAGATGCCTTTAATTATAGAAATTACGCTTTATCCAGAAGATAGCGCCCGTAGTGGAATATGCCTTCGACCGACCAAATTCAAATGCCGTAACTTTTGCGTACCACATCCGAATTGAGTGATTTTTGTCTGTAAATTTTATAAAATAATGAATTCTCATAACCTGTAATGAAATTAGTCTTGGATTGAATTTATTTGGCTCTTATTTGTATCATCTAGCTTTTACCAATTAGATAACGAAGTTCTGGAAATCCCTGAAATCCACCCCAAGCAAGATGCAAAGTTTAGTGAGCAAGATAAGGACCCCCTTTGATCATATGTGATCCTATATTTTGTATGTTTTGTTCGAAGTTTATTATGCATGCACGTAAATTCTATAAAAAATGCTATATTAGTAAGGTTGGTAGATATATCCAATTGTTGTATTAACCCTACCTTCATAAGTTGATACCCTCTTTGTTGTCGCTATAGTTTTGCTATCTACTGCTTGTATAATTAATTGTAGAATTGTAGATGAAACGAAATGGTAAATGCTTAGCCATTATCATATTAATACTAGACAGGCTAGGTTGAACAATGGTCAAAATGATCAAAACTGGGAAACACATGTGAAATGGTCCAAATGTGGTATCTCTGTTATTTTGGTTAATAAGTTAAATTGAAAACATTTTTTCTACTTGGGTGAGTGGTTGCACAGACCGGTGTAGTTGTACGAGACTCTGGAATGTGCTAGTCTCACTTGAGTCACTAAGGACCAATCTATTGTGCCATAGATCTAAGTATATTCGTACAATCCACACGTGCCTTATGGGAGGTCCGCATAATAAGTTGCCATGTTCTAGCAATTAAACCGCAACTGGTAGTTCATAGGTTATTAGGCTAGTGCAGGCATAGCAGAGTATATCCATATTTGTAGGGGCTTTGCGAGACCTGCAAAGTCTACCAACACAACGTATGAGTTTTTAGGATTATGGAGAGCTCATCATATCTTACGATGGAGGTATCATAGTGCAGTGGTTGTTAGAACCGGCAATGTAAAAGCTTTTTCATGAACTTTCAAATTGGGAACCTTTGGTATCGCATGACATGGTGGGATGTTTATGTCTTGTGGGTAAAGTTGTGTAACCTTTGCAGAGTGTAAATCTATTCAAATAGTCATATCCTGGGATTCCATGCATAGCTTGATCGGTCAAAAATGGGGATTTTGTCTCGGTTCAATAATTATGGCAGAAAGCCACTCATTTAATTACACTATTTATCAAATGTTAAATGCTCTTACAAAAATTCCGATTGCAATCTATTACTCATTATTATAAGAGAAAGCTTGCTTTGTGTAAAATTGGAGAACTTAGTAGGATAGCCACCCCTTAGACATAGCCCTGCATCTATTAATACCTTTTCTATAAAGTCTTCCGGAATACAATTTTGCACTCAGAATTGCTTGTTGAACAAATACAGAAGATGTGGATTGTGACATATTTGCCAGTTAATTTTACTACACGGGCTTCGGCGATGATGACGATGCCATTTACTATGTTCTTACTCCAGTCAGTTGCCTGGTTGGGCTAAGGGATACTAACTGGTTTTTGTTGCCTCTGTCTTCACTTCAGCCACAAACTTTATGCCATGCGAACTATTTATCCAGTCGGCTCTTTCGTTGTAAAACTAGTCATGTATGACTTAATTTTAGTTGTTAATTATAAGCGCTACTCTGTTATCTATTTGTGTATGGATGTGATACGAATGTTGTTGTATGTGTGTACTAGTCACTGATCAGAAGACTAGCATGGTAAATACATATGGTTTGGAAGTTGCTTTTCTAGGTCCGACACTCAATCCATTAAACAATTTTTGCAAAGTGTAGGATCGATATACACTGAACTAGCAATTAGAGGGGGGTGAATGATTGCATGGAAGCTAAAATCAAATTTTTGATCTACTAAAAATTCACCCCAATTCGGACTCAAATAATTGCATTCGTATTCAACAAAACAGAGTAGATGCATTCTGTAAATTGCGATATCCCTGAGATCCAACCATCGGATTGACCTGAAATTTTAACTGTAGAAACTAGATTCCAATACGAATCTAATAAAAAAAGAATAAGCTCGATCGAACTTATAGAGAAAAAGTTATTAACCTCACAAGCTTGCTGTAACAGATTATGACGAGAAACTGATCAAACCCTAATTTCGTGATTAATCAAAATCTACAAAAGATTAATCAACAAAACTTTGAGAGACACTAAGTTGATGCCCTAAGAAGGTTTTGGATGGATCAAATCAAGATTAAACTCGTTGAATCAAGACAGACAATGAATCAATCTATAAGAAAAAAATAGGGCAATCAAAATGAAGCTACTGTACAGTACCATGACAATCACTGTATCAGCGTGGTTACTGTAGCTGCACGAGAAGATCTCTGCCCATGCGTTCGGCTGGGCGAGGAAAATCTGAATTTTTATTTTTTCTGGTTAGTCTGGTTACAATACTCCAAACAAAAGAGTACAAACCCTAATACTCAGCTCTCTCACCTAAACAGGAGACATCCCTCTTCTATTTATAATGAGCAACAGTTCGCATGCATGTCCACCTGACCCAACATGGTCCAATACATGCAAAACTACCCCAAACGATTATAATTGCACGCGTATGGCCCAGCTGCCGCACTCACGTGACTAACCAGCCTCCATGTGCACTGTTCTCTAGCCCGAACGTCCCGCATGACATTCTTGATCACTAAGACCTCAGTTCCTCCCTGAACCTAGTCCCGAACCTCAGTTCCTCTATGAATCTAGTTCTGGTCCCGTCTTCGACTACATCTGCCCTCGAGCAACACCTGCACATGAACAAACAAGAAACAATTCCGAGCACAAGTTCACGACTTGACTCAAGATCAGTCTATGCAACCACTCACACGAGCGCATTGCATCAAACAAAACCATTACCATGCTATCACAAGCATATCAAGTAATTATTTGAAACAACACATGCCATGAACACAACCATTTTATAATGCCAATTTTATTACTAGGCTAATTTTTCGGCATATGATTTCACACAAAGTGATCTAGGCAGTGCATCAGAATGTGATATCTCATTTTTACAGCAGATGGGAATTGACTGATGTGGAGTCTCTCCTGGGGATGTGACTGGAGACAAGATGCAGATATCCGCAGGCCGCAGCCACGCAAGGAGCCATAATTCAATATGGGGATGATGCTTCTTGGCACCAGAATATTTAAACAGATGATTGTTCCTAGTTATCAGTCTCTTTTGCTTTCCAGTTTTCAGTGGCTTTGTAAGACATGGAGATTGCTATTTTGGTTTTGGATTCAGATGCAAACTTATGTGGATTATGCCAGAATATGCTTGCAATGTAATGCTGTTTGCCTTGCCCCTTATTTACTGATGGCCTAATCATATGATTTGGTCTCTTAATGCCCCTTTTTTTCAGTTAAACATAATGAATGACAATACTAGAAAATGGAATTTTCTGTGTTGGAATGTGAGGGGAATAAACTCAGATGACAAAGAGCGTTCAATTACAGAAAATATTGAGGAAAGCAGCTGTGCTGTGTTTTGCTGGCAAGAAACCAAGAGAGACCATTTTGATATTTTTATCTTCATATGGTCATCAATCCCTACGCCTCATGGAAATCCCTATCAACGGTAGATCATATAATTGAAGCAACATGCAGGACAATCCTCTCCTGGAGCAACTTGATTGTTTTTTCACTCCTACCAGCTGGAAGGTACCCTAACACCATGTTAAAATCCCTTGCAAACTACATCTCTGATCACATCCCATGTATGATTGCCATCCAAACATATATCCCAAAGGTCCAAATCTTCAGATTTGAAAGTTTTTTGGTGGAGCATCCTGGGTTTACATTAGTAGTTCAATTTGCTTGGAATCAAAGTTGACAGACATAAAACAGTGCTACAAAAATTTTGGCTAAATTCAAATTCTTGTGCAAATGCCTGAAATTTTGGAGTAGGAAAATTTCACACCTATCAAACTAAATGTCAAACTCCTCCCTTCCCCCGACCTTACCACTCCTGGCTCCATGATCTCAGCTCCTCCCTTCCCCAGCTTCGGCCGCCTTGGCTCCTTCCCCCGCTCGGCCAGCTGGCTTCCCACACTGCCCCACTTGGGTTCTACTATACTACTGGTCCCCTCCCCCTCTTTCCTCCTTATTTTTCTCTAATATGATGTTTGTTCAACTAGTATGATGTAGAATTCTCAATATTGATTACCAAACATTGGTTGATGATGATTATTTGGCACATATGTGATGGCAGTGCCGCGACGACACCAGGTGAACTCTTGTACGAGGGGAGGAAAATGGTTTGTCGAGCACACACGCCGCCGCCCCTACAATGACCATTTCTCTGAGACCACTAGTATTCCTAACTCCTCTACTGTCTACTCTTTCTACTGCACTTGAGTACTTGATCTCTAAAGTTAGTAAAAGCATCGATCTGTATGTACCCAGTGATGTTGAGATTTGGGATGGGAATGGGTCTGGATGGTGGTGTGCTGGTGGCTTTGGGTCGTTGTCGTTGTGGCCGGTGCCTTGTTCTTCCTCCTAACCTCCTTCTGGCTTGCGTGGTTGCTTTGGTCTCCTGGCTTTGGTTGGCTTCGCTGGATGGAGGTCTTCTGGTTTTGGTTGGCTTCGGTTGTGTGGGTGAGGGAGAATGAATGGATTGGAGGGGCTGGTTATAGCTTGTTGTTTTCTTTTAACTGTTCTAACTTTACCTTGTTATCATGTGAAAGTTTACCTTTTTACTCGAAGATATTTTGGTACTATTCCTATATTACTATGGTTACCCGACAAAAATAAGTTTGTATACTACCGGATGATAACACCCTAATTAGCTAGAGGTGCTGATTGGCCTCGGACGGTCTGGTATCTCGATGAGCGTTCTTTAATTACATTCGGGTCTGACTTATCTTTTAAATTTCCCATTGCTTATCTTTCATTTATATGAATGAGGACTAAAGATTTTAGGTGATTGAAGCCGCAGGTCCTCCAGAGATTAGATTTTAGGTCCTCTGTAGAAGTCTTTTACTTCTTTTGTTGTAATCAACATTTGTATATACTTCTTGATGTATGAATTCTATATGGCATTTGTGTAATAATGAAATGGTGATTACTTTTATTGCATGCTTTAATTAAATGTGTCCTTACTTGGATTATGTTCACTTTGCGTTTGTTAATCTTCAGGGTTGTTTCAACCATCTGTGGTTAAATCTGGGAATTCCTACCAGGCTGATTCATACTGTCGGAAATGAGGGTTATTCCCACGCAACGTCACGTGCCAAAGAAAGGTAATTGGGACACTCAGTTATCTTGTTCAGGTTTTAAGCATATAATTGCTTGTTTGCAAGGAAAAATGACGGGATCCTCTTGGTTAACGTATATTTTGTCTCTGCTGAGACCTCGTAGACTATATATATCTAAACTCTAACTCAGACTAAAGAAAGAAATAAAGATGAATATGAAATATCGTGGTGGATTTTGCATTTTCCCTTCTTTATTTTTTGAGAGAAATAAAACAAGGCTGCTGGAGTTTGATGCTTATCGATCTATTATTGCCTTATTCTTGAATATGAATCTTTCTTTCCGGCACTTGCAGATTGATCTGCTCTACACCCTACTAAGAATATACCCATGATCACACAAGCACGCATTTGTGCTCTAATAAGGTAGCCTGATCACCAATTCAGCACTCAGCCACATCAAACTTCTAGAAGAAAGAAAGCAAGTGATTGCTCAGCGTTGTCCAAAATCTTGGAATGCATATAATATACATGACGGGCAATCATCAAGTTCAGATATTAAGTTCTTCAAGCCTTTGAGGTACCACTACTACATAACACCATATCATTGCCGGTTCCAAACTGGCATCACTGCCGGATTTTGGAACCGGCAGTGATTGGTCGGCAGTAATAGTCGGACTATCACTGTCGGTTTAGAACCGGCAGTAATGTCGGTATCACTGCCGGTTTGTATGCGAACCGACAATGATAGTCCGGTTCGTAAATTACTCGGTAAAATAAAAAAAAATTATTTGCGTCCGGAACCGAGTACCCTGTATTCTACGCACGACTGTGCGTAATGGGTATATTCTTAGTAGGGTGTAGAGCAGATCAATCTTCTAGAAGAAAGAAAGCAAGTGATTGCTCAGCGTTGTCCAAAATCTTGGAATGCATATAATACTAGCTAGGCTTGCGCGGCGGCACGCCGCGCCGTGTAGATCTTGGATCTTAGTCGAAGAAAAGAATCGTAGAGAAAATATAAAGATATTTTGGAGCGCACTATCACAGAGAACCGAACTGAACGGAAAATTTAAGATAATTCAAACTGCACGTAAAAAATGAACAAAAAAACAAGGTAAAATCTGAAAAAAAAGGCAAAAACGCAATTTTACAAAACTTAGGTCGCTCATCTCGCAAGAACCGAAACCTCGAGGGTCTTTCCGCAAAGAGGAGGACCTAAAATAGATTAAAATAGATAACGTAAAAAGAACTGCATGTAAAAAATTGGGCGGAAAAGAACAAAAAAAAACAAGGTAAAATCTGGAAAAAAAAGAGGCAAAACCGCAATTTTACAAAGCTTAGGTCGCTCATCCCGCAAGAACCTAAACCTCGAGGGTCTTTCCGCAAAGAGGAGGACCTAAAATAGATTAAAATAGATGACGTAAAAATGGGTCCTTTCGCAAAATCCGGGATTTCTAAAAAAAGGCTTTTCGTAAAAAAAAATTAAAATAGATAAAAATAGATTAATACGTAATTTCTTAAAAGTTCAGGAACTGTCCCGCGAAAATCCAGAAGTTTTAAGGGCCTCCTCGCAAACTCCGCAAATTTTAGGTCTTTCTACCAAAAAAAGGACTATCATGTAATTTTGAAAATTTTCGAGGGTCTTTTTGCAAATAAAACGCGACACGCTGTGGCAGCAAGGCCACCAAGAGCAACACTGGCGCCACGCGTCGGACGGAGAAATTCGGAGGCAGGAGCGCTCGGGCGGAGTCGAACTCGCGATCTCTCGCTGACAAAGCGCACGCTCTACCGCTGCGCTGCCGCGGCGTTTGAGTCAAAACACTGCGATTAGCTACTTAAGCCTGGCAAACCAGTTAATCAAGTGGGCGACGTGGCTCGACGGTTTGCGCGCCGTACGAACGACGCCCGACCCCGCTGTTCACGCGAGCGACGCGGAGAAGCACGGCGCGGCCACGTCGCTCAGAAGAACGCGTGGGCGGCGGGCGGCGCTCTTAAAAACTTGCGGGCAATCATCTTAATATACGGAGTATACATGACGGGCAATCATCAAGTTCAGATATTAAGTTCTTCAAGCCTTTGAGGTACCACTACTACAGAACACCATATCATTGCCGGTTCTAATCGGCATCATCAAGAGTGCGGCGGATTTTGGACTATCCGGCTAGAACCGCGAATGTGATTGGTATGCGCGACAATGATAGTCGGACTATTACTTGCATCCGGAACCGAGTACCCTGTATTCTACGCACGACTGTGCGTCCCAAGTTACAAAGTCACGAGATTTTCGCGCGCGTGCGGTTGGTAGGACTCGAACTCGCGATCTACTGCCTCAAACAAGCCCACCTTACCATCTCACCTATCACTCATTTCTCAACCAGTATAGGATATATTTTCCTTTTGTTCCTTTATCTCCGAAACTTTTGATGATTATTTGGATATCTAGATGAATTCAAATGGAAAGATTGACAACAACAAAGTTGTAGATCTCGTCGAGAGCTACAATTTTCATATAAATTTTATCTCCATCCAACTCCGTATGAAAAAGTTATGATTTTTCGAAAAATAGTTGGTAGCATTATTACTGCCGGTTGGGAATACGAACCGCCAACCGGCAGTGATACCATTATTTAGATATTTAAACTACTTCAAATGAAAAAGTTGTCAACTACAAAGTTGTAGATCTCATCGATAGCTACAATTTTCGTATAAATGTTATCTCCATCCGACTCCGTATGAAAAAGTTATGATTTTTCGAAAAATAGTTGGTAGCATTATTACTGTCGGTTGGGAATACGAACCGCCAACCGGCATTGATACCATTGTTTTGATATTTAAACTACTTCAAATGAAAAAGTTGTCAACTACAAAGTTGTAGATCTCATCAAGAGGTACAATTTTCGTATAAATTTTATCTCCATCCGACTCCGTATGGAAAAGTTATGATTTTTCGAAAAATAGTTGGTAGCATACTAGCATTATTACGGCCGGTTGGGAATACGAACCTCCAACCGACAGTGATACCATTATTTGGATATTTAAACTACTTCAAATGAACAAGTTGTCAACTACAAAGTTGTAGATCTTGTCGAGAGCTACAATGTTCATATAAATTTTATCTCCATCCGACTCCGTATGGAAAATTTATGATTTTTCGAAAAAATGGTTGGTAGCATACTAGCATTATTACTGCCGTTGGGAATACGAACCGCCAACCGGCAGTGATACCATTATTTGGATATTTAAACTACTTCAAATGAAAAAGTTGTCAACTAAAAAGTTGTATATCTCGTCGAGAGCTACAATTTTCATATAAATGTTATCTCCATCCGACTCTGTATGAAAAAGTTATGATTTTTCAAAAAATATCAGCACTGTCGGTTCTTCTAAAAACCGGTAGTGATAGTATTACTGCCGGTTCGGGCACGAACTGATAGTAATAAGGGATTTATCACTGCAAGTTCATCAGAAAAAAGCCGTTACTGTCGGTTTTCCATTTGAACCGGCAGTGATAATATTATTACTGCGGTTTTGATGATCTGGCAGTGATATGGTGACAAGGATAACTGATTCTGTAGTAGTGGGTCCTCTTTTGCTGAGATCTTTGATGGGCCCTCCATTCTACCCTCTTTTATCTGAATTCTTTCTTCACTCAAGTGATGGAGACAATTAGATATTACTCCTACATGCTTAGGGCCCTTTTTTTTTTCCCTATATTATTGTGATTTGTGAGTTGAACTGTTTACCGTGAAATTTCCTGCGTTCCAAATGGGCCCTTAATGGAGTACACAAAACTTCAGCTCATTTGGCTTAATTTTAGGCCAAAGATTAATCGGATAATCCATTAGATTTCACTGCAAACATAAAAGCACATTAATGTTGAAGCCAAGCAAAAACTGCCTTTGACAGACACATAATCAACAGCTAGTAAGGCACAAGACACACCTCAGACAGCTGTAATCTAGGCAATAGTGCTCGATCCAACAATTGTTCATACGTACTGTGCCAGCGGTCTAAGTTTATTCGCAGAAGTAGTAATCGATTGATAAATCAGATCACTGGCTGGTACATGTGTGCAGCCATTACAATACCATTGATGTAGAAGTACTTTGTCATCTTCCCAGACATGGCATCTTCCTTACTGTTTATAGTGTTGAACACGACGAGCCCGTGCTTCGGAGTCTCCCCCTCAAGGACATCAGTCTCCATTATAATCCTCTCGATGCAATCCTCCCCATTATTCTCCCTGCATCCAAGCACAAACAAGTACCGCTCCGAAGGTTACTTCAGGGACAAATATTCAGATCCAACTCCTAAATGTGCATACTCGCAACTGCAGCTTTGGTTAGTAGTAGTACTAATTACTGCACAGTACATACTTAGTGAAGAATTCAAAGATAGCCTCTTCACTTATCGGGCAGCCTTGGGAGAAGGTGATGAACACGGAGCGAAAGTCTTCCAGCTCCGCCATCACACTGGAGAGGTGCACGGCTGCCAACTCCGGCGGGACGGTGTTGCCGAGCAAGCCAGCCCAGTAATGCGACTTCAGAACCTGGTATGTCTCGTTGAAGATGACAGCAGCGACGCCATTTCGGATGCTGTAGATGCCTCGCAGAACTAGCTCCCGGTGGAACCGGAAGAACCTGTAGTCTATTAGCCCCGGCCGGCACATGCACATGTTGGCAATGGTCGGGATGCCGGCTACACTTACCGTCAGACGGTTGCCGTCGTAGAGATACCTCATTATAGCATCTGCCTCCATGATGATATTCCCCATCCTGTTATTGTCTCTCAAGGTTGCTGCATTATCAATGATATCGTTGGGTATTCCGATAGCCATTTGAAACCACAATAGCAGAACCACCACATTCTGGGCCTGTTCCCGAGAGATGCCCCAGAAAAGAAGGCGCTCGTATAAGAATCGGGCTGTGATGTTCTTGGTGAGGACATCCCAGACACTAGCCATGGCTATGTCTCAAAGGGAGATCTGGAGAAGGGAGCTGACTGCTTTTGTTCTGATTGAAAAAGGAGAGGGATGGTGTTTCGGTGAAGGGAGGCGATTGGGATGCGTGGGTTTATACACTGTGTCCAGCCTCAAAATAAGCCATAGGTTCGCTGAAGGTAGTAAAGGTAGTATTAATTGGGTCGATACTGTGGATACTAATAACATTTTGTGCATTTAAATTAATGCTAAGGATATATACAATAAGATCACGTCAGCTAGCTCTTAGCCTGCACACATCAGTTTTGGTCTATGTGGAGGAGTGAGAAAAGAGAAGAGAGAAGAGAGCTAGCTCTTATTTAATAGCCAGCTTTGCACGGGAGTATAGGTAGATCATTTATATACAAGAGAGAAAAGATAGTTATTGCACAACATCTAGAGACAACATTTAGAGACAATTATTGTACAAACTGGCTTTTAGCTTACTATTAGCTAGTACTTAGCTTTGCTATTGTACTTGCCCTAAGTAGGGATGAAAACGGAACGGAAACGGTCGGTAAATGGTCGTTCTGTTTCCGTTTCCACATCTTTTACCGTTAACGGAAACGGAATCGGAAACCCCGGAAACGGATACGAAAACGAATAATGATTGAAACGGATGCGGAACGGAACGGAACGGATACGAAACGAAAGTGGAAAATTCCACAAGAACGTAATACATGATCACAATATATATGACCACAAAAACAATGTAACTCATTCCATTACAAAGGTGGATACAAGAACAATGTTATGTTCACCGGTATCACTAGAAAGTTTTTTCTCAGGTTTGTCAGTTGAAGGCTCGCTATTTGTCCCCCAGATCAAACATCATATCCTTCTCTATATCATTATCATCGACATCCTCTTGCACCTCCAACTATAAAAATGTAATGCCCTAAAATTTGCATATTATTGTTCAATGTTCATTTATGATTTTCTAAGATTTATCCTGGATTTTCTGGAGTTTATAAATGCCATTTTACTATTTTTAGATTTATATAATTAATTTATTCATTAAAAATGAAGCCAAAAATATGCTAGAAATAATTTTCCTAAGTTCAAAATATTCCAAAGTATTTTTGAGATTTTTTTTGGAATTTTTGAACTCTATTTGGTATTTTCTATAAAGCCATTTGTATTTCTGAAATTATTTTAATTCGAAAATAAATATAAATTCTCCCTTCTCCTTTTTGGGCCAAATGGGCCAAGTTTCCGACGGAATTTCCGATTTTACTTATACGGAATTTCCGATTCCGTTTCCGTTTCCGACGGAAATGGCTCTCCCGTTTCCGACAAAAAATTTCCGTTTCTGTTTTCGTACCGACTTTTTCCGTTTCCGTTTCCGAAAAAAAGGCTTCCGTTTCCGTTTTTCTTCAGAACGGTCGAAAATTCCGTTTCCGTTTTCACCCCTAGCCCTAAGTATCTCCTTGCTTTTCATCTTTTTACTCAAAGATCATGTGTGATGAGCTGTCACAAGATAGACTGTTACTATCTTTTTTTTTGGCAATGCATTCATGGTTCAACTGATGGATAAGCATATTGTATCTTCTCTATTAATACAGAACATGTATTTGTCATAAGCATGGCATTAAATTTTAAATCAAATGTGTGGGGAATAATTAGCTCACATTTATAGTTGCGACAATTGGCTATCGTACACTGCAACAACAATTTATTTTGCTGCAAGGCACTAATCTGTCAATAGAATATGGGTTGGGCCCTAGTTAGTGAATTACATGTTTTGGAATATTCTTTAGCTAATTTCTTTTGTTGTTGATGTATTTAAACCCCATCATATAAAAACTTTATCAGCCAACCTATATATCGTGTTTGGGTTTATTCAAGGTGAAATTGGGGCAAGCTGCTAGTTCAAATGATTGGTTTTTTCTAAAGTAAAGCGCAAAGCTAATGTAGTTGCTAGAAGGGTTAGCAAAACCGAATCGAGGTGGAAAATCGTAAGCACGCCGATACCGAAAATCGCGAAAATCAGCTGAAAATCGTGGGAAATCGGGTGGTTTGCGAATTTGAATTCAAAACTGAATTCAAATTGAAAATCAATGAAAATCGGTCGAAATGGACCGATTATCGGTCAGTTTTGGAGAAAATCGAAGAGACTAGAAAATGGAGGGAAAAAAGAAAAAAAGGGAGAAAATTCCAGAAAAATGTGAAAAATTAGTTGAAGGCCTAAAAAAGCTAAAAAATAAGAAAAATGTTGGGGATGCATAAAAGATTACGAAAAATATGACTGACAAAATTCTGGCATGACCATTCCTATATGTGAAGATCATGTCAAATTGTAAAGTATATATTTTGTAACAATAGCATAACTATGGAAAAATATGAATAATTTTGGAAAAATTTCGGCATGACCTTTGCTATATTTTGGATAATGTGAAGTTGTGAAATAGGCATGTAGAAGTAATATGTCAAGTTGTCATCAAATAATATTTCATTTCAATACATAAATGCATCAATCGATCATGTCCACATTTTAGTTATATTCATTTCAGTAGCATAGCAAATGATATTTGAATTGAGCCTTTACTGTTTTTGTATTTTCTTCACTTTTCACTTTTCTAATTTTGGTTTTTCCTCACAAACGTCTCATAAATTCATTTTTTCATCTAATTTCGATGTTAGAGGCACAAAGATATTAGTAATAATTTTAGAAATTTTTAGGATGATTTTTTGTGATTTTTTTAATTTTTTTGAATTTGAATTTGAATTCAACCAGTTTACCGACTGATTTAGAAAGCCAAACCGGACCGATACGGCCGATTTTCCCTATTTTCGTCCGATAATCGCGGATATTTCAAACCCTTGTTGATAGCAACACTAATAAATTATTTTAATTGATAATATCAAGCTATAAACAAGTAACACGTAATATCGGCCACTTCTATCAATTATATTATAAGAGGTGTCAAAAGCCTAGAATCATATAACTACCCCAAAGCCCTAATGTTTTGTTTGCGCTAAGGCTTGGTGTGTCTTCAAGATTTTATCTTGTCGTCTTCAGAATGAATAAATTTTGCATTCTAATACACATATATTTACTTTTATATGCAGCATTAGTCACTTTGAATATCTGGCTCAGCCTTTCAAGATGGTCCTGGCGAGTGGTTAGAGACAACCAAGGGGAAGTTTTGGTATGCTTACGAACATAAAGAAGAACACAATAGTTTACGGAGAGAAAAATATTTATGATGCTACACAACTAGCACTTTTTGTATTTTCTTACTCTTACTTTTCTCATGGCTTATTAACATCCAGTGACTTAGTTATATAGTAGTACTACTAACTAATCTATGAGAAAATAGATTCTACCTGGAAACGAATCCATTTCCTACTCGTACAAGATTAATTCTAACATTCATCTCTTTAATCTTGTAACATCAACTAGCTCTAATTTCTAACACAACTCTAACTTGTTGATGCAGTCAGTCACAACTACGACTTACCCAACATTTACATAACACAATATGATGAACACATCTTTTCAACATCTTGGACTCGACTTCAACTTGCACTGCACATACAACAACTCGCAGGATGGCTTTCATGACATGACTCATCAACATCGTAAACAACTTCTGCATGCATGCACATAGCTAGGACGACAGCCACAACTCCTCAATGTCCTGGACTCCTCTTGCCACAGCGGCTTCCTCTTGATATTCTCATGCAGCATAATCTGTACTGAGGCATGACATCCTTGAACGAATTCGCACACATTTATTTTGTGCACACAACTAGAACAAGAACTCATATGATTGAATATAGTATCTCGTGGACACAACTGACACCAGAACATGTAGCTTTGGCTGCCTTCTCGATGAGACATGCAAATGGCCGCCAATGCCACCTTGTCACATAGGTTATCGACAAAGCTCGTCAATAGCAGGTATCGGGGAGACACGTCTCATCCACCTTTTGCCGCTATATCTTTTGGCAGACTCTTCTCGCTCGTGATGTTACTCCGACTCAAAGACGGCTCGCTACCTCGCCGTCTCCTTGCTGTGGAGCAACAAGCATCGACGCTCCCATGCTCCCGTCGGATTCCGCTCAATCGTACGTTGGTCAGAAACGATAGTCCGCCCTGAAGCGTAGTAATGGTGGCCTACTCCGGGGCAAGCGCAACACCAAAATTAGGCACTCGCTCTAATACTAATTGTTGGTAAAGCCTTGGATCATGAACACATGCACACGAATACAAGAAAGAATACAATAGCACACAAGGAGAAAAATATTTGTGGTGCAACACAATTAGCATTTTTTGTATTTTTTTGCTCTTACTTTTTATATGGCTTACAAGCAACCAATGAATTGGTTATATAGTAGTACTACTAATTACTTCTCAGCTTGTTGGATTTGGAAATCGTCTCTGCGAGAAGACAAACTTCTCAGCTTGTTGTCTGAACGCTTCTCTGAACCAACATAATTTATCTCTGTGCCAACAGATTGATTCCCAGTACTGCCGAAAATACTCCTCACAGTATTTGTCGGGAGACTCCTGAGAAAAACGATCTCTCCCTCTCTGTATTCTCAGGTTCTATTCTCTGAAAAACAGAGAACAGCAACGCAATACAGGAAGCAGAAAACGGCAAGAAGAAGAGCAAACACAGCTCAGAGTTTTTTTTGGTGTTGCAAAACTTCCCGCAGCCTTTTCTGATTTTCTTCCTCAGTACTTATACAAGTTAGAGATTACAATCTAAAACTGAATTTAGTTACTATTTTCCAATCCGGATTGCTTATCTCTTTTGACACGAGACAGACTCTCCAGAGATTAACCGGGTTAAACACTTACTAATCCGGCACCAAAACAGACTAACGCAGACTCTGAACTTATTCAGATAGCGCCAACACCCCAACTAGATTACATTATCTAGTCGACATTGAAACTAACTCTGACTCTGGTGTTAGTTCGGATAAAACCGAAACTAAGACAAAATCAAAACCGAACTGGATTCCTTTTCCTAGCCGACAACAGAATTGACTCAAATTACTAAGCAACAAGATTATTTCCAACAGGCGAGGCACAAGTTCCTAAGTACAGTTGAGAAGAAGTGACGAGGACATCTCCACAATGGATACAACCAGCTCTAACTTCACTCACCAGGATGAACCACCACTTCAAGGACCACTCACTCGAGCCCGTGCACGTCAACTAAATTATCAGGTGAAGGCGTTCCTAAGTATTCCAATTAATGATACAATGAATGGGATGCTACTTAATTTTTGTGATGATGTGATTATTCTTAGGAACCATGGGGAAGATCCACAACGCACAAAGGAGTTCGCGTCCGGAGGGAAGAGCAAATTGGAATCAGATTCGGACTTCGAGAGATGGTCAAATTCAAACGGCCATAACTTTTGATCCAGAAGGCTTCTGGAGGTCTACGAGTACAAGAACGAAAGCTTTGGTCGTCCTCTTTCCAACCGATTCGAGATCACCTCCAAATTCCTTCCGAGTCAATGGGAATACGCAAAATAATCCAGAACACTTTTCTAGTCCGAGTCTAATTGGGCTTTAGTCTTTATTTCGAGTTGTAATCAGTAGGCCCATGCTAAGGCCTAGTGCTGCACGCACTTGGTCTATAATTAGCCAACCGCCACCATAGTTAGGGTTTTGGGTTTTGTTTGATTCAGTTAGCCATTGCTATTGCTTGTACTCGCGTGTGCCGACTAGGCCGCCCGTCTACTTGTTCATCGGAACCCCAACTTCGAGTATTTTTGTTTCAGAACTGATCTGAATTCATATTCGCAATTGAGTTGCTTGTAATCCCTTGTTCTTGCTGGTTCTTCGATTGCTCGCAGGAACAAAGACCTTCGTGGTCAGGTTGGTCGCGCTTCCCGTGGGATCAATAACTTTCAGGAGGGTGGTGTACCGGTTGCTAAGGCGCAACGTCGGGTTCGTTGTAGTCGGGCCGCCAACTTCGCCCTCCACCAGATCGACACTACCTCCTCTCATCGAAAGATCGGGACGCCTAGTTCTATCAAGTGGTATCAGAGCTTTCGGTTGCTCGGTGAGAGACTTCTTGTTCTTAGATTTGTTCTGCCTACAGTCAAAAAAAAAATAGCCCAACAAAATTAAAATCCTTTCGGTCCTAGCCAATTTCGGCCTATTGCTTTTGCTGTTTTAGCCGTTCTTGTTGAATTTGCATTACGTCGTCGAGTCGTTGCTGGTCTTAGTGTTTGTGTCGTTTAGAGTTTCAAGTTCTTATCACCTTAGTGTCACGTGTTTTGTTCAATCCTGTATTCGTTGTGCCATACCATCATCCCTACCATAATAGCATATAAGAATCAATCACCTGCCACATCCCCTACCTTTCCACCATCACCCCTACCATAATAGCAGATCAGAATCAATCACTCGCCACATTTCCCACCTTTTCCATTCATCATCCAATCAATTAGCCTTTCCAAATTTGGTTTCCCCCTGTTCAGAAATTAATAAAAATATCCACGACATATCTCTCTGCTCTCTCTGTGATCCCCTCCCTGCAAGAGAGACGTTAAAAAAAATCTTTTAATTACCGTTTTACCCCTGGTATTTTTCTGCAAAAGTGCTTGTGACAATTGGTGTTCCGGGGTCCTAGAAGTTCATATTTCCATGTTTGGGACTCTGGCAAAAAAAAAGGGAGAGAAAAGAAGGGGAGATATCTCAGGTTGTTTCTCTTCGCTTTACTTGCTGTTCCGTGACGACATCTGTGAATAGGCTTGCGTCTCTAATACGGCCTTGCATAGTACCAAAACATACCGTCGTCGAATGTTTATTCAGCTTGTGTTTGACTAACGTGGCTCTAGAATTTTCTTGAGTTGTTTCTCGGCCACCTATAGCTCCACAGAAAACTACAACTTACCAGGCTCTAGCGTTTGGCATCTGTACACTACCTCTCCAGGAGATTTTGACTCGCGGTCGCCAACACCTCCTGCTAAGGCTTGGTAAGAACTGGTAAGAGCTTGGTGATACAAGTTGAGAGACAGTGCCCTTTCCTGTGAATTGTTTGTTTTTTTGCTTTCTAACCATGTCAGGAACAACGAGCAATGATGGTCAGCATTCCCCTCGCACTAGGGGAATCATTCAACATTTCGAGCGCCGAGTCAAGCTGCATACAGAGGGCCTTGATGGTGATGTGCAGGTGGTAAATGAGTGGCTGGGACAGGTGGAGAAGGTTCAGATTGACACCAACACCTCACTTGCTGCTATTAACACTTCACTTGCTGAGGTGATAAAGCGGCTTGATAGTTCGGACGAGCTCCTTCAGGAGACGGCACTGCTCCTCGTCGGCATCACAACAACAATGGTGCTTTGGTCAGCGAGGTGGAGGAGAATGTTGATGAATACTCTGCTGACACGGAGGTGGACGACGAGGGAGCCCATCTGCATGACGGCGAGCTTGCCGCAATCGCTTTGGCATGCCTCCTTGCGCATGCCACGTGAGGTACGCTACCGATGATGACACACTTGGCGTAATTAAATTTCTATTCCACCTTTTGATGGAAAATATGATCCGATGCATACCTCACATGGGAATTAGTGAGAACAAAAGTTTGCATGTCATGAGTATCCCGAAAACAAAAGAGTTAGGGTGCCACTAGTGAGTTCACCGATTTTGCCTCTGTTTGGTGGAGTGAGTTTCGATGTAAGAATCCCAATGTCGCGCAAAAGCGGGCTGATTTGAAAAGAATCATGCGAGCTATATTTGTTCCTCTTATTACAGTGATTTAATAAATAAGCCTGCACCGCTTAGGCAAGATAGTAAGAGTGTAGAGGAACACTATCGGGAATTACAAATGGGCATGTTCTTACTGTGGTATAGAGGAGTCTGAGGAGGCTGCTATGGCTAGATTTATGGGTGGGCTGAACCGTGAGATTTATGACATTCTTAATTACAAGGAATATAATTCAATCACTCGCTTATTTCATCTTGCTTGCCATGCTGAAAGAGAAGTGCAGGGACGATGCAAATGGTTTAGCATGAGAACTAATATTTCTGCAGGTCGTGCTAGCACTTGGTCAACACGAGCTCCACCTACAGCCACAAGGCAACCGGCTGCACCGTCCTCCAACAACAACAAGAATTGACCTTCCTCTTCCGCGCCGACTTCCAAGGCTTCGGAGGTAATAAAAACTTCTACACCAGAGCCCGCCAAGAGTTCTACTTCTGTTGCTTCAACTGGGAGGACGAGGGATGTGCAATACCATCAATGCAAGGGGTATGGTCACATGAGGAGTCAATGTCCGAGCAAGCGTGTGCTGATTGTGCGAGACAATGATGAGTTTTCTTCTGCTAGTGATTTGGATGAAGAAACATATGCTATGCTTGCATCTGACAATGCAGGGAGCGAAGATGATCATGACCAAGAAGAGCACATTGATGCCAACCATGCTGACCATTATGAGAGCCTCATTGTACAGCGTGCATTGAGTGTCCAGATTGGAAAGTCCGACCAAAATCAGCGGCACAACCTGTTTCAAACCAAATGTGTCGTCAAGGAGCGATCATGTCGTGTGATCATTGACGAAGGAAGTTGCAACAACCTCGCAAGCTTGGACATGGTGGAGAAGCTTTCGTTGGAGACAAGACCGTACCCCCAGCCCTACTATGTTCAATGGTTCAACAGTATTGGTAAGGTTAAGGTTACACGCTTGGTGAGAGTACAATTTGCTATTGGTTCCTATCATGATTTTGCTGAATGTGATGTCGTACCCATGCAAGCATGTTCTATATTGTTAGGTAGACCTTGGCAATATGATAAAAGTTCTGTGCATGATGGTAGAACCAACCAGTATCCTTTTGTGCATAATGGAAAGAAGATTGTATTGCATCCTATGACTCCTGATTCCATTCTTAAAGAGGACATTGCTAGAGCTAGTAAGCAAAAGATTGATGAAAGTGCTAAAAAGAAAAATTCTAGTTCTGTTTGTGATAACAAAAATGAGATTAAGTTGAAAGGTGCATGTTTTCTAGCTACCAAATCTGATGTGAAGGAACTGGCTATTGCTGAATTTGTTTGCTATGCCTTAGTTTGCAAGGATACTTTGTTCTCATTTAAGGAGATACCTGCTGCTTTGCCTCCTGCTGTGACTAACCTTTTGTAGGAATATGTTGATGTTTTTCCCAAGGACGTTCCTCCAGGCTTGCCACCAATTCGAGGGATTGAACATCAGATTGACCTCATTCCTGGAGCATCTTTGCCCAATCGAGCGCCATATAGGACTAATCCGGAAGAAACTAAGGAGATACAACGCCAAGTGCAAGAACTGCTTGACAAAGGGTACGTGCATGAATCTCTTAATCCTTGTGCCGTTTCGGTCATTTTAGTTCCTAAGAAGGATGGATCATGGCGCATGTGTGGATTGTAGAGCAATCAATAACATTACCATTAGATATCGTCATCCTATTCATAGGTTAGATGATATGCTTGATGAATTAAGTGGCTCCACTGTGTTCTCTAAGGTTGATTTGCGTAGTGGTTACCACCAAATCCGCATGAAATTAGGTGATGAATTAAAAACAGCTTTCAAAACTAAGTTCGGTCTATATGAGTGGCTAGTGATGCCTTTTGGATTAACTAACGCACCTAGCATTTTCATGAGACTAATGAATGAAGTTTTGCGTGCTTTCATTGGTAGATTTGTGGTGGTATATTTTGATGATATCTTGATCTATAGCAAATCATTAGATGAACATCTTGCTCATTTGCGTGCTGTTTTTGATGCCTTACGAGATGCACGTTTATTTGGTAAGCTTGAGAAGTGCACATTTTGCACCGATCGAGTTGCTTTTCTTGGCTATGTTGTTACTCCACAGGGAATTGAAGTTGATCAAGCCAAGGTTGAGGCAATTCAGAGTTGGCCGACTCCTAAAACGGTCACACAGGTGCGGAGTTTCCTTGGACTTGCAGGATTTTATCGTTGCTTCGTGAAAGATTTCAGTACGATTGCTGCACCACTGAATGAGTTGTCCAAGAAAGGCGTGGCTTTCCAATGGGGCAAGTCATATGAAGATGCCTTTGACTTGTTGAAAGAGAAGCTGACCCATGCACCACTGCTCCAACTCCCAGACTTTGGTAAGACTTTTGAACTTGAGTGTGATGCTAGTGGCATTGGGATTGGAGGCGTGCTGATCCAAGAAGGTAAGCCAGTTGCTTATTTCAGTGAGAAATTATCTGGGCCTCGTTTGAACTACTCAACTTATGATAAGGAATTGTATGCACTAGTTCGAACATTAGAGACTTGGCAATATTATTTGTGGCCCAAAGAGTTTGTTATACACTCTTATCATGAATCCTTGAAGCACATTCGTAGCCAAAATAAGTTGAACCGTAGGCATGCAACATGGGTAGAATTCATTGAGTCTTATCCTTATGTTACAAAACACAAGAAGGGGAAGGATAATGTTATTGCTAATGCTTTATCTCGACGATATACCATGCTTTCACAACTAGACTCTAAAATCTTTGGCTTCGAAACGATTAAAGATCAATATGTGCTTGATGCTGATTTTAAAGATGTTTTGCTAAACAGTAAGGAAGGAAGAGTTTGGAATAAGTTCATTGTTAATGATGGTTTTTGAAAGATCGAAATGGTGATCGGGGGGGGTGAATGATCCCAAATAAAATTTCCCCCACTCAAAGTACTCCAAACACTCTTGCAATAAAAATGTAAAGCACCCAAATATTTTCGTTCAAACTGGTGCTTCTCATATTCGCACACCCTCTAAAACCCAGAATAATTAGACAACTATGTGTACCCCTAGCTTGCATGGATAAGAACCATGAATCATATGAGGGTTTTTTTTAATCACAATCCTGGTTGTCAAGTGTCCAAACAAAAGAGGAATCAATTCAAAAGACTTCTTTCTAAAAGAGATAAAGCTAAAATACCAAAGTCTCTTTTCAGAAAAGTTAAAGCAGATTTTCAAAAATTATCCTCAGTTAGAACAGGTGGTTGGTGAGTTTCTGTTGCTCTAAAATTTTTGGGAATTGTTATCCCTGTGAGCAGTAGAGTCGTGAAACACTCCACCAAAAATCACCTTAGAAAGCTTTGTAGAATAAGAATGAAGAAATAAAGCAATACAGAAGGTCATGAACTTCGACCAGAAAGTTTGAGGCTCGGTTGTCACTTCATAGCTCTCAAACAGTGCAACCAGTGGACTCAACAAATTTTATAAAGATGTATATATGAGTCCTGCACCTTCTCCAAAAAGAATCACTTAAAAATGATTTTTATATATTTTTAGAAAAATCAAATACTGACTGCTGCGTGAAGAACAAGTTCTGGACAGATTTGCAAATTGATAAAAAACTTGATCTCTAGTCTATCCAAGGGTGTAAGAAAGATGTAAAACCAAATGAACACCCTTAAGACATCCTAGAAGAACAATATTTAGAAGGAGGGGAGGCAAATCCAAAT
Organism: Otatea glauca; assembly: GCA_036346275.1. Lineage (NCBI taxonomy): Eukaryota > Viridiplantae > Streptophyta > Magnoliopsida > Poales > Poaceae > Otatea > Otatea glauca. The sequence goes on from CM070718.1 coordinate 46,465,527, forward strand.
TGCATAAATGTAAATTGCAAGAATGTAAGTGCTGAATTTAATTGCGGAATTTAAGTGCATAATGTAAATTGCGTAATTTAAATGCGTAATATAAATGCACAAAGAAAAGAAATGATTTGAGGAAACATTTCATTTCTGGAAGGAGAGGTTACAAAGCCTCACATTCATGGGGGCAAAGCTCAAAGGAGCATCAAAAACCTCAAAACATTCAAGGGGAGGAGGCTACCCCTCCACCCCTATTTATACTACTCTTAGGCCACCTACCACCCTTGGATGAGTCCCTCAACCCTAGAGCACTCATCTAAGGGCTAGGATTAACCCACACACACAGCCATGCAAGGGCTAACCCAAAACCCACACACATACCGGGTTTTCTTGCACGATTTTCAAAGCATACTACCTAGACCCGCTAACCTATCAACTAGACCTCAATCCGACAGCCCTCATTGATCCACGCGGCATCTAGCTAGCATCATCTCCTTTCCTTGTCTTCTTGACTTGCCTGAACTCCGTCTCCGATCATCTTCCGGCGATCTCCCAACCTTCTCAGACTCCGACTCCTCGCCTAGTCCCGGTCATCCTCCGCCTCACCATGACCTAGCACCGTCGCCCTGCAACCATCAAAGACAAGGAAAAAACCTTTCACGTAGCAATGCCCACAATGATATGCAATAAACCCATCCAACTCATCACTATTGCGCCCATACGGCCGGTACTGTCACTCCTGGCAGAGACAACTCAAATTGCTTCATTTTGAAAATCAATCCAAATCAAACTCAAACTTGAGCACACCTTGCTCAAATAAAGTCAAATACTCATCACAAACATGGATGGACCTCCACATGGTCCTTCAATCTCCCCCTTGATGAGTATATTGACAAACAACACAAAAGGCATAAATTTGAGGTTGAATGAGAGAAGAAGACAACAATTTGATTGCAAAGCCAAACTTGGTCCAGAGAGAAAGATATAAAATCATGACCAAGTTGGCAGAAAGAATTTAGAGCAAGACCATGAAAAGAGCAAGTTTTCCACAAAAGCTCTAAAAACCAATCGTAAGTGCCAAATGTGATTATGATCCATAAAAAAATAGCAAAGATTTACAAAGATCATAAGAACCAACAAGCTTTCACATTTTTATCTCTCTCTCTCTCTCTTTTAATGATGTCTTTTTTACATTTTCTCCCCCTTTTGACAATATAGGCATCAAAATGGAATTTTCTCCCTCTTTTTATGTATGCTAGAAATGCAATCGAAAGAGCTTTGAAGATTATCCAATTGATCAAAATGGAAGGATATTACACCAAGCTTGTCAATTTCAGAAGATGACTAAGCTAAGACATGTCCAAGTGCAAATACGAGCTTAGTTTTGAATATACCATTTTTAGCAAGATTTGACAAGTGCAATACTTAGCTTTAGTTTCAAAAATAGAAGAATAGCCACTCTAAGGATCAAAAGGAAAATCTAGAGTCAACCTACTCAACACTTTGGGAATCTAGAAGAGCATACAAGGTCCTTCGGGCTCATTTATCACTTAATGCAAATTTTGATTCATCATCATATAAGACATAGCGGGGTGCAAATGTTTGACATTATTTGCGTTCTTTACCCACATATGTCTTTGTTTTTAATTTATTTGCATTTTCTTTTGACAACCAATTGACTCAAGCCGTATGCGACCATCTCAAGATGAACTCTTAAGAGGATGGTCTAGGTCAAACACGATGTATTCCAAGTTCATCCCAAGTGCAATGGGAAGCGGTCTTGTGAATGCAAGGTGTTGAGTCGTATGTGCACAAGAAGAGTCAATTTTGTTTAATTTTCATTTTTAGCACAATGATTTATGAGCAATTGAAGGATTCTAGCATGGATCAAACTAGTTTCACCCAAGTTGCTATAGGGACTCTAGAGAACTCCAAAATTTCTCAAATTATGGCACAAACCTCTAGAGAAGAAACCTAGCAAGTAAAAGCAACAAGTTTCATCAAGTTTTTCATTTACAGCTTATTTCATTTTTAAGCTTAGCAAGTTAAATGAACTTGGACATACCTAAGCTAGTGATTTTCTTCAAATGATGTAGCATGGTGTATTGCGTGAAGAAGAAATCAATTGCATAATAGACAAAGCTCATTAAATAGGAAATGCAGTCTATATGCAATGCATGAACAGATTCCCAAACTCCCCCTCAGCATATGAGTCAATTTAATCACAAATCTAGTTCAAGTTGAGTTATTAGCAGAATTAAGTTCAAGAAAGACCCAAATGAACTCAGTCGAAACCAGAAATACAGAATGAAGAGAGGAAGTAGAGAAAACTGCAAACTGGGTGGCTATAGAGCACAGAAAAGATAGAAGGGAAACACTACAGCTCAGACTCGCTCTCATTTTCCCCAATGACTTACGAAGGAAAACTAGCTCTCAAACTCCAGCTCAGGAGCAAACACAGACCCTGTCTACCCAGGGGGCCCAACACCTGCTAGACCTACAAGACTGTGAGTGACCTCAACCGAGAAGAAAAAGAGAATAGCATCCTAAAGCACAAGATGAGAGGTCCATGCAAAGCATGCCAGGAGTCTAAGTGAAGTGGACTCAAACAAAGTGAAAAACAACCCATAATCACCCCAAAAAAGAAAGGAAATGCTGGAAGAAAATATGTAGTACATAATATACAAACCAGCTCCCCCTCAAGATAAGCCGTATGGGCTCACGACTCCAAGCTCACTCCTCAAGGCAACAAACCTGGAGTTATCCAAAGGCTTGGTGAAAATATCGGCTAACTGGAGGTCACTCTCTACGAACTGAAGCGCGATATCTCCCTTCTCCACATGGTCTCTAAGGAAGTGATATCTAATATCAATGTGCTTGGTCCTGGAATGTTGCACTGGGTTTTTAGCAATGCAACTGGCTGAAGTGTTATCACAGAAGAGTGGCACACTCTCTATCTCTAACCCATAGTCCCGTAAGGTTGATCTCATCCAGAGCACCTGGCTACAACAACTGGTTGCAGCAATATACTCGGCCTCAGTGGTGGACTGTGCAACCTCAGACTGCTTCATAGATGACCAAGAAACAAGAGAAGTGCCAATGAATTGGCAAGTGCCAGAAGTGCTCTTCCTATCTATCCTACAGCCAGCAAAGTCGGCATCGAAAAAGGCTCTAAGAGATAGACAAGAAGAAGAGTACCAAATACCATAATCGATGGTAGCACGAAGGTACCGAAGATGCGCTTGATCGCTGGCGTGAGAGGCGCGAGGAGAAGCTTGAAATCGAGCGCATGCACACACAAATAAATGTATGTCCGGCCTCGAAGCAGTGAGGTGCAAGAGGGAGCCGATCATGCTCCGAAACTCCTTTTGATCAGCAGGCTCACCATCCTCATCGGGCTCGAGGACAGCAGTGGTGGCCATAGGAGTCATCACCGACTTTCCATCAGACATATCAAAGCGCCTTAGAAGGTCACGGGTATACTTGCCTTGATGCAAGAAAGTACCCTCTTGAGTCTGCTTGATTTGGAAGCCAAGAAAGTAGCTCAACTCGCCCATCATACTCATCTCAAACTCTGTGTTCATCACCTCAGAAAACTGAGACACAAGCGAATGAGACGAGCCACCAAAAATGATATCGTCCACATAAATCTGGACGAGAAGAAAATGCGACTCATGGTGTCTGATGAACATAGTCTTGTCTACTACGCCCATTTTGAAGTCATGGCTGAGAAGATAAGACTTGAGCCTCTCATACCATGCTCTGGGGGCCTTCTTGAGTCTATACAAAGCTTTGGAGAGCTTGTATACCTGACCCGGAAACTTAGGATTATCGAATCCTGGAGGTTGTTTGACATAAACCTCTTCCTCAATATAGCCATTGAGGAATGCACTCTTGACATCCATTTGATAGAGCTTGAAGCCCCGGGATGCAGAGAATGCAAGCAGGATCCTAATAGCCTCTAGTCTAGCTACAGGGGCAAAGGTCTCCTCAAAATCAAGACTCTCAACCTGAGAAAAGCCCTGTGCAACTAGCCTAGCTTTTTTGCGAATGACAACCCCATCCTCACTCTTCTTGTTTTTGAACACCCACATGGTCCCAATGACATTATGACCAGATGGACATTCTACAAGCTGCCAGACTTTGTTCCTCTCGAAGTTTTCAAGTTCCTCATGCATAGCATTAGTCCAAGACTCGTCAGATAATGCATGAGTCACACCCTTCGGCTCAAACGAGGCAACAAAGGTAGAGTGAAGGCAGAAACTGGAGAAACCTGATTTTGAGCGAGTGACTCGCTCAAATAGATCGCCGATGATTTGATCAGGTGGATGAGAACGCTGAATATGACGGGAGGTCGAGCGTATGGCCTCTATCTCATGCATGTAAGAGGTAGGAGCAGAGCCACTAGTGAATGAGAGTCGAAGGGGTGACCATCCCGAGGTGCGTAAATAGAAACAGGAGGCACCTCGGTGTAGAGGGACTGGATCAGTGGAACACCATCATCTCCATCATCCTCATCCTCTACAAAGATGGTCTCAAGGAAGAAGAAGAGCTCAAATATCGGGTCTAGCTCACGGCTAGCCTCATCAAAGGTCACTTCACGTGTCTCTATGATCCTATGTGCATCGCAACCTGCACCTATAGCTACGAGAAGAAGCATCCCCGAAAGTGATCAACTCATCACCGGGGGCTCGGACTAGGAAGAGAACCATCGAGAATCTCCGGTCATATGACGAGAACAACCGAGTCGACAATCCAAACATCTCCTTCCCATCCGATTTAACCGATCAAGACATAAGAGAGAAAGATGACTCAGTACTGGGATAGAGTGAAGACTTGGGAACCCAATACTGAACCACACGACGCCTCAGAGTACCAGCCACAAAAGAAGACTGGACTCGAGTGTCTCTCTGTCGTTTAACCTTAACATGATCAGTAGCAACTCTGGTAGATGATCTAGGAGCTGGAACTGGGTTAGCCCGCCGTGGTGCAAAAGCTAGACCATCCCAGTGAGGCTTCCTAAATCTCCTACCAGAAAATACCTCACGCCGCTGATATCTACCTCGATGGGAAAAACGAGGAATATTAAAAGGACGGCGGAAAGAATGACCAAGACTAAAACTCGAAGAACCAGCATGAAAACCGAGTCCTGGATGCTGCCCAAAAACAGGCGACTCTCTAACCTGTCTAGAAGCAGTGTGTACCTTAGGAGCACTCAAAGTCTGGGGATGACCCTAAATACCCCTAAGAGCAGCAACACGCTCACGCCGAGTGATCTTAGCGCGCTCAAGGTAAATCTACTAGGTGACCATCCTTCTTACAGAAGGTGCATGTGTACTTCGCCTTGCTAGAGACAGAAGTAACAGGAGTAACACCCTTCTGGTCAGAAGTCCTATGGACAACCCCAGCAGACCCAAACACGGTGGTGCTCACTCTGGAGCAACCACAATCTCACCACTCTTGGAGCCGCGCACAATGGTGGGAGGATGCGCCCGAGCGTGCTCCAAGGGATCAAATCCTAGACCTTGATTGAATCTACTAATCTTGGATTGGTCTAGAATAAGATTGAGCTTCTTCTTGCCTCCAACAAACTTCTCGAGAGTGCTCATAAGATACTGGCAATCTCGAAAGAAAGAAGCACAAGAAGAACAGGGGGAAGGAGAGGAAGAAGAAGAATCAGAAGGAGGAGATCTCTAAGCACGTGCTTTTTGTTCCCTCAGCACGGCTGCCTCAATCTTGAGGGCCTCACAAGAAACGCAAGGAGCATCTCTAATCCTAAGGGTTTTTTCTTCTAACTTCTTCCTAAGCTCGACATGGATTTGATCCACATCATCCTTAACCCCAGCACACAGCAGGCAACCAGATTTTGACTTAACTAGTAAGTCCTTCGCAAGTTCATCACACTTGACATTCAAAGCATCATTGTCAAGTTTTAGTTGCCTAAAGCCCTCACATGAGCTGACTGGGTCCTTAGAAGCATGCAATTCAAGTTCATCATTTCTAGCAGAAAGCTTCTTATGGTGTGAACTCATGGCATCAATTTTAGCAAGCAATTTAGGGCAATTAGCACAAGAAGGAGTAGAGTGAGCATGAAGAAAACTAGCATCTAGTGGAATAGCATCAACAGAATTATCGCTAGCATTCTTCAACTTAAGACTATCTAATTCAATCAACACACTATCATGCATAGTCCTTAAGTTCTCCAACTCCACAAGAATAGCATCACACAAAGAGCAATCATCAGTGACTCGGCAGGAAGAAGATCTAAGAGAAGCTAACTCCCGAGTCAAGGTACCTACTTCCTTCTCAAGCTCCGTACACCTAGCTCTAGCTCTAGCATAAAATTTTCCTAGTTTACAGAAAGCTTCATTGAGCTGGTCATAGGAGGGTACCTCGTCCGAGTCGCTGTAGAGCTCGGAGTCGCTGATGCCGTTGGCGTCGGCCATGAAGCACATGCCGGAGAAGTCGTCGCCGCCCTTCTTCTCTGCGGTTCATCCTCGCCCTCGTCGCTCCATGTCTCCGTGTCGGAGAGGTTGATGTCGTCAAGCGCGGCGAGGACGCGGTGGAAGAGCTTCTTGTTCTTGGAGAAGTTGCGGTACTTCTTCTCACGCGTCGGCTCACGAACTGGAGGCTTCTTGTTGCGGTTCTTGTCGATGTAGTCGTTCTTTGCCGAACCGTCGGCATCGTTCTTAGCCTTCTCCAGTTTGGGGCAGTTTGCTCGAATGTGGTTGGGGCCACGACACTCGAAACAGGTGATCATCCCACCTCTCTTCCTCTCTCTCACTCTCTTGTATGCATATGAAAATTTGCGAGCAAGAAGAGCAAGCTCATTTTTCGAAAATTTTCCATTGGTCATCGCTATCTTGCAAAGGGCGAGAGAGAGAAACCAATGAAGAATCGGAAAGAGAAGATCCAATGGGATCGGTGACCAAAGCCATCGACTGAGACTTCGTCTTCCTCGAGACGACGTCGATCTCATGAGTCTTGAGGCGGAATAAAGCCCGCCAAGAGTCAAGGTCGACAGTCGATGGTGTCCTTGATGGTGGTCACCTTCATCTCCCAAACGCGCAAATCGAGTGCGGTCAAGAAATGTCGAGCATTATCCGAGTCAGGGTATATACAACCAACTGCTCGAAGATCGCTCAAGATCTTGGTAAAACGACCGAAGCACTCATCAAGACTCTCACCAGCGTGTTGTTCAAACTTGTTGAACTCACGCTTGAACTGGTGAGCATCGAGGGTCACCCAAATATCGTGAGCGGAACGAAGGTGAGAAATCCTATCATACTCACTGCGGCTAAGACCCTGTATGAGGATGTTCCTTGCCTTAGCGTTCGCCTCAACGTGAGCCATATTTCCGGCCCTGACATTTTCATCAGCAGGAACCTCATATGGGAGTTTCACCTTCTGCCATATCAGGAAGCCCTGGGCAGTGATGTATGACTCCATCCGCGATTTTCAAAACGAAAAATCAACTCCAGCAAAAATGGGAGGCTTGGTGGAATACTTGTCCATCGCCATGGCTCTTGAGACCGGTCAAGATCTATGGAAGAGCAAAACCGGCTCTGATACCAATTGAAAGATCGAAATGGCGATCAGAGGGGGGGTGAATGATCCCAAATAAAATTTCCCCCACTCAAAGTACTCCAAACACTCTTGCAATAAAAATCTAAAGCACCCAAATATTTTCGTTCAAACTGGTGCTTCTCATATTCGCACACCCTCCAAAACCCAGAACAATTAGCCAACTATATGTACCCCTAGCTTGCATGGATAAGAACCATGAATCATATGAGGGGTTTTTTTAATCACAATCCTGGTTGTTAAGTGTCCAAACAAAAGAGGAATCAATTCAAAAGACTTCTTTTCTAAAAGAGATAAAGCTAAAATACCAAAGTCTCTTTTCAGAAAAGTTAAAGCAAATTTTCATAAATTGTCCTCAGTTAGAATAGGTGGTTGGTGAGTTTCTGTTGCTCTAAAATTTTTGGGAATTGTTGTCCCTATGAGAAGTGGAGTCGTGAAACACTCCACCAAAAATCACCTCAGAAAGCTTTGTAGAATAAGAATGAAGAAATAAAGCAAAACAGAAGGTCAGGAACATCGACCAGAAAGTTTGAGGCTCGGTTTTCACTTCATAGCTCTCAAACGGTGCAACCAGTGGACTGAAGAAATTTTATACAAATGTATATATGAGTCCTGCACCTTCTCCAAAAATAATCACATAAAAATGATTTTTATATATTTTTAGAAAAATCAAATACTGACTGCTACGTGAAGAACAACTTCTGGACAGATTTGCAAATTGATAAAAAATGTGATCTCTAGTCTATCCAAGTGTGTAACAAAGACGTAAAACCAAATTAACACCCTTAAGATATCCTAGAAGAACAGCATTTAGAAGGACGGGAGGCAAATCCAAATTGCATAAATGTAAATTGCAAGAATGTAAGTGCTGAATTTAATTGCGGAATTTAAGTGCATAATGTAAATTGTGTAATTTAAATGCGTAATGTAAATGCACAAAGAAAAGAAATGATTTGAAGAAACATTTCATTTCTGGAAAGAGAGGTTACAAAGCCTCACATTCATGTGGGCAAAGCTCAAACGAGCATCAAAAACCTCAAAACCTTCAAGGGAAGGAGGCTACCCCTCCACCCCTATTTATACTACTCCTGGGCCACCTACCACCCTTGGATGAGTCCCTCAACCCTAGAGCACTCATCTAAGGGCTAGGATTAACCCACACACACAACCATGCAAGGGCTAACCTAAAACCCACACACATACCGGGTTTTCTTGCACGATTTTCAAAGTATACTGCCTAGACCCGCTAACCTATCAACTAGACCTCAATCCGACGGTCCTCATTGATCCACGCGGCATCTAGCTAGCATCATCTCCTTTCCTTGTCTTCTTGACTTGCCCGGACTCCGTCTCCGATCATCTTCCGGTGATCTCCCAACCGTCTGGACCTCCGACGCTCCTCGCCTAGTCCCGGTCATCCTCCGCCTCACCATGACCTAGCACCTTCGCCCTGCAACCATCAAAGACAAGGAAAAAACCTTTCACATAGCAATGCCCACAATGATTTGCAATAAACCCATCCAACACATCAATACTGCGCCCATACGGCCGGTACTGCCACTCCTGACAGAGATAACTCAAATTACTTCATTTTGAAAATCAATCCAAATCAAACTCAAACTTGAGCACACCTTGCTCAAATAAAGTCAAATACTCATCAAAAACATGGATGGACCTTGAAAGTGCATCTAGGCACTTATGTTATTTTGGTGATTAATGACAAACACTCATAATGACAATCTATGTAATTAAGTAAATGCTTAACTTAGTGCTTAACAAATGACAAACCTCTAATATGATTATATTGCTATGAGATTAACATGTTATTGCCTAGTTGAGTATCAGTCTCATCTTTTAGAGGAAAATCAAATAGGAAGGTTAAGCAAAGATAAGGTATGCAATTTTGGTATCTATTCTATATTTGTTATTGCATTCCTTTCGTGCAAATGCATAGTGAACTCCAAGTAGCATGTTGATTTTATATATGCACATTGGTTCATGTCATATTTATTTGTGCATATATATTCATTTGAGTTCATTATGGTATGCATGTATTAACTAAAGTTAAACTTCATATTGCTATAGATTGACTTGGTGCATGCATGTTTTATTTGTATATCTTCTCATGCAATTCTCTTAGTGAAGTTTATCTAGTGTTGGATCACATATTTACTCTTACTCCAAATATTATTTGCACATGTACAATTCGTGTATATTCTATCATGTGCTTCATTTAAGTAAAGTCTATGATCCTTGCCATGATTTAATTGATTCATCATATTGGCAATTATCTCTCTAGTGCATATAGATCAATTACATATTCATCATGATGTACTTAGTAGAGAACATTTCTTATGTCAAGTGTTTCCATTTATGTTGTGCTTCCTTGTATGAAACACTTGTTGAAATCAACTGTTCACAAATATCAACTTGTTCATATCTATTGAGCTTTTGGGACTAATGTCTTTCATGAGTAGTTTGGAAAGAATTAGGTCCCGTCTGTGTATGATGACCAAGGTATCTTGGAGGATGATCATTAAGCTGAGGTCAACAAGACGGCGGTGTCACCAAGAGTTGAGTACTAAGTCAAGAGCGACTTGGCGTGGAGATCGTCAGAGAGGATGATCAAGTCAAGGTTGATAGGACGAGAGTCTCATGAGGTGAATCGAGTCGAGTTGGACAAGGCGAAGATGTCATCAATTATATGGTGAAGGTCTTCATGCATCGACATCAAGAAAGAAGACGGCAAGTGATTATTTCTAGACTTGTATTATCTTTGATTTAATTTGAGTCTAAGGATTGCCGTACTATTAAGAGGGATGCGATGTCGAATGACTTTTAGATGTGTCAAGTGCTCAAGTGATCCATCCTTGTGAATCTTAGAAAGAGAGTGGTGTTGGTAGTGCCGGAAAGTGAGGGTTGTAGGTCTCTCTTGATTTATTTGTGAAATCTGTGGTTATCCTTTGAGTTTTGGATAGTGAGATCTTGCTGGTTGTGTAGCCCTCGGTCTTAGCTTTTCGTAGAGTCCAAAATCGCTGAAATCGGAGTCCGGAGTAAGAAGTTATGCTCGTTTTCGTCGGGTTGCTCAGTGCTGTTCGGACAGTCCGGAGTATCCGGACATTTGGTCCGGACACTCCGGGTTAGCACCCTCGGTGGCTACTCTCGGTTGGTCCGGAGTATCCGGTATTTGGTCCGGACACTCCGGGTTGAATTAGTCCGGAGTGTCCGGGGTGTTTGTCCGGAGTCTCCGGGTTGGCTCTCTCGGGATGAGCTGATCCTTCCAATCCGGAGTCTCCGGGGTAATGTCCGGAGTCTCCGGGTTGTGCGCAGCCTGCCCCCAACGGCTAGTTTTTGGGGAGTTCTATTTATAGCCCATCCTCCCTCTTTTTGAAGGAGCTTTTGGTGTGGATTTTTTGAGAGGCTTTTGGGGGGCTGTGTGGAGGCTTTGAGGAAGCTTTTACCCTTAGATCTAAGTGATCCCCTTGTGAGAAGGGTTGGGAAGAGTTTGGGGAGTGAGTCTTTGAGTTGATTGAGCACTTGATTTCATCTCCAAGTTTGTTCTTCGTGAGCATTTGTTACTCTTGGAGGTTGAGGACTCCTAGACGGCTAGGAGGTCGCCTACGAGCCACCGGAGCTTTGTGTGGTTGGCCGTGGGAAGTTTGTGAAGGTCGGTTCCGCCTCCGTAAGGGAAGGAATCAAAGGAGTGAAGACCGCGAGTGCATTTGTGCAACACCGGAGGAAGAGGGTTGAAAGAGACCCGGCTCAAGTGTGACCGAGCCGCCTCAACGGAGACGTAGGATCCTCAAGGATCCGAACTTGGGTGAAAAATCATTGTCTCCAAGTTTGCTTCTTTCTCTTGCTTTAGTATTTGATTTTGAATCTTGAAATTGCCCGATCTACTCTATTGTTGTGTTTGGCTCTAGATCTTCATCATCCCCATGTACCTGATAGCATTTAGATCTTTTGTATTCAAGTAGATTGTTGAAAAATTGCAGGATTTAAAATCTCATTTCGAGGTCTTAAATCCGAGTATCCGGACTTCGAACCGGATAGTCCGGACATTTCGAGTATCCGAGATAAGTCCGGACACTCGGCCTCGAGTCCTCGGATCCAATCCGGAGTATCCGGACTCCTGAACCCGGACAGTCCGGATAATCCGGAGTATCCGGGTTAAATATCCCGGACACTCCGGACTTAGACCCTCGGGAGATTTTATTTAGCTGCAATATTTTTATTCCGCTGCATTTAGTCACAAAGTTTTTAATTCGCCTATTCACCCCCCCTCTAGGCGACATCCCCTGTCCTTTCAATTAGTATCAGAACAAGGTCTCTCCTTTATTAGACTTAACCGTCTAGAGAGTAAAGGATGTCGACTAGAGGATTAGTGCACTCACATAATCCACTTGTGCTAGATGGCAAAAATTATGCTTCATGGAAATTAATTATGACTTCTCATTTTAAATCCATGAGCCCCCAAATATGGTGGATCGTAGATGTCGGCTTTTCCTCTCCATTGAATGAAGTTGCTCCAACTGAAGGAGAGAGGAAATGCCTACATCTCGACGCTCAAGCTACTAATGTTTTATTTTGTGTTATGAGCGATGAAATTTTTGATAGAATATGCAATCTCAAGAGCGCTCATGAAATGTGGATAAAGCTTCAAGAACTATTTGAATCATCCACTTCTATTGAGGATTGCATTAAGGAAGAGATGTCGGAAGATGAAACATCAAGCTCCACCTCAAGCTCAAGTGATGAAGAACCGACATCTCCATCAACCTCAACCTTCGCCTCAAGTGACGATGAAGATGCTCTTCCATCACAAATCCGTTGCTTCATGGCGAAAGGTAAGAATGAGGTAAGTGACGATGATGACGCTGATGAGCTCACTTATAATGAACTTATGAATTTGCTTGAGGAGCTCAATAAATGTCTTGGAAAGGAGAAAAAGAAATATAAAATTTTGAAGCTTGAACATGAATCACTTCAAAATGATTATAATATGCTTCAAGAAAATCATGAATCCCTCCTTCTCAAAGAAATTCATAAGCCTAAGGTGGATATAGGAATCTCATGTGATTTAATTGATGAAATGTCTTGCTTAAATGTTAATCCTAATATTTCATCAAAATTTGACATATCCACCTCTTGCAATGATTTACCTTGTTGCTCAAATTCAAATGTTTCCACTTCCTCTATGCATGTTGAGACTAATCTTGTAGAGGAAAACAATGAGCTCAAGGCCAAAGTCATTAGATTAGAAAATGACTTGAAGAAGTGCATAAAGGGAAAAGCCGTTCTCGACGAGATCTTGAGCAAGCCAAGGGCACCTCAAGATAAGCGAGGACTCGGCTACATCTCCAAGAGGGAGACTAGCAAGACAAGGCACAACGAAAGACATTCGAAGATCATCAAGTGCTTTGCTTGCAACAAGAAGGGACACTTCGCCTCGGTGTGCCCTAATAAAGTGGAGATCAAGCTACAACCATCAACAATGAGGCAAACTGACAAAGAGCAAGTCAAGAAGAAGAAGAGACGCTCAAAGCCTACTTGCTACAATTGTCGGAAAAAGGGACACATCGGTAAGGATTGTCCCAAAGGTATTACTCCTAAGCCTATTATTGTCAATGATCATTATTTGCTTAGGAAGGACAAAAATGGCAATGTGTTTGCCAAGTTTGTCGATTCTCCCAAGTATTTGCAAAATTATGATATTCAATTGCTTAGGAGAAATGAATCTAGAAATGTGTTTGCTCAAAATGCTAGACTTCCTAAGACCAAGAAAATCATGTTGATCATGTGCTTAGGAAAATAACAATAGCAAACCATTTGCTAGATTTGCTAGATCCTCTAAGCCAATGCATAATTTCAATTATCATATGCTTAGAAGAGATCAAACTAGAAATGGTTTTGCAAAATATCATTGCCCTCCTAAGCCTTTTCATAAAAATGCCAATCATTTGCCTAGGAGGAATAATTATTGCAAACCTATTTCTAATTATGTTAGTCAATTCAATAATATCCAAATTAGGACCATTTGGGTTCCAAAATCTATTGTGACTAACATTGTTGGACCCAACAAAATTGGGTACCAAAAGCGCCTAAAAGAATTGTAGGTGCTTGGAGATGCATTGGAAGTTTTGGCTTATCAAGAGAATGATTCCATCATGTGCAAAAGAAGCCAAGCTTGAAGACATTCACTTCAATCATAAGCCAATGTCATCTCGGGTAACAAGTATCTAATTTGATTACTATTTAGCTTATAGCCTTATGTAGGTTATATTGCATTATTCATGAAAATCAATTTAGATTGCTTGTTATATGCTTGCTCATGCTTATTAGTTGTTTTGATTGCAATCTTGAGTAAGTTTGGGATAGTGGTACATTAAGGGGGAGTGCTAAATCATAACCATGTATATTACATCCCTACATGTGCCCATATTTATATAAGTGCAAATATATATTTTCAAAATCAAGCCATTTAGCCAAAAGTCAAAATTTTGTATACCATTAGTATTCTTGTGAAAAACTAATTGCAAAATGTATACAAATGCTTTCAAAGGATTTTCCAATAGTTTTGGCTTCACAAAAATCTATTTTACAAAGAAAATGAGTTTCATGCCCAAAATCAAGTTTCTAGTATCTTGTTTTGGATTTAAACTTATAATTTTCATAGTATTAAATGTAAAATGAATTTGAAAGTAATTCCAAAACGAAAATCCTAGAGTTGGTCATTCTTAACAATTCTTGTGTTCAAAAGACTTTCAAAAGACCAACCAATCAAAAGTTATTTGATTTTGAAACTCACCCAAAAACTATACTTGACCCATAATAGTCATATTATTGCACTTAGTGAGTTTCTCCGTTTGGACCGGATCTTGTGTAGTATCTTGGTTCAAAATGGTATCTTAGACTCATACACAAAATTTAAATCTCTATATCTCATCTTATTCTTCATTTGAATCTTGTGTTGAAATATTTGGCTTTGTTTTACAAATAGCTATTTCAAAAGGACCATTTTGGTCAAAAGTCAAATCTTATGTTTAAAAGGCCCAAAATCGTGAAAAGCTTTGTAAAAGTATTCTAATATGTATTTCAAATGTTTTACAAGCTTTCAAAATGAAAATTCTATATTGAAATCAATTTTAGCCCGAAAAGTTTTTGGTTTGAACTAAAATAGCTTATTTAAGCATATTGCTCAAATCTTAGCATTCAAGTTGGATTTCATTATAAATGTTGGCTAGAAACCATCTTGATAATCAATTCTAAGCCATGGAAATTGAAATTGCATGAAATCCAAATTGAGTTGTATTTTGAGGCTTTTTATGAAAAACTATTTCCTATTTAACTTGCTTCAAAAAGGGATAAAAGCAAAATATTTGTTTGAAATGAAAAATCTTATGAAAATAGTCTTCTAAAATGTTTTCAAATGCATTTCAAATGTTTTCAAGTATCTAACCCTTGGCTAGAAGCTAAAAGTCAAACTTTGGCCTCAAATGGATCTTATATGATCTTGTTTTTGAATTAAATGAAATATTTTTATAAGTCAAAATCTATTTGGAGTTTGAAAAAGTGGTCAATACAAAACTCATAGGGTTGGTCATTTTAAGCATTTCTTTAGTTCAAAGTTTTTCCAAACGACCAACCGTTCAAAAGTTATAGCCATTTGAATTTGGCCAAAATCATCCGATTGACCCAAAATGACCCGTTGTTGCATTTTGTGGATTTCGCTATTTGAATTGGATTTATTTGCATATCTTGGATTGAAATAGTATTTCTTACTCTACAAAGCTATTAAAGTTCAAATCTCCATAAATTTCAATCCGGAATGCATTTTGAACATTTGGTGAAAATTCAATTTCTTTTCAAACCTACAAAGCGCATTTTGTCATATCTTTTGAAAGAAGATTTATTTTAATGAAATTATTCTTGGGAAACCTTCTAAATAGTCCAATGTTTATTTCTGGAAAGTTTCAAACCATTTGGACTCAATTTGAAAAAGTTTTGACTTTTCTTCTCTTTGAGTAAAAATCATGCCTACAAAGCAAAATTTGGCATATCTTTTGATTGAGACTCCTTTTGGAAAATTCTTTTGGAAAAGTTTCTTGGGAGTCTAAATAATGTTTATGCCTAATTTCAAATAATTTCAACTTAATTTGAAATAGTTATGCCTTTTTCTCTCTTTCGATCTTATTTGGCATACTCTTGCATTAAGTTGGATTTTACGATTTGAATGGATTTGATTATGCAAATAGGCTTATAAATATCTCTCTAAATCATATGAAGCCATATAAGTGAATATTACCATTCAAAACTCATTTGGTTCCATTTTGAGGATTTGGTGAAAATCTTAATCTTTTATGTGTTTCATATGCATCTTTCATCATATTTCTCGAAATGAAATTTATTTATTGAAAATCTTTGTTGGAAAACCTTCTCTCACATATGGAGTTCATATCTGAAAATTCTCAAATTTATTTGAACTCATTTGTAAGATTGTTGACTTTATTTGACTTAGTATCAAAACTAAACCTCCAATGCTTCTAATGACCTATTTTTTATTGGAGAGTGATATTTGAGAAAATCCTTTTGGAAAAAGTCTCTTGGATGTTCATGGATCATTTCCGCAAAATCTTATGGCTATTGGACTTCATTTGATCAAGATTTGATCCAAATTCAAAATGTTCAGTTTTAGGGATGAAGCTGAACAACCCGGAGTATCCGGGTAATCTATCCGGAGTATCTGGATTATCCGGACACTCCGGATCAAAAACACCGGAGTATCCGGGTTGTACTGCTCGGCCCAAATTATTAAATTGCTATCTATACTTTCTTGCAATATCTTGTTCATCCTATTTTTGGGGTTTCTCCTTTGCTCAAATGAATGTTCGGTCTTCATAGCCCTCGAAGAGAATTTCGAGACGGATCTGTTCCGCGTTGATGATTTTTGCATTTGAGTAATGGTTTAAAAGCTATAATCGATTTTGTGCTGCTATTTGCGTCTGTTGAGACTTTGAGAGTTTTAAATTGGAATCTTGGCAAGCCTTTCAAGATGAAAACTAAGTGAACTTATTCATTGCTCCAAGCTTCTAAGTGGAGCATATCTATTTAAGTTTTCATTCCAATGAAAGTGCATCTTTTGGCTAAGTTATTTTGGAAATTGGATTTAATTGTATCTTAGCCTCAAAATGTTTTCTCTCTTGCATAACTTCGAGTTTATTATGGAAAAGAAAAAATTTCCCTTGTAAGCTCAAGAGTGAGTTTGAATGTGTTTTACTCATTGTCTCTCTTACAAGTGGATGTCAAGATTAAATTTGAATGAGTTTCAAATATTTTCATTATAAAGTGATGTAATAAAATCTTTAATTGATGTCTTGAATTGTTTTTTTTAAAAAAAAAATTTTTTGCATGCAAAGAGTATTATCTTGTATATCATCTATACCGTGCATGTTGTACTTAGACATTATCAAACTAACTTGGGTCAAATTAAAAGATATTTGTTCCCAGAAATCGTGTGCTTGTCTATTGATGTTCAAGGTATTGGAAAAGGGGTCATCTTCGACGGTGGGATGAAGGAAATGGAGAGGAGCTCCATAGTACGAGGGATCTAAGACCGGGCGCGGTGATCATGACCAATTCGAACATGCGGTGGACAAGAATCGACAAAGGGACGTGTTTCTTTTCTGACCATATTCAATAATGTCTGTGCACACCATTATGCTAAATTGTGTTATTCTAAATGGTGTTGTATCTTTCAATTGGTATGATTAATTGGTATCTTTCAAGAGGTATCCTCTAATCCTAAATTGTTTTGACGTGTCATCTAACTTGCATTTGGAGGTATCAAGAACTAAAAGGTACATATGGGTGACACATTGCAAAGAGGTATGCCCTTGATAAGTTTATGAAATTCTTGACATGAAAGTGCATCTTACTTATACAACCTTGATTCATGATCTTGTATACATCTTGTGATCATATAAGCAATTCCTACTTGTGTAATCTTCTTTATATGATCTTGATGGTTAGAATTTAATTTGATCATGAGCATGTGCTTAAATTATATAAATTTGCTATATGATCTTGATGTTTAAAGAATATGTGAAATCATATTCGTGTGTCATGTTTAAGCATCACTTATATCCTAAGAATCATGACTTCTTTAATTTGGTATAACTAGAAAAATCTATTACCTAAATCTTGGAAATAATTGGTATCATATCTTGCCTAGATTTAGGGGGAGCTTAATATTATTGTCCTATTACTAGCTCCTTATTTTAATTTTATTTCTCCCTAATCTTTTTATTGAGTGTGCGATCAAAGGGGAGAACAGATTTTATTGAATAAACGGTAAGAATCTTTTAAGCACCTTTTTGGGATTAATGACAAAAGGGGGAGAATTTATGGATTTATCAATTGTCCCCTAATCGATTGACAAAAAGGGATGATTTGTAAGTATGATCTCTTATTGTATCTTTATGCTTGTTTTAATGCTAAAATATCTTAATATTGTCATTTGGTGCAATTGATAATAGGTTTGTCATAAATCACCAAAAAGGGGGAGATTGAAAGTGCATCTAGGCACTTATGTTATTTTGGTGATTAATGACAAACACTCATAATGACAATCTATGTAATTAAGTAAATGCTTAACTTAGTGCTTAACAAATGACAAACCTCTAATATGATTATATTGCTATGAGACTAACATGTTATTGCCTAGTTGAGTATCAGTCTCATCTTTTAGAGGAAAATCAAATAGGAAGGTTAAGCAAAGATAAGGTATGCAATTTTGGTATCTATTCTATATTTGTTATTGCATTCCTTTCGTGCAAATGCATAGTGAACTCCATGTAGCATGTTGATTTTATATATGCACATTGGTTCATGTCATATTTATTTGTGCATATATATTCATTTGAGTTCATTATGGTATGCATGTATTAACTAAAGTTAAACTTCATATTGCTATAGATTGACTTGGTGCATGCATGTTTTATTTGTATATCTTCTCATGCAATTCTCTTAGTGAAGTTTATCTAGTGTTGGATCACATATTTACTCTTACTCCAAATATTATTTGCACATGTACAATTCGTGTATATTCTATCATGTGCTTCATTTAAGTAAAGTCTGTGATCCTTGCCATGATTTAATTGATTCATCATATTGGCAATTATCTCTCTAGTGCATATAGATCAATTACATATTCATCATGATGTACTTAGTAGAGAACATTTCTTATGTCAAGTGTTTCCATTTATGTTGTGCTTCCTTATATGAAACACTTGTTGAAATCAACTGTTCACAAATATCAACTTGTTCATATCTATTGAGCTTTTGGGACTAATGTCTTTCATGAGTAGTTTGGAAAGAATTAGGTCCCGTCTGTGTATGATGACCAAGGTATCTTGGAGGATGATCATTGTCGAGGTCAACAAGACGGCGGTGTCACCAAGAGTTGAGGACTAAGTCAAGAGCGACTTGGCGTGGAGATCGTCGAGAGGATGATCAAGTCAAGGTTGATAGGACGAGAGTCTCATGAGGTGAATCGAGTCGAGTTGGACAAGGCGAAGATGTCATCAATTATATGGTGAAGGTCTTCATGCATCGACATCAAGAAAGAAGACGGCAAGTGATTATTTCTAGACTTGTATTATCTTTGATTTAATTTGAGTCTAAGGATTGCCGTACTATTAAGAGGGATGCGATGTCGAATGACTTTTAGATGTGTCAAGTGCTCAAGTGATCCATCCTTGTGAATCTTAGAAAGAGAGTGGTGTTGGTAGTGCCGGAAAGTGAGGGTTGTAGGTCTCTCTTGATTTATTTGTGAAATCTGTGGTTATCCTTTGAGTTTTGGATAGTGAGATCTTGTTGGTTGTGTAGCCCTCGGTCTTAGCTTTTCGTAGAGTCCAAAATCGCTGAAATCGGAGTCCGGAGTCAGAAGTTATGCTCGTTTTCGTCGGGTTGCTCAGTGCTGTTCGGACAGTCCGGAGTATCCGGACATTTGGTCCGGACACTCCGGGTTAGCACCCTCGGTGGCTGCTCTCGGTTGGTCCGGAGTATCCGTATTTGGTCCGGACACTCCGGTTGAATTAGTCCGAGTGTCCGGGTGTTTGTTCGAGTCTCGGGTTGGCTCTCTCGGGATGAGTTGATCCTTCCAATCCGAGTCTCAGGGTAATGTCCGAGTCTCCGGTTGTGTGACTTGCCCCAATGGCTAGTTTTGGGAGTTCTATTTATAGCCCATCCTCCCTCTTTTGTAGGGGCTTTTGGTGTGGATTTTTGAGAGGCTTTTGGGGCTGTGTGGAGGCTTTGAGGAAGCTTTACCCTTAGATCTAAGTGATCCCTTGTGAGAAGGGTTGGGAAGAGTTTGGGAGTGAGTCTTTGAGTTGATTGAGCACTTGATTTCATCTCCAAGTTTGTTCTTCGTGAGCATTTGTTACTCTTGGAGGTTGAGGACTCCTAGACGGCTAGGAGGTCGCCACGAGCCACCGGAGCTTTGTGTGGTTGGCGTGGGAAGTTTGTGAAGGTCGGTTCCGCCTCCGTAAGGGAAGGAATCAAAGGAGTGAAGACCGCAAGTGCATTTGTGCAACACCGGAGGAAGAGGGTTGAAAGAGACCCGGCTCAAGTGTGACCGAGCCGCCTCAACGGAGACGAGGATCCTCGAGGATCCGAACTTCGGGTGAAAAATCATTGTCTCCAAGTTTGCTTCTTTCTCTTGCTTTAGTATTTGATTTTGAATCTTGAAATTGCCCGATCTACTCTATTGTTGTGTTTGGCTCTAGATCTTCATCATCTCCATGTACCTTATAGCATTTAGATCTTTTGTATTCAAGTAGATTGTTGAAAAATTGCAGGGATTTAAAATCTCATTTCGAGGTCTTAAATCCGAAGTATCC
Source organism: Otatea glauca (assembly GCA_036346275.1). Lineage (NCBI taxonomy): Eukaryota > Viridiplantae > Streptophyta > Magnoliopsida > Poales > Poaceae > Otatea > Otatea glauca. Next base: position 46,485,995 of record CM070718.1, read on the forward strand.
GGACTTCTGAACCCGGATAGTCCGGACATTTCGGAGTATCCGGAGATAAGTCCCGGACACTCCGGTCTGAGTCCCTCGGATCCAATCCGGAGTATCCGGACTCCTGAACCCGAACAGTCCGGATAATCCGGAGTATCCGGGTTAAATATCCCGGACACTCCGGACTTAGACCCTCGGGAGATTTTATTTAGCTGCAATATTTTTATTCCGCTGCATTTAGTTACAAAGTTTTTAATTTGCCTATTCACCATATTCACATGGTCCTTCAGTTTTGTGTTTCGTTATAACATGCTATGCATTCTAGCTGGATCTGTTCATTTGTTGTTGCTTCAGGAAGCACTTGGTGGAGGACTGATGGGCCACTTTGGTGTGAAGAAGACAGAGGATGTGTTGGCCAATCATTTTTATTGGCTAAAGATGAAGCTTGATGTGGAGCGCTATGTCTCTCGTTGTTCTACTTGCAATAAAGCTAAGTCACGACTGAACCCACATGGTTTATATATGCCTCTTCCTGTTCCTAGTGTTCCATGGGAGGATATTTCAATGGACTTTGTTTTAGGCCTACCTAGACAAAGAGGGGGAGGGATAGCATATTTGTTGTCGTGGATCGGTTTTCTAAGATGGCACATTTTATACCTTGTCATAAGAGCGATGATGCTACAAACATTGCCGACTTGTTTTTCGTGGAGATAGTTCGCCTTACATGGAGTGCCTTCCACAATTGTGTCGATCAGATGCAAAATTTTGAATCATTTTTGGCGACGCTTTGGAAGAAACGGGTACCAAGCTTTTGTTTTCCACTACATGTCACCTCAAACTAATGGCTGATCAAGTCGCCAATGTAACGTTGTCTACAATGTTGAGAGCCATTTTGAAGAACAATTTGAAGATGTGGGAAGAGTGCCTACCTCATGTGGAGTTTGCCTACAACCGCTCATTGCATTCTACTACCAAGATGACTCCTTTTCGGTGGTATATGGTTTCAACTCGTGCACCCATTGATATTTTGCCGCTACCATGTTCGAAAAAGTAAACTTAGATGTCGCTAAACGTCTTGATTTTGTGCTGAAATTACATGAGACTACTAAAGCTAATATTGAGCGCATGAATGCTAGATATAGAGTCTTTGGTAGTCGTGGTAGGAAGGAATTAACTTCGAACTCAAGATCTTGTTTGGTTGCACTTGAGAAAGGATAGGTTTCCTGATTTGTGAAAGTCTAAATTGATGCCTAGAGCTGATGGTCCTTTTAAAGTGATTGCTAAGATAAATGATAATGCATACAAGCTTGATTTGCCTACAGACTACGGTGTAAGCAATTATTTCAATGTTGCTGATTTGAAGCCGTACATGGGTGATGAAGATGAGCTTGAGTCGAGGACGACTCCATTTCAAGAGAGGGAGGATGATGAGGACATCCCATAATGGATACAACCAGCTCTAACTCCACTCACCAGGATGAACCACCACTTCAAGGACCACTCACTCGAGCCCGTGCACGTCAACTAAATTATCAGGTGAAGGCGTTCCTAAGTATTCCAATTAATGATACAATGAATGGGATGCTACTTAATTTTTGTGATGATGTGATTATTCTTAGGAACCATGGGGAAGACCCACAACGCACAAAGGAGTTCGCGTCCGGAGGGAAGAGAAAATTGGAATCAGATTCGGACTTCCAGAGATGGTCAAATTCAAACGGCCATAACTTTTGATCCAGAAGGCTTCTGGAGGTCTACGAGTACAAGAACGAAATCTCTGGTCATCCTCTTTCCAACCGATCTGAGATCACCTCCAACTTCCTTCCGAGTCAACGGGAATATGCAAAACAATCCAGTACACTTTTCCAGTCCGAGTCTAATTGGGCTTTAGTCTTTATTTCGAGTTGTAATCAGTAGGCCCATGTTAAGGCCTAGTGTTGCACGCACTTGGTCTATAATTAGCCAACCACCACCATAGTTAGGGTTTTGGGTTTTGTTTGATTCAGTTAGTCATTGCTACTGCTTGTACTCGCGCGTGCCGACTAGGCCGCCCGTCTACTTGTTCATCGGAACCCCAACTTCGAGTATTTTTGTTTCAGAACCGATCTGAATTCATATTCACAATTGAGTTGCTTGTAATCCCTTATTCTTGCTGGTTCTTCGATTGCTCGCAGGAACAAAGACCTTCGTGGTCAGGTTGGTCGCGCTTCCCGCGGGATCAATAACCTTCAGGAGGGTGGTGTACCGGTCGCTAAGGCGCAACGTCGGGTTCGTTGTAGTCGGGCCACCAACTTCGCCCTCCACCAGATCGACGCTACCTCCTCTCATCGAAAGATCGGGACGCCTAGTTCTATCAAGAAGAGTTTAAAACCCCTCTTCCATTTCTTGGCATCAATTCGGATCCTTCAGTGCGGACCTATAAGTTTTAGGCAAAGGAGCTATTGGTGAAGAAATCGCAGGAAGGTAGAGGTGCTGATCTTCAAGAGGTACAGGCAGATGACCAGTACGAGGGCGTGTTACCTACAATCTACCTCCTACTGTTTATTGCTAGACCCTGACAATTTATTACATTAGGGCCTCCCTATAAGAGGCACATGTGGTTTGTGCATTGTTTGTGGATTTATCTGCACTGTAGACTTGCTCCTTAATGACTCAAACAAGACATTCACTACCAAAGTCTCGTGCACAGGCACCGGTCACAATATACATCTGGCCAAGTCCAAATAAAGTTTTCAAATTTAATTTTAACCAAATTAAAAAGGTATCCCCTGGCCATATATATAGCATGTGTCTCCCATTTTCATACAATTTAACATTTTTCCAACCTACATATACTTGTATAGATAAAGCGTGGCTATGTATCAAGTACTTTGTTAAATCAACTAATTCCTCTATTTACTACAGAGGATAAATACTAGGGTGACAATAGCAAGGATGGCAAAATATCATGACTGGATCAATGCGACATGTAGGAGTACGAGTCAAAGGTTAGAAAGACAATAAATTTATACCTTCGGGTGCCTTCGGGTTAGCAGAGTCAAGCACAAAATCGGAGGGACATGATTTAGATAGATTCGGGCCCCCTGGCGGAGTAATACCCTACTCCTGTATGGATGATGTATGGAGTCGATGAACAAAGTACAGAGTAATGTGTCTAGTCCTAGTTACAATGCAGATTGCACCTAAGATTAGGCTATGCTCTGGCTAGAGGATGACGAAACAGGCTTCGTCGGCTCCTGAGCTCTATGAGCTACTTGCTTAAAAGCTCTAAAGGACTAATCTTTTGAGAATTGCTCTCCTCCATTGCTTTTCTAAGAATTGCCTTTTTTTCCTCCTCTCCTCCTTGAGGACCCCTACCCCAGGCCTTATATAGTCGGGGTGGCCTGGCCTCAAGTCGAGTTGTAGTTAGTTTGGAGTACTAGATTGTAGCCGATGAGGAGTCCATCGTCACGTGATCTTCGCAGCGTATTCAAACTTCCTTGAATATTAGGCATACTTGAATCGATTTCCTCGTAACAGGAACATGATCAAGTCCTTCCTAATATGGAGTTATCTCTTCCGTGCATATCTTATCCCTTAGAATTGGGTCCGTGATATCCAGAATCTCTGCATGTTGTTAGGACATATCTTTCATGTATCCTCTGTGGACACATACCCCATGTTTAGATATTCGACAATAGCCTCCGAACTCTGTTCAGCGGAGGGTCTGCTTAAGCGCTTGGTCGATTGCTGCCAAAGCCTTGCTTGGTCGAGTAATGCCTTGACTGCTTGTAATCGATCGATTCGAGTAGATTGGGAATCGAGTATCGAGTAGGGATGTGCTGGGTCGAGCGCCTTGTCATCAGGTCGTACGAGTCCTCAGGGTAACCGCAAGTTACTCGATGTTGACTTATTGACTCGACTCTGATCAGAGTTAGAAATCTAAAAAATCTAAATGTTGGGCAGTTAAGCATTTATTTCTCTCATCTGCAACGCCAAGATGGGTGCAGCGTCATCATTCTGCCTTTCGCGCCGATCGAAACGCCGTGCCATGGGGAATGAACCGTTCGCTTGGAGAGAGGATTTTGGCCTATAAATTCCCATACCTGGAACTGTAGCCACTCCCCTCCTTTTCGCATCCAGCCTTCCTCTTGATGCCTCCGTTGCACTCCTAAAGCCATAGCGCTGCCACCTTCAAAGAAATTGATCCACATTCTCCTCAATGGCATCCAAACCCTCAATCAGCGCCGTGGTTGCTGCGCCGCCTGAGAAAAAACCTGAGATGGCTGAAGCGGCTTTCGAGGACGAAGCCCTCGAAAAGGTGTGGCAAGAGTCTATTATGACGGAGAAGAGTCTCGCTGACTTGGAGAAGGATGGCTTCATCCCTCCGCAGGAGTTCTTCCACTGGAGGCCATCACAAGGTGAATCATACCCCACCCCTGAAAATGAGGATGAGACTGTCATTTTTGAGGCCTTTTTTCGCTGCGGGCTAAGCTTCCCCCCTTCTCTATTTTTTGCAGGAAGGGTATGCCTAGTGGTGCTACGAACAAAGCAAACGTGGGGACATCGTCATCCTTCGGCATGGCTGGCACCATCGCAGTCCCTCCTCTGGAGGATCCTGCTGAGCATACCGACAAATCTGCAATGGTGACCGTCCAAGACCCTTCAGCCTCTTCACCACCTCGGGTGTTCTGGTCCATTTTGAAATCCCAAATTGAGGTATGTGACCATGAAACCCCCTGTCTTGCCTTCCATTCCTCCCCTTGCTCTGTTTTTGACTCTTCTGGTTTCATATCACAGCATGCGGACAACACCTTGCTTGAGGCCAAAGCCTTCTGCGATCAAGCCCACCAGCAGACCGATCGGCTCATGGCTTCCCACAATCAAATACTCAAAATGAAGAATGCCGAGCTAGAAGCGCTAAGGACCCAACTAAAAGCTACTCAGGCTGAGGCTGCAAAACGGGAAGAGGAGCTGACGGCTGAGAGAACCACTGCAGAAGCTACACTGGCTGAAGCCAAAACCAATTGGGACAAGGCAGAAGTGGACAAGAAGGTAGTCGAGGTTGAAAAGGCTGTAGCAGATGCGACACTAGCCACTCTGCAGTCGAAGACACTCGAGTACATGACCTCCTCGCCTCGTCTTGTGACCTCGTACATGCTTGGCATGGTGAAGAGCCATCATCTGGACCTGCACTTCTCAGGACTGGACGAAGGATTCGCGTGTGAGGCGAGCGAAGTTGCCGACCACATCAAGTCCTTCGCAGGCCTTGCCGAGAGGTTCATGGACGGATTGGAGCTCTCACTTCGCGATGACGACGCCAACCAAGGTCCTTTGGACTAACCATGCCGATGTAAAAATTGACACTTTTCTTGTTACTGCGGTCTTTAATGACAGTACCAATTTATCTGCTTGTCCGTCGTGCTTTGTCTACTATTTCCTTATCGATGAAATAGAGTAGCACGAGGAGATGCAAATCTTATTTTAGCACTCATAGACCCTTAGTAAGTGGCATGGCCACAGTTTAGTTTTGTTTACTAACATGTTAAGTGTGTGATTGAGTAAATGCGTGCAAAAAATTGCATGTTCCTAAGATAAAGAGAAGACTGTGCTTATTATGCCTTACTTAATAACTGTATCGACCAGAAAATAGAGAGCAAATAAGGTACAAGGTTACTTGTAGCCCCCGACTCCTTACTCGATGATGTGTAATTGGGTAGGGAGTAGAGTGACACAAGCACAATATCTTGATGTACCCCCCGACTATTTACACAATAGTTGGATCGAGCCAAAAGAGTGAGGTGTTAGCATCACCGATATCTGTTGCGACTTCGCACCTCTTATTCGATAGATACATCGACCCAAGAGTGGAATCAGGTAAAGAAAAAAATCGAGCGATGTAGCCCCCGACTGCTTACTCGATGAATGTATCAAGTAGATGGTAGAACATATGCGTTGATAAAATGCATGATGTAGCCCCCGCCCCTCCACTCGATGGCTATATCGAGGAGAAGGTAGAGCATAAGTATCAATTGCAACCTTTACACACAGAAGCATGAGCCCCCGAGCATATTGGTCAAAGTAGAATCCAAATGGACGAAGTAGATGAACAACATAACTTCGTTGCAGTGATTGAACTCTGTTTCTGTTTTTCGCGTCGTTCACGCATCGCACCATAAAGTGGCATCTCTTCAATTTGCGCATTTGTGTGGAAGCGCGACCGACGTCTCGTGGATTGGGACCGACGTGAATCTAGATGGATTGCGGTTATAGTGCGACTCGTCCCCTGAGCTATAAATAGACGAGACCTGTAGTCGCCTGTCACAACTCATCTTTTCTCTTGTCCTCGCTTGCGTCACCTTAGTTCTTCCACTGCATCCATGGATTCTCCTCCACTGTCGCCTCCCTCTGTGATCATCCTTGGTGAATCCCCTCCCCCTACTCCACTGGCAATAGTTTCTCTAGGGAGGATCATCATCTCTTTCGAAGAGGAGGACGAGATCGATTGGGAGACTATTGAGAAGAAGGTTTGGCCGGAGGAGGAGGACGAAGTCACCAGCAAGATGAGGGTCATTGCCGAAAAAGACGATGAAACCTCTGCTCCCTTCGCGAGAGCAGATGCCACCGTCGGTACACGAGGAGAAGGTGGTGAAGGTGTCGGTACCAGAGAAGGTGGTGAAGCTCAAAGCAGCTTCATTAGCCCAGCGCTTGCTCTCCCTTCAAGCCATCCCGGTGCTCAGAGGCCTCTCCTTTCCCATCAACCAGTCTGCGCGGTGGGCACAAGTCTTCGCGTCCTCTTCCGGTCCGTACAGAGGTGCAAGCCTATCCCGGGATGATCCTTTTCCAGTCCCCGTGGATGGAGGGGCGGTGGTGTGATGCCTCCGAGGACAAGTAGTAGTAGTGTACCTACTTCAAGATGTAATAAGATAGCTTTTGTTAGTAATTTTTTTAATGAAATCATACTTACTTGAATTTCAACTGCAATGCAATGTCTTCTTCATTCACATATGAATTTTTCTCAACTGGTTGATATTCCATGAGTTTCCAAGTATCACCCCTTCCGATGTCGATAGCCGTACAGATGCTAGTTGAGTCACTTCGACCACCACATAGTGACCTTCCCACTTAGGCGATAGCTTATTGCGATTATCTTTCTTCTGCACCTTTTGTAGTACTAAGTCTCCTGCGACGAGTGCTCTATCCTGGATTTTTGGCCATGATATCTGTGTAAGGCTTGCTGATACTTAGCAGCTCGAATGGATGCTCGATCCCTATACTCTTCGAGTAGATTTACGCCATCTGCTCGCGCCTGCTCTTGTCCCTCTTCTAAGTAGTTACCTACTCGAGGTGACCTAAATGTTAACTCAGTCGGAAGCACGGTTTCTGCTCTGTAGACCAAGAAAAATAGCGTTTCACGAGTGGCTTGACTAGTCGAAGTACGAACAGCCCATAGCACCAAGGGGAGTTCCTTCGCCCACCGGGTCGAGTAAGCCTTGAGCCTATCGAACACGCCAGTCTTGATCCCCTGCAAGATTAAGACATTGGCTCATTCAACCTGATCGTTACTTTAAGGATGAGCAACGGAGGCAAAGTAGAGTTTGATACCCAATTCTTCGCAAAAGATTATGAAAGCATTGCTTTCGAACTGGCTACCATTGTCTGTGATTACTGGATTAGGGATGCCAAATCGTGTAACAATGCTCCTCATGAATTTCTTAGCTGCTTCTGAGGTGATGTTCCTGACGGGTTCAGCCTTGATCCACTTAGTGAACCTGTCGATAGCCACGAACAGAAACTTGTTACCTCCTTAGGCTCTTGGGAACGGTCCCAAGATATCCAAGCCCTAGACAGTGAAGAACCAAGACAGAGGAATAGTTTGCAGTGCTTGGGCTGGTCGGGTGGTTTGTTTGCCATAGAATTGGTAGCTCTCACACTTTTTCATCAGCTCACAAGCATCCTGGAGGGCAGTCGGCCAATAGAACCCTTGTCGAAAAACTTTCTGAAGGACCATGTGGAGGTCTACCCAGATTTGTGATAAGTACTTGACTAAATTTGAGCTTGGTTTGCTCATGATTGAATTTGATTTGAAATGGATTTTCAAATGGAAGCAATTTAAGGTCTTCTCTTTTTTCCCGGTGCTACCGGCCATGGTAGCACGGTGTTACTGGGTGAGCGGTAGCGCCGGACCATATGGCCGGTGCAATATTTCCAGAGAGGGTGTATTTCGGGTTTTTGGCCGGGCGGTGCTACAGGTGAGCGGTAGCATCGGCCTTTGGAGCAGTGTGAAAATTTCAGAGAAGGGTTTCTCTAGTGTTTGTGCAGTACAGTGCTATCGGTCTGAGAGCGGTAGCACCGGTCCACCAAGGGCGGTAGCACCGGCCAGAACAAAGATGAATTTCAAAGTGTGGACCTTAATGAATTTCTTGCATATCTTTGTGGGCAATGCTATGTGAGGAGTTTCCTTGTTTTTCATGATTGCAGGTCGACGATGCTAGATCATGGTGAGGCGAAGGATGATCGGGACTAGGCGAGGAGCGTCGGAGGTCCAGATGGTCGGGGATCGCCGGAAGATGATCGGAGACGGAGTCGTGGCAAGTCGTGAAGACAAGGACCGGATGAGATACTAGCTAGACGCTGCATGGATCAATGAGGGCCATTGGATCTTGCTCTAGTTGATAGGTTAGCGGGTCTAGCTAGTGAGCTTTGAAAACCATGCAAAAAAACCCGTTATGTGTGTGGGTTTTGGGTTAATCCTTGCATGGCTGAGTGAGTGGGTCAATCGTAGCCCTTGATGGAGTGCTCTAGGGTTTAGAGGCTCATCCAAGGGTGGTACGTGGCCCAAAAGTTGTATAAATAGGGGTGGAGGGGTAGCCTTCCCCCCTTGAAGGTTTTTGATGCTCCTTTGAGCTTTGCCCACATGAATGTGAGGCTTTGTAACCTCTCCTTCGAGAAATGAAAATGTTTCCTCAAATCTTTTCTTTCCTTTACGCATTTAAATTATGCAATTTAAATTCCGCATTTACTTTCTTGCAATTTACATTTACACAATTTAGATTTGCCTCCTCTCCATCTACATGCTTACGAATCTTTGCTGAGATTGATGTTTGATGAATGATTCTTCCTCTGAATTTATGTTCTAAATCATCTAAGAAATCCATGCGTTCTTCTTGCAAGAAGTTGATCTTTGCGTTCTTGAATATATGAACTTGTATCTTGCGTTCTTTTGAGTTTATTCTTGTCTCTTGCTTGCTGTGACATGTGGGAAGCTATTCAAGATCATCTTGATCATCAAAACCCCACGAGCAAGTTCTGAATCAAGTTCTTTCGATTTGCTCAAAACTTGGTGTGTTCTTCCTTCCCAGGCATAAAGATCGGAACTTTGACGTCAATCCTTGTGATTGAAGGTTGAAACAAGTTCCTGGCATCCCAAGGACCTTATCTACCAAGTTTCGTAAGTTTTTGTCCAGCCGATCAAAAGATTTATCGAAATTCATTTTTGAGATCGTGCTGATTTTTGAGTATGTTCTTGTGCTGTTCTTGAGTCCGTTGCTACCGCCCCAAGGAGCGGTGCTACCGGCTTTCCTGCGGTTGCATTGGCCAGACAGCCAAATAGCTTGTTTTGATTAGCTCCTTTTGTAAGAAACAAATTTATATTCACAATGATTCCGAGCTTAAGAATTTGATCTTAAAGGAAGCTCATGAATAACCCCTCTCAATCCATCCCGGGTGTACAAAAATGTATCAAGATCTCCGACAGGAATATTGGTGGCCCGGCATGAAAAAGGATATCACAGCATATGTTGCAATTTGCGACGTATGCCGACGAGTTAAACCCGAACATCAATGTCCTGCTGGACTCCTTCAGCCTTTAAAAATTCCTGAATGGAAATGGGATGACATCAGTATGGATTTCATCACTGGTCTGCCTAGGACCAGAAAAGGGTATGAGTCTACTTGGGTGATCGTGGATCGATTAACTAAAGTGGCCCACTTTATACCTGTCAAGACCACTCATTCTGGTGATAAGCTTGCTAAGCTATATTTGGAAAATATTGTTCATCTGCATAGAGTCCCAAAAACCATTGTCTCTGATCGAGGATTCCAGTTTACATCCCGTTTCTGGGAAAGTTTGCATGGTCTTTTGGGGACTAAGCTAAATTTCAGTACAGCTTACCATCCTCAGACAGGCGGTCAAACAGAAAGGACTAACCAAATCTTGGAAGACATGTTGAGAGCATGTGTACTATCTTATAGTACTAATTAGGAAAAGAGTTTAGCATTTGCTGAATTCTCATATAATAACAGTTTCCAGGCCAATCTCCAAATGTCAACTTTTGAGGCACTGTATGGAAGAAAGTGTAGAACACCTCTCTTTTGGTCTGAAGTAGGTGAAAGAAGGTTCTTCGGACCAAATCTCATCCAAGAAGCCCAAGAGCAAGTGAACATGATCAAAAGTCGATTAAAAGAGGCCCAATCTCGTCAAAAGAGTTACGCCGACAATCGTCGACATGAACCCAGCTTCGATGTCGGTGATCATGTCTATTTAAAAGTCTCACCACTCCACGGAGTCTGTCGTTTTCACGTCCATGGAAAGCTAGCTCCTCGATACATTGGTCCATATCAAATCCTTGAGAAAATGATTGAGATGGTTTACAAGTTGGAATTGCCACCCCAATTATCTGAAAAGCATAATGTTTTCCGTGTGTCCCAACTTAAAAAGTGCCTTCGTGTTCCTATTGAACTCACAAATCTGGAAAACATCGATCTTCAACCTGATCTATCCTATCGAGAGCATCCAATCTGCATTCTTGAGGAGCCAGAACACCACACAAGAAATAAGTCCCACAAGATGCTAAAAGTCCAATGGAGTAACCATTACGAAGACGAATCCACGTGGGAACGTGAAGATCAACTCAAGAAGGAATTTCCACACTTCTTCTAGCCCTTGTCAAATCTCGAGGACGAAATTTTTGTAAGGGAGGTAGGTTTGTAACATCCTATCAATCCAGTCCAAATAAGAAATCAAGTAAATATTTAAACCAAATTTTATTTTTGCCTTTTTCTGATTTTTCCTGAATTTTCTCTGAGTTCTCTTGATTTCCTTTGATTATTGCTTAAAGGGAAAATTCCTTTTTCCAATCATCCAAGCATTACATAGGTAATAATTTTTTTGTAAAATAAAAAAAAAAGGAAAACCTCTGAAAAATTCGTGGATCCAACTATAATACTAAAATATAATTTTAAAGTCAAGTCAAAGTATTAAAAGATGAAAACAAAGGTAATTTAATGAAGCAAGACTAGCAATAGTAAAAATGTCAGAAATTAAATTTTCATAATTTCGATGTGAAAATTTTTATATTATATTCTACCTGTATAGATTCATCTTCAGTAAAAATATCAGGAGATAATATTTAGGTTTGATATTTATAAAAATTCAAAAACTAAATAGCTAAAAATCTGGAAACTTCAATGTCAGAATTTTATTAAATAAACTATAAATAATATGAATAGTAAAATTTTACATAAAGTTAATGTATCCATAAGGAACCTGCACAAAAATGTTCCGAATTTTTTAATAATATTTATGTACCTAAGTAAATATAAAACCGAATGCATAAATTTGTGCACAGTGCACTGTCAGAATTGTTGTAAACTCCTCATGTGTCCAATAGGTATGAAATTTTTATGGTACATCCAAACCTAGCTCTGGTACACTCAGTAAATTCCTCATTAATTTACCTATTAGATAGGCAATGGATTAAGAGAACCCAATTCAGCCTTCTTGCAGTTCAAGCCGGAGTTCTCCTCTCTCTCTGCCGTGCGGGCCCTTTCTCCTATGCGGTCCCACCTGTCAGCCGTAGACACCACCTTCTTCCTCCCCTCTTGGAGCCGAGCTCTCACGTGACTGGAGCCGCTTCGCCGGCTGTAGCATCGCCACTACGGTAGCTGCACTTCGCCCGAGAAAATCGCCTCATTGCTAGCTTGCCACGCCTTTTCCTCGCCCTGAAAATCCGCAATTTGGCCCATGCCTTCTCCTGTTCTCGTGCCGCAAAACTCAGCCGAGTTCACACCCTGTGTTAGCTTCTCTACAGTGACGCCCCTAGCCTATAAATACCGGATTGAGTTCGCCAAAGACCGTGCTTCAAAACCCCTCTAGTCTCGTCCATCCTACTCCACTGATCACTGCCAATTTCGCATTTTCCTGAATCAGCTGAAAACCCTAGCTTTCGGTTCGTGATCGATTGAAGGTGGTACAAGCAACCATTCTTCAATTACTTTCTGTTATAGCATTCCTAGCTCACAAGCATAAAAAACCCTCTATCATTTTCAGGAAATTCTGACCGGAGCTCCGCCACCACTATGCCCCCTTCTTCTTCGAAACCGGCGATCGGTGGTGAGCTAACCAGTCACTTATCTCACTTCCTAATTGGTAAAAATGGAATCTTTAGGTCCCGTAGATGCTTTAAATGGAGCTGATTCCGTCGGAGAAGCTCTCTGATGCCGGCACGACTCGCCGCCTCCTCCGCCGCCGCATGTCCACGGTGGCGAGATAGTTCGGCTAGTCACTGGTAGGAATGGGTACCACCATTAGATGCGCAATAGTGTACTGATGCTAGCCATGCCCTCGGTCGGACCGGAGCATCACCGGATCCTCGCCGGCGGTGAGCCCTAGCTCGTGCCCTGTTCGGACTCGCTGACAGGCGGGCCCGAGATGTCAGCGGCTCGGTCATATTTAAACAGCGTTGTGGTGTGAAGCAAAAGGTGCCTTCGGTAAAGCGAAAGCGTATTTTGCTATTTTCATTAGATTTTTGAATCGGTTAAAAATTCAAATTTGAATATCTTTCGCATTTGAAATCCAAATGAGATGAAACCAATTTATAAATTCATATAAAATCAAGTGCTTCCAGAATATGCAAAAAATATTTTAAAAATCTATTCTAGAAAAATATTTTAATACAAAGGTGAATAGTACATATGAAAGTAGACTAAATGTAGAAACTTTGCAAATAAAATTGAATTTATATGGAACTAATTTCATTATGATCCTTATTCTGCTAGGAACCCATTCGTATAAAAATGTTTAGGCAACTAGTTGTTTTAGATCTTTTCTATTGAAGTCTAATATTATTAGTTTGATTATGAAATAATTAATAAAATAATAAGAAAAGAATTCCCGGAGATTGCTAAACATATTTCTTTTCAGCATGATAGCAGTATGATGTTAGGCTAAATAAAAATATTGGGTAAATAATGGATTATGCAAATAGATTGTGTCCTAGTATAACGAGCATGAATAAGCATATGCATATATATATATATATATGTATGTATATTTGGGCAGGTGTTCATATAAGAACATGCATGCATCTAATAATTAATACAAGAAGATCTAGTAAATAACCTAATATGTTATGCATTCATAATAGAATGACGACAAGACGTTTGGTGATGAATGATTAATTCAAAAATCTATAAATACATTGATTTGCATCTGAATCCTATTAACAGCATACTACTTTATGTTATTACGGTAAGACAAATCTTTCTACTTCAAATAATTTTAGCATCTAGAATTCGTTAAAGTAAAATGAATAATTCATATGAAGCAAGAAATACTCGATATCATTTAGTCCAAAAATAGTGAAGGTAAACATAAACAAAAAGACAACATAACTAGATAAACATGAATCATAATCTTACTAATAAACACTCCTATTTTTGTGAGTAAGTCTTTAGTTGGATTTTCTATCTGTCTTCTTTTTGCTCTTATTTTAGTTTGCTGTTTATTGTATGTTATCCCTGATGATCGACGAGTAGATTCCGACGAGCCTGAATTAATAGACGACGACCTCGCCGACGACTCGGATTTTATACCCGACAACGATCAGCAAGGCAAGCACCCCCTTGATCATTTTGATCCTATTACTTGAAATATTTACTTTCAATGCTTGAAAACCATTATGCATGCGCGTACTTGTCATAAAAATGCTATGTTGGAACATTGGTAGATATACCTGATATTTGATAGAACTTCCTTGATAAGTATGGACATGTGAACCTTGATAACCATAGAAAAAGGGTAGACATTACATAATGTCAAATTGGGTATACACGATTAATAATCATGCTTAGCCATGCTCATTTAGCAACGAAGTACATGATCAAAACAAACTGCTTCATGGGAATTTGATAATGATGGATTGGCTATGTTTTCGATTGTGGATATTTTAAAAAGTTAAAACTCAAAATAAAACTATGGCTTAGATGCAGGAAATTATTGGCAGTAGCCAGTTGTGGAAGAGATGGACTTGTACGTAGTATAGGGAGGAGTATTGCCCGTGTCGGATTAAGGACCGAGCTATGGGTTGTTTTCAAGCCAAGAAAACCATACAACTGCAAGTACTAGTATGAGACAGCCTTAATCTATTAAGTTGCTTAAATCTGGCTTTGCACATTGGTAGGCGGGAGATAGTATGAGCAATACCTTCAAGGCTTGCTTATGAGGGGCTACCACACCGAGGTGTGGGTAAATGCATATCGGTACAACGATATCCGCCTTGTTATGGGAAGGAACCGTTTCTGGCAGAGATGGACTGCCAATGTTAATGATCTACATATAGAGATTGACTGTTATGTTTTACCTAATTATGTTTCTTTTCCATAACAAGGGTTCAACGGCATTGGGCTGGTGCAAAGTTAGGTTTAGACAATGTAACGATTATGTCATGATCACCATGCCGACACCCCAAAGGAAGAGTGCCAACTGGCCTGGCAAAAATGGCAAATCATTTCTTGTGGGTAAAGCTGTACACCTCTGCAGAGTGTAAATCTAATTAATTAGCCGCGCCTACGGTTAAAGGCACTTGGTAAAGTCATCACATGGTTAGAGTTTTAATATTTCCAAAATGATTTGATGGGGAAATGGTGTTTTGGAATATACTTCATGTCAGGGGATGGCATGGGAATGGATTAAATCAGTCGGGTAGACTGTGTTATGATGATTAATTTATGCTGAATTAATACTTGGTTATTACAATAGATGCTCTTTTACAAACTTCGGTTGCAATCTAGTATATGCTTATGCTTTAAATTGCCAATGCAAAATAACTGTAGAAACCTTTGCATTGCTATAACCTGCATCTACTTATAATTGCATCTGTGATACACTATAAGACTTGCTGAGTACACAATGTACTCAATCTTGCTATCAATGTTGTTTTAGGTGATGATACCGAATACCCCGATGATCATTACGACCATTTAGGATTCGGGGGTTATGATGACGATCTTTTCTAGGGCTTTACCATGTCTGTTGCCTGAGGGTGAATGGGCATACTATAAGAGAAATAAAGTTTTCGCTGCTGGTTTCAAGTTTTGGCTTGTAATACTATTATGTAATCTCAAGACACTTAGCATATGTAATATTATTGTGTATGGATGTGATTTCAATTTGTAACCTGTGCGTACTAGCCACTGATTATGGGACTAGTACAGTATACACAAGGAACCCATTGTTGGTATTTAATATCAAAAATGGGGGCCATACATGGAAGTAATAGAGAACTCGCTCAGTCACCGACCAATGGACTCGACCCCACCAGTCAGCTACCCTTCTTCTCACCTCCTTGTTTCTGCCCTCTCCCAGGCTGAAGCCCCGAACTCTCCCGATTCATCCCCTCAACCGACCGCCTCTCTCTCGCTCTGCCGTGGCAAGCCAGCCTGACGCCCAACTCACTGGTGCCCGTAATGGCGATGAGACAACCGCCATACTCCACAGCGATGCTCATTGAATTCCTGCACCGTCCGCAAGATACAATCAAGTCCATACCTTGCGCCATTACTGCCTTCTTGTCCCGGTCGCAAGGAAGAACCAGGCGCCTTGCTACCACCTCCTTCCTCCAGCTATAAAGTCGCCGATTACTTCCACAATGTCTACATACCTTCTCTACCCTACTCTTTGTGCCTCTCTGCCAAAGCCCAATCCTCAGTTCACCGTAAAAGCCACCGCGATCTCCCGAACCAAACCTTGAGATCATATGCTGTCGCACCGCCTCTCTTTCTCACATGAGCAACAGCCGGGCCTCACAAACCTCTGTGTACATCCCTGAACCTCCTCGAACGCGAGACCAACTCAATGGCGCCATTTCCTCCTCTTCGGCCAAACTCCACCACCACCTATCTGCGCTAGCTGCCATTTCAGTCGCTTGGTGAGAGCTCTCCTGAAGAATACTTCTTGCTTGTTCTATGTTCTAGAGCATAAAAGGTCACGCAAACTTAGGCTCCAATCTTGCAGCGTAGCAGCAGAACAAGTCACTGTCTTCCTCCCCTGCCATATCGCTGCTGCGCCATCCTCCCGAGCTCATCTTCTTCCATCGCGTCAAAAGCTCAGCACCTCCATTGCCTGCCGAGCTGCTTGCTGCAGTCTAGAGGATGAGTGCAGGTAAACCACAAGAAATTTGGCATGCTCCATTGTCTCAAAGTAGCTCTAGGCTACTTGGTTAATTTCTCTACTCTCAAGCCTGAGGTCCAGGGATCGAATCCTGGCTGCAGATGCTTTTCCTTTCCATTTTGTTAGCTCTTGTGGAACACCTCATATAAATTCACTAGCCCTTTCGTCACAAAGAGCTTTCTAGCTTAGTGGTTGTGCACTGTCTCTGTAAGCCACAGACCCTGTCCTCAAATCCCATCACACCCATTTAATATCTTTTTTGCTTCTTTTTATTTATCTCTTTATATCTTTTGCTAGGAAGGTCCAAATAAGGTGAAATAAGTTTCTAAATTTGAATTAACCCATAAGGATTCAGAATATGTAACAAAACTTAGATGATCACTACAGTTTAAATCATCTTAATCAAATTTGTTTAAACCCCTTTTTGTACCCTAAAGCACATATAAAAACATCAACTTCTAAAATCATGAATTTATTCTCACATGTTTCTAAGATCATGAATTGTAACGACTCCCATTTTCACATAAATGTAAAAATGGAAATCTAATGCGCATACAATACTAGTCCCATGATCAGTGGCTAGTACGCATATTTTCAACAATTGGAATCACATCCATACATCATTTTATTCAAGCGGAAGCTATTTGTACAACGTAAAACAACACAATAAGCAAGGGTGAGTACTTTACGTACTCCGCAAGACATTAGCAAATCCTATAATATATGCAAGCCATTTCAATGGAAAGGGTTCTACGGTTAATTTGCATAAAGCGAAATTGAATTAGTAAATCAAGTTGTCATTTGCAAACGGAATTTAATAAAGCAACTTTGACTGATAATAAATAAGTAAAGCATAAGTAATACTCACAGCCCTTCGTGAGCATTGAATAATTTAATGATCCAATAATCTAATTCTGACATATCTATTACTTGCCAACACGTGGCGCAACCATAATCTTTGCCAAAACAAGGCACATCAGGTGAAAATCATCCCATTTTGAAAATAGTAAGACATTTAGCTATGTGATGATGTTACCAAGTGCCTTTGACCGTAGGCATGGCTAATTAATTAGATTTACACTTTTGCAGAGGCGTACAGCTTTACCCACAAGAAATGATCATCTCTTTGTGCAGCGCAATTGACACACTTCCTTTGGTGTGCCGCAGAGAGATCATAGTATAACCGTTACATTATCTAGACATATCTTTGCACCAGCCCAGTGACTTGAAACCCTTGTTATGGAGAAGAAACATGACAGTGATTCCCTGTCATTTTAAAGTGGTAATAAGAGCATTAATTCCCTGCGATAGAAGTAGTAAATCCCTGCGGTGAGGGTTTCTTCCCATAGCAAGTGCGTACACCGTTATACCGATATGAATTTACCCACAACAAAGTGTGGAAGCCCCTCATAAGCAAACCTAGAAAGGAATGCTCATACTATCTCCCGCCTACCAATGTGCAAAGCTAGACCTAAGCAACTTAATAGGTTAAGGCTGCCCCATCCCAGCACTTGTGGTTGCACGGAATTCTTGGCTTTAAAACAACCAATAGCTCGGTCCTTAATCCGACACGGGCAATAATCTCCCCCTATACTACGTACAAGTCTAACCCTTGCACAACCGGCTATTGCCAATAATTGCCCGCATCTAAACCATAGTTTTATTTTAGGGTTTTTAGTCAAAATACCAACAATTGACATCATTTCATAACAAACCTTTTTCAATTCTCAAGAATCAATTTTGATCTGATCATATTCAACGTTGGATCTAAAGCATGGCTAAGCATGGTTAATATTTGCAAATACCCAAGTTGACATTATGTATTGTCTAAACCGTTTATATGGTTATCAAGGTTCACATGTCCATACTTACCAAGGAAGTTTCATGAGACAACAGGTATATCTACCAGTACCACAAAATAGCGTATTTAAAGAAAATAAACGCATGCAAGAAACATTTTGATAAACACAATGAAAATTAAATACTGGGATCAATATGATCAAAGGGGGTGCTTGCCTTGCTTAATTGTTGTTTATGACGAAGTCGCGGCTGCAACTGGCGTGGTTGATGACAGAATTAGTGACGTCGGGTTCTACACGTCGTCCAAAGGAACTATAGTGAGCAACAATTTCAATAAGGGCAAAAAGAAGACAGACAATATATCAAATGAAGACTTGCTATAAAGAACGGATGCGGATTCTTTTATAAATTGTTTATTCTTGTTTTATGAATTCAAGAGGCTAAAATTATGTGTTCTTGTATTTATAACTTCGAATTATAGATGCTAAAATTATTTGGATTAATAGGATTAAAACATTAGTTAAAGTATTATATGAGAATAGCTTTTAGACTTAAGCATTTTTGTATGAAAATGATTAATATGAGTTAGATCTGCAGGATTATGCCACTCGCATCATTTCCATGATTTTGGAGAAGGTCCTGGTGTAAGAACTATCACAAACATTGATTTCTTACTTATTATTAATGCTCTTTTACTCATATTAAGGATTTCAAAAATCATAACACTTAAGGTTTATATGCAAAGCATGACGAAATGAACTTCTTTCTTCAGAACATGGTAGTATGTACTTTGGAGAGTATATCTAAACTAATTTTGTAAATTTTAGTATTTAGACGAGTTATTTTATCTGCTGTTGAAATAGCCTAAATGATCATAAAGTTAACGTTGTAACTAGACGAATTTCGCTTTTCGTTTGCGGCTATACTACATATGATTATTCGTTCATTTTTCTGGTATTAGCAGGGGATGATCTTATAAGTGTTTTAAAACCAGTTTCACATTATTTTGATTTTGGCCGAGGTGTTTTGTATACACATGAAGGATGAAGTCTATTATGTAAGCAATCTAGACGAGTTCTTTTTGCCGATTATTATGAACTTATCTCAAAGAGTATACAAAGACTAACTTTTCCTAATCTGATATTTAATTTATAAGGTTATATACAAACTGCTGTTGTTGTATTCAAAATAGTTTAATAGCAAATAATCAGTTTGATGATTATTTTGGAATATATTCGCATTTGACTTATTTCCAATTATTAGGCTTATTTTAAATCAATCTCCTAAGCATTTTGTTGCTGTCAAATAAATATGTTTCATGGTCCATTCTACATATCCATACATGTATATTACTGTTGCTTAGTTTATTATCCCTTATATGTACTAGTTCTTCTACTTATGCATATGCCTATATACATCTTTTTCATTTAGGTTATATTCTCAAGTTGAGTCTATTATTTAAACATTGTGACATACTCTGGAGTCCTACTGACACATATATATAAACATCAATTCTTGCTTATTTAAGATTTCTTTTGCACAAGGTATATCATATTTAATGAATTGAGAATAACCTTTAATAGAAAATGATTCAAGCAAAGATTACATTTAAATATTTTTATATATTTAGGTTGCTGGAAGTCTAAGGATTCTAATAAAATTGGTTTCACTCAATTTTTAGTTCATTTGCTTCATTTATATATATAGCCTATCTTTCATCCTTTTCATTAAAATTGAGTTTCAAATTTACCCATTAATCTTTTTGCAAATATTTTTCCATATTCCGAATGAACTTGATTTTACATGAATATAGAAATTTATTTCATTCAATTTGGTTGGAAAAATTCAAAAGTTACAACTATTTTAATGATTTTTGCTGCATTAGGAAGTCTGATCATATTGAGTATCCATAAACTAGTTTTTCAGGGACTAGCATCTACCAACACATTGCTCCTGAACTTAGCTAACCACACACTGACCATACTGGTCCCATGTTATCAAAGCATTATCTATATTTGCACGAGTGTTTCCATATGTTAAGGCTTAGGTCAAGGTTAGTGTAAAACCAGTTCTGCAATTAAACATTTATTTTGATGTCCTTCGTTTATTTGAGAAATTTTCATTTTCTTAACTACTTAAGTGGTGGTTTCTAACTTGCTTAAAAAATTTATGTTTTTGGTCTGGGTGTTTTGAGGGCCTGTTGGAGATTTTCCTTTTGTTAGGGAGAGAGTGGGTACCCCTTTTCCTTAATTTTCTCCCCAACTCACCCAACTCCCTCATCACTTTTCCCCATCTTGCAACCAGCCAACTCTCCTCATTTTGCCCCAACCGAATTTTTTGCTCCAAGCTGCGGTCGGCGTCCTCCCAAGCCTGCTCCCGACCAGCTAGCCGCGGTGGCGACCTCCTCCGACCGGCCAGCCGGCGGTGAGCTCCTCCGGTGGCGGCAGCCCCCAGCTCCCCTTGCTGCAGCCTCCAAACAGCAAGCAGCCCCCTCCTTCCTTCCTCTTTGGGAGCCAAGAGAGGTATGGATTCTTGATTTTTTTGAGCTGTGCTTGCTGTATGGGGAGCTTCAGTGGGCTGCATTGGTGCTAGGGTTCGTAGATCTAAAATTTTTTTTGGGGGGGATGGGGGGGAACTAGCTCTAGAATGGAGGGAACTCTGTACTCAATTCGGGCTGTGCACTGCCCGATTTTGGAGCGCCGATTTGAGGCAGTTAGGTTGGTTTCCTGAGCTGTTGGCTGTCGAGAAAGTTGTAGATCGTCGAATCCCCTTTAGTTTGAGTATAAGAACACTAAAGTCCGATCAGCCAATTGAAAGTTATGCCATTTTTGGTGTTGACTGTCCAGATTAGGTTCTGCATTGCGCCCGAAATGTTCAACTGAAGATTTGATATAACAACAGGCCGAATTAAGATTTTTGATTGCCTAGATAAATGTGGGAAATTTCCTGTAGATTTAGAAAGTGTATTTGTATCCTTGATTTGGAGTTAGGGATCAAAAGTTTT
Source organism: Otatea glauca (assembly GCA_036346275.1). Lineage (NCBI taxonomy): Eukaryota > Viridiplantae > Streptophyta > Magnoliopsida > Poales > Poaceae > Otatea > Otatea glauca. The sequence goes on from CM070718.1 coordinate 46,507,207, forward strand.
GGAATGTTGAAGTTGCTGTCCAGAACTGAGATTTCTGCTGAAAGTTCAGAGTTGGTCTGAAGTTCAAAGGGCAGTTTGAGGACATTACTTTCAGGTGTTGAGAAAATGGCTATGGGGTAACAATAGGTTATCCTCTTGTGGTCATTTGGAGCCTAAGAATGCAAATTTGTACTTAGCGAATTAAAAGTTATGTTCATTTTAGTACCAGCTGTTCAGAACTACTGTTAATGTATATAACTTCTGTTCATCTCTAATCTGGGAACTAGTAATGCATCTTCTGAATAAATGGCTATAATATAGTTGTAGATTATCCTCTTGTGATTAATTACAAACTGAGTTCACTCAATTTGGCTCAACCATTAAAAAGTTATGCAAGTTTTACCTTTTGCTGTCCAAATTGTGACTAGTAGCAGATTCAATTTTGTTATGTGATTTAGGACAAGTTAGAGGCCGAGTTGAAATTTGCAATTGCCTAGAGATACATGGAAAATTTTATGTAGATGCTTAAAATGTCTACTTTTGCTCAATTTAAAGTTATATAGCAGTAGTTATGCTGTGGTGAAGTGGGCTATCTAAACTAGTTTTGTATGAATTCAGAGTTTTCGGGCAAATTTGATTTAGGGAGTGAAAGTGCTGTTTGTTGACTCTAAAACATGTGAATTTGAGTGCGCAATTGTATTTCCAGGTGGAGTAGCTTCGGGAGTGGCTTCTTCTTTCCGCCACTCCATTCCTCTCGTAGAAGGCAAGTATATCAACTAGAAGGATATTATAATGTTGATTGGTTGCTTGTGCATATGAATATGATATGATGTGCTACCATGCATATTTCTTGAATTTGCTTAGACTAGTAAGAACGGTAATTCATGGATGGATGAATTGACTGATGTTTCTTAAATCGGGCATGACTATGCAAGTGGTGAAAATGAATGAAGTTGCACATGTATTCATGTAAATTGCATACGTGCATTCATAATAGAAGAGGCGACCCATTCTGATGCGGGCCTCTGTGTTCACACGTAGTGAACATGAAAGTCCTACCTCGTGGTCCCATTTATCGAAGTGAATGGGAGCGAGACAGTAAGAGTAGGCACCTTCCACGGGATGGAAGGACGTGAGGGTGCACACCGACGGGTGTGCACTCGGCAGTACCGGTACGTGCAAAGAAAAGAGCATTCATGAGCATGCATGTCGCATTGCATCCTAACGATGATTTTGAGTTCAATAGAAATGTGGACTCATCCAAAGAGGTTTAATGAGGTACGTGTAGGAAGTAAGTAATGAAGTGAAAAGAGGTAAATGTTGTTGATATTATTGTTTTATAAATTCATGGATTTGGATAAGAAGTATGCTCTTACAGTTGATTTAATTGTGTAAATTGGTTTGTGATGCACTTTGTTGAGTCTTGAACTCATGCTTGTTTGTTTAATGTTTTTAGGTACCACGAGAGCGACTTGCCGGGATGGGACTTAGCTGCACCTCCACTCACGCTCATGACATGTTAAAAGATTAGTTGGGTTAATCAGTTCACTCTAAAAACTAGTTGAATTCATTATGTAATCGCGTTGTAGTTAAGTTTAATTGATGATATTATGTTTAGTTGTGTGCTTAGTTGGTCATGATGGTTGATTGATTCCATGACATGTTGTAGATGATATCAGAATGATTATTGTCTTTTGTCTGCTGAGTGGATGTCCAAGTTTTAGGGAAGGTGCTGCCGAAATATTTAGTGGATTTTGGAGTACTATTAGAGTTGATCTTCCTTATCTAGTTTTATTTCCTGTTTTTGTGACACTCAGGGCACTGTGGGTGCCGAGGTGTTACAGTTAGTTGAATCTGTTTCTTTTTAATGTCTTGATCAGAGGTTAATCAAACTAATTGAGCTTCTGATTAAAGATGCTAATTTAACTTTTTAGAGATACTAATGAACTTTCCTATGCCTGGTTAGAATCAGATAACCAATCTCAAATGTGATCCTACCTGTCATTTGGGATCAAGTATGCTTATCATGGCAGGAAGAAAACATGAGGTACTCAATCAAATTTCTATTTTGTTTTAGGTCTGGATATTTGATTTAGAGGTTAATCTTCTAATTTGAGTTGGAGATCAAATAATAATAATCAAATATCTTTTCTACGTTTTAACTACCTGACTTAACTTAGCACATACTTAGTTGACCCTACATGCCATACAACTAGCACTTAACTTGTCTACTCATTTGTCCAGGCTTCGACTAGAGAAAGGAAAACCAAAACAGGGAAACACAGGGCAATGCCATGGCTGGTCTCTGGCGAGCGCAGCCGGCGGTGCAGCGGGAGCTAAGAAAAGATGAAGACCATTAAAATGGGTAGAGAGGACCTTGGTGAGTCTAAAAGTAATCTCTGCTAGTGCTGTGGCGACCCGAGGTGATGGCGCGACGGCATGGAGCAGTGGTTCTGGATGGAGCCAGGTGAAATGGTGGCTATGCTCTGAATTGGAGCTTGACTGTGAGGAAGAAGGCTTCTGAGATGTTGGTGAATGGTCTAAGGTGCTCATGATGGTTTATATAATGTGCAGGGCATGGGCAAGGTAGTGCAATTAAGAGGAAATGATCTCACGTCCGAGTGAGATGAATGGTGGCTATGAGCAGAGCATTGATGGGGCTTCATTATTGCTGATCCTGGATATTTAATTGGAGGGGGGGTTCTTTTGCTGCGTTAGAGGGGCGGTGTACTGGGCTGAGGAAGCTTCAAGGAAGGTGGGAGGAGGAGGGAATTCATCTCCCCTTTGTGCTGACAGCAGATTAAGACGGCATTGGGTTCAATGAATCAGTTAGTAATCATGATGTTAAATTAATGAGGAATTTATGGTGTGTACATTAGATAGGTTGGAAGGCACTATTAAATTTTCAGAATTATCTCACGCCTGTAGAATTTATAAAATTTCGAATAGTGCACTGCACACAGATTTCAGTTTTCTATATTTAATTTATCTGGGAGTCCATAACTTATTAAATGTTTGTTAAATTTTTTTTGGAGTTTCCTTATGGCCATAATAGTATCCTGTAAAATTTTCAACTTCACATTATGTATATTTTATTTATTAACATTCTGACATTGTCATTTCCAGATTTTCAGCCTTTCAGTTTTCGAATTTGTAAAATTATCCAATATAATTATTATTTACTGATATTTTGACTGTTCACAGGCTGAACCAGAATAAATATAATATAAAAAATTCAGGTCGAATTAATGCAGCATTATTGTTATTTAAATCTGACAAATTCACTGTTGCTAGTCAAGAATTCATTAATTGCAGTCTTAATTGCTTTGATGTGACTTGTAACTTCCTAAAATATCTTGGTATGACACTTAACTGCCAAAATTAATTTATGAATAATTTTATATTTTTAAATAATTTTTTTGTTTTATTTTTATAAACTTTTTACTCTTTTCTTTATCTATTATCATGATTATATGAAAAGACTTTTCCTTTGTAACAAAAAACAAGGAAATTCAATAAAATCAAAATAAATTCAGAAAAATTCATAAAAATCATCAATAAATATATTTTAATGTTGAACTTTATTCTCTTGTTGAACTTTAAGTTTTGTATTGTAGAGAAAATGAAATTAGTACAATTAAAGATTATCTTAAGAACCAAAATTCAATTAAATTTCAGATTAGTATGGAATTTCAATGTATATTTTTATTCCCAACTTATTTTGATATTTTGTTTGATTTGAAGTTTCATTTTGTAACTCATTCTTTTATTATGGTTGGATTTCAAGATATTGAAATAGAAGATAATATTTTAATTAATTCTTGATATTCTAATTAAAAATTCTATTCAATTTCATTTTATAATTTTTATATTTATATTTTTATTATTTAGAATTTTTGGGATGTTACAGATCTACCCCCTTACAAAAATCTCCTCCTCGTAATTTGCAAGGACTAGATGGGTTTATGGAATTATTTCTTGGAGGTGATCATGTCGTTCTCATCACTTCATCTTCTGAGTAGCTGCTTCACTAGATCTTCTTCTTGCAATTCCGAAGTGATGTGTCAAGAATAGAAAAGACTTCTATTTAGGTTTCGTATCTGTAGATGAGAGGTATTAGCACTTCTTATATATATCTTTTGATTGAATAACAAATTTTTAGATTATTAGCAAGGTTAAGCTATTTTTAAGGGGAGGTATGGAATATAATAGAAATGAAAAGATGAATAGCAACTAGAATTATTTGAGAAGAAATGTGTGTTGACATTTAGTTGCGAATAAATTTGGTTTGGGCTTACTTTCTCAAGCATAAGTAGAAGTGAGCTAAAGTCAAGGTGTTTGATTTTTCATTGATTAGGGAATAGATTGAGGATTCATCGGGTGATGGTTAAAGGTGAAAATTGAAAGTTTAGAACTTGTACTTGTACCAGCCTTTTGGAAGGATCAAGATAAGATATGTTTTGATGAGAGTTCAGTTAGATTTATGAGGCAACATTCCGCTTATCCAAACATTACTTTTAAGAATAGTTTCTAAATGAATTTTCGGTTAACTTCAGGTAGGTCTAAAGAGATAAGATGATTTCAAATTAATCTTATTTCAGGTAGAAACTGTATTCATAAGGGATGTCCTTGGCATTGCGTTAGGTATGCTATGATTGAAGTCTTGAGTTGGAGTAGATGCAGAGTTAGGGGCTTGTTGGCCTTCGAAATCTTGAGGTTGACTTTGCAGTTGCTGAATAGCTTCATGGGGTTGAGCATAAGGTTGATTTTGCTTCCTCTTTGGGCACTTGCTGACATAATGCCCACGTTCACAACAGCAAAAGCAAGTAACACTGGCTTTCCAATTTTGAGCATCAGATAGTTGATTATTGGTGTTGTTGGAGGTATGAACAGATGGTGATTGTGACTGGGAGTGGAGTTGAGTAAAATTCTTCATGGGGCAATCATCTTTGTTCAATTGCCTCTTCTTTAACTGATTCTTCGGGCGACTTGCTGCAAATCTTATTCCTTCTACTCTTGGAGTTATAATCTTAACTGATGTAACTTCTGGTATGACTAAAGCTGTAGGAGGTATTTGTCTTCTTTGTGGGCACTGATTAGCATAATGGCCTTGCTTGTGACAGATGAAGCACTCCTGTTTCTTTCGTGACGTTTTGTTGGGAACAATTGCATGTTCTATGATGTTCTCTTTCTGAATCTTAACTTGTTGATGATTAGGGTATTCCCTTGCCCAATGACTTTCTTCACCACACAAGAAGCATGCTGTTGGCGATGGCCAACTACTGCTTTCTTATGATGATTGACAAGGTTGAAATGTTGCTTCTTCAATTCTTCTAATGATATTTCTTGTGCAGCTTCTCTTCTATTTGCCAATTCTTGAGCAACTAAGGCTTGGAGTTTTTCTTGCTGGTGCTGAATTGCGGCGGTGACTAGAGGATCAAGGGGGCATTGAGATGGGCAATGATATTGACTTTCACAAAGGTAACAAGTGATATTATTCAGGGGACATTCTCCGGGAGGATGATTTCCTTCACAACTGGAGCAATTGATTTTATGTTCATCTGTAGTATGACCTATTTTTCCACAGCGAATGCAAGCACGATCATCAGATTGGTTGGGTTGACAACATTTTAAGGAACAATGTTTAGGTATCGAATAAGGAGTAGGAGCAGGTTTTTGATCTGAACTATTTTCTCTTCTGGTGAGGATTGAGCCGAGGTTGGATATGTTTTGCGCTAGCTGTTGGGAATTTGCTTGGACTAGGGTAGGATTATCATCTCTTGGTGGTTGAGGGTCTTGCGCGGTTTTACTTTTCATGATTTTGCTGAGAGACCTTGTCACAGGCATCCTGCAACAACGATTGACAAAATGTTGGAATCAGAGAGATATGGTCAGATAGGGGTTAATCAGCCCACAAGGCAACATTTCGATCATTGAAATTTTCTTAATTAAAATTTCTTATCAAGGAAGGGTTGGCATATCGTAAATTTCAACCTCATGATTTAACATTTACGTGAGTAACCCAGAAAGCAATACAAAAGATTTACAACAAAAATTCAATAGAACATTAATCTATATATATTCAACATAGTACATTGGGAGGGATGTCTTAAGGTTTTTCTTATACTAGCCTGACCATAAGTATTTTTGCGCAAGAGTTTGTTATACAACTAGAGTAAGGTATAATTTGGATAGTACTATTTTTCAAAATAAGCTATTTAGCAACAAATTTCTTTTAAACTTTACACCTCTTACTGAGATTAGCATTCCAATGTTTCTGGTTAACGTTGTTCATCTATCATCTTTTAAAAGGAAAGATGTTAGAATGATGATTTAGATAAGAAAGAGATTTAAACGAGAGGAAAAGAGTTATCATAATCATATTTGTGCAACATATAATGTCTTTTGAAGGTTCATGCACTAAAATAATATTGTAAGTTTAATGGTTTCATAACTATGGGTTTTATATTATTTTGAATCTTCCCTTCGTAACTCTTTAACCTATTGGTTAAGTGTTACAAGAGTATTCCGAAATAACAGTACCTGCAAAAACTTTCAACTGGTCAAAAGTAACATGCTTTTATTTTGTTATATAGGAGTTATACCTCTCCTTATATTACAAAAGTTTCCTTACTACTACTATATGGTCATATCTTTTATGCTAGTAATATAGGACTAACTGAATGTTCGATGGTAAGAGTATTTCTCAAAGTAGCAGAGGTAGATTTGCGGTGTTAGTTTACTAAAGAATGTTGAAAGCAAAAGGTGCTGGTACTTTTTGGACTAGTTCTTTGAATATAGATGAAACGAGGATAGATGGCAATGTGATGAAACAAGGATAGACAGCAATGTCTATTATACGAACTTGGGGAGATTTGGTTGGTGTCGCAATTTGTTGATCATAGCAACTTGTGGCGGCGTTTCTTTGGCAATTCTCTATTATGACAGAGAAAGAGGAAGGAAGAAAGGTCGTTTTGGTATTGTTGAGCAAAGGAAACTGAATGAGCTGGCAATTTTCATGTTTGTCAGGTGCAAAGATGAGTTCACTAGAAAGAAGCTTGGATAGCGATGTTCACTGGTTGGGTTGGCACGGTTTTTGTTTTGTCAAGGTAGTGCTTGCAGTGGTTGTGGCAGCAATGGGCGACGATGCAGTGCGTGAGCAAGGTGTGGCTGCATTTCTAGTTTTACGATCACAATGGAAGATTCAGAGCCAAGCTCTGTCATGGCAACAATGGGTTATTGCGATGGTAGAGGAAAAGCTAACAGGGGCATCCTGCTTTGACTGGTTTCGATGCAGAGGAGAAAAAGCAAGATGACTTGGTTTTTTAGTGTCCAAATGAGAAGATAAGGTGGTTATAGCTGTGACTTGGATGGATCGAGCCCAACTGGTAGAGAGTAAAGAGATAACTGGAAAAGAGAGCTGAGTTATTAATCCTGATGAGACAGAATTTGCAAGGAGGGCTAGAAATTTTTAAAAGGTATGTAGATAAGAATTTCTACAGAAGAAAGGATAAGCTTGACAGAAATTTTATAAAAGAAGAGAAACTTTTTGTGAAAATTTTCCATCTAGCCTACATATTAGGATTTCTAGATTCATATATTTAGGAGCAATTTATCATAAAACTTTAACTTAAAGGTTAAGTTCATACGTAAATCGTCTAGACAAGGAAGACAAAATTCAATTGCAAATAGCAAGATATAAACACTACATGGGAATGCTTTATATAGCTAAGGTAGAATGATACTGCTACGCGTAATGATTTCTATCTTAAGGGGGAACCTAATCTACTCTTCTGCATTTTACTGTTGGGCGACGTCGACTCTTCATGAAGTAGGATCTTCATACTTTACTTCCGTCTTGCCGGTTGTAGCGAGGCGTTATGTCCATCTTGATGTCGGCGTAGATGTTATAGTCTTTTTCGGTCCAATATGAAGGATGGTATTGACATATCTTTGATGTCATCAAAAGAAAATGATGAGGATGAATTGTAGGCGAGGACTACTTTTAAGGAAAGAGGAGTTTGATATAAAACAAAATGAGAGTGGGGTAAGGACAAGATCTTAAGAAGGAGGAAAGAATAACAAAAACTACATTTTGCAAATATAGTAACTTTTTGCAATTAAAATTTTGAGATTGGTCTAATCTTATTACTAACGACCATTCTATCTAGGGTTATCCTACGGTCAGTATGGCTCTGATACCAACTGTAATGACCCGCATTTACACATAAATGTAAAAATGGAAATCTAATGTGCATACAATACTAGTCCCATGATCAGTGGCTAGTACGCACATTTTCAACAATTGGAATCACATCCATACATCATTTTATTCAAGCTGAAGCTATCTGTACAATATATTCTTACAACTCAGAGTATATAAATATAGCAACAAAAGAAGCAAAGTCTTGTAGTGTGCCCATCCAATCCCTCAGGCAATTGACAATGCATAATCCATAGAAAGGTCGCTTTATTAAAAATCCCGCATCCTGCGACGGAAAGAGATCTTTCCAAGCTTCGCTATCTTTTTCCACCTAAAACAATATAATAAGCAAGGGTCAGTACTTTACGTACTCCACAAGACTTTAGCAAATCCTATAATATATGCAAGCCATTTCAAAGGAAAGGGTTCTACGGTTAATTTGCATAAAGCGAAATTGAATTAGTAAATCAAGTTGTCATTTGCAAACGGAATTTAATAAAGCAAGTTTAACTGATAAGAAATAAGTAAAGCATAAGTAATACTCACAGCACTTCGCGAGCATTGAATAATTTAATGATCCAATAATCCAATTCTGACATATCTATTACTTGCCAACACGTGGAGTAACCATAATCTTTGCCAAAACAAGGTACATCAGGTGAAAATCATCCCATTTTGAAAATAGTAAGACATTTAGCTATGTGATGATGTTACCAAGTGCCTTTGACCGTAGGCGCATCTAATTAATTAGATTTACACTCTGCAGAGGCGTACATCTTTACCCACAAGAAATGATCATCTCTTTGTGCAGCGCAATTGACACACTTCCTTTGGTGTGCCGCAGAGAGATCATAGCATAACCGTTACATTACCTAGACCTAGCTTTGCACCAGCCCAGTGACGTGAAACCCTTGTTATAGAGAAGAAACATGACAGTGATTCCCTATCATTTTAAAGTGGTAATAAGAGCAGTAATTCCCTGTGATAGAAGCAGTAAATCCCTGCGGTGAGGGTTTCTTCCCATACCAAGGCGTACACCGTTATACCGATATGCATTTACCTACAACGAATTGTGGAAGCCCCTCATAAGCAAACCTAGAAAGGAATGCTCATACTTCTCCCGCCTACCAATGTGCAAAGCAAGACCTAAGCAACTTAATAGGTTAAGACTTCCCCATCCCAGCACTTGCGGTTGCACGGAATTCTTGGCTTGAAAACAACCCAAAGCTCGGTCCTTAATCCGACACTGGCAATAATCTCCCCCTATACTACGTACAAGTCTAACCCTTGCACAACCGGCTATTGCCAATAATTATCCGCATCTAAACCATAGTTTTATTTTGATGTTTTTAGTCAAAATACTAACAATTGACATCATTTCATAACCAACCTTTTTCAATTCTGAAGAATCAATTTCGATCTGATCATATTCAACGTTGGTTCTAAAGCATGGCTAAGCATGGTTTATATTTGCATATACCCAAGTTGACATTATATATTGTCTAACCCATTTATATGATTATCAAGGTTCACATGTCCATACTTATCAAAGAAGTTTCATGAGACAATAGGTATATCTACCAGTACGACAAAATAGCGTATTTACAGAAAATAAATGCATGCATGAAACATTTCGATAAACACAATGAAAATTAAATATTGGGATCAATATGATCAAAGGGGGTGCTTGCCTTGCTTAATTGTTGTTTATGACGAAGTTGCGGCTGCAACTGGCGTTGTTGACGACAGAATTAGTGACATCAGGTTCTACACGTCGTCCAATGGAAATATAGTGAACAACAATTTCAATAAGGGCAAAAAGAAGACAGACAGTATATCAAATGAAGACTTGTTATAAAGAACGTATGCGGATTCTTTTATAAATTGTTTATTCTTGTTTTATGAATTCAAGAGGCTAAAATTATGTGTTCTTGTATTTATAACTTCGAATTATAGATGCTAAAATTATTTGGATTGATAGGATTAAAACATTAGTTAAAGTTTTATATGAGAATAGCTTTTAGCCTTAAGCATTTTTGTATGAAAACGATTTATATGAGTTAGATCTGCAGGATTAGGCCACTGGCATCATTTCCATGATTTTGGAGAAGGTCCTGGTGTTACAACTATCACAAACATTGATTTCTTACTTATTATTAATGCTCTTTTACTCATATTAAGTATTTCAAAAATCATAACACTTATGGTTATTTTGCTGTCAAGATTTATATGCAAAGCATGATGAAATGAACTTCTTTCTTCACAACATGGTAGTATGTACTTTGGAGAGTATTTCTAAATAGATTTTGTAAATTTTAGTATTTAGACGAGTTATTTTATCTGCTGTTGAAATAGCCTAAATGATCATAAAGTTAACGTTGTAACTAGACGAATTTCGCTTTCGTTTGCGGCTATACAACATATGATTATTCATTCCTTTTTTTGGTATTAGCAGTGGATGATCTTATAAGTGTTTTAAAACCGGTTTCACATTATTTTGATTTTGGCCGAGGTATTTTGTATACACATGAAGGATGAAGTATATTATGTAAGCAATCTAGACGAGTTCTTTTTGCCGATTATTATGAGCTTATCTCAAAGTGTATACTAAGACTAACTTTTCTTTATCTGATATTTAATTTATAAGGTTATATACAAACTACTGTTGTTGTATTGAAAATAGTTTAATAGCAAATAATCAGTTTCAAGATTATTTTGGAATATATTCACACTTGACTTATTTCCAATTATTAGGCTTGTTTTAAATCAATCTCCTAAACATTTTGTTGCTGTCAAATAAATATGTTTCATTGTCCATTCTATATATCCATACATGTATATTACTACTGCTTAGTATATTATCCCTTATATGCACTAGTTCTTCTACTTATGCATATGCCTATATACATCTTTTTCATTTAGGTTATATTCTCAAGTTGAGTCTATTATTTAAACATTGTGACATACTCTCGAGTCCTACTGACACATATATATAAACATCAATTCTTGCTTATTTAAGATTTCTTTTGCACAAGGTATATCCTATTTAATATATTGAGAATAACCTTTAATAGAAAATGATTCAAGCAAAAATTACATTTAAATATTTTTATATATTTAGGTTGCTGGAAGTCTAAGGATTCTAATAAAATTGGTTTCACTCAATTCTTAGTTCATTTGCTTCATTTATATACATAGCCTATCTTTCATCCTTTTCTTTAAATTTGAATTTCAAATTTACCCATTAATATTTTTGCAAATATTTTTGCATATTCTGAATGAACTTGATTTTACATGAATATAGAAATTTATTTCATTCAATTTGGTTGGAAAAATTCAAAAGTTTCAACTATTTTAATGATTTTTGCTGTATTAGGTAGTCTTATCATATTGAGTATCCATAAACTAGTTTTTCAGGGACTAGCATCTACCAACACATTGCTCCTGAACTTAGCTAACCACACACTGACCGTACTGGTCCCATGTTATGAAAGCATTATCTATATTTGCACGAGTGTTTCCATATGTTATGGCTTAGGTCAAGGTTAGTTGAATCTATTTCTTTTTAATGTCTTGATCAGAGGTTAATCAAACTAATTGAGCTTCTGATTAAAGATGCTAATTTAACTTTTTAGAGATACTAATGAACTTTCCTATGCCTGGTTAGAATCAGATAACCAATCTCAAATGTGATCCTACCTGTCATTTGGGATCAAGTATGCTTATCATGGCAGCAAGAAAACATGAGGTGCTCAATCAAATTTCTATTTTGTTTTTGGTCTGGACATTTGATTCAGAGGTTAATCTTCTAATTTGAGTTGGAGATCAAATAATAATAACCAAATATCTTTTCTACCTTTTTACTACCTGACTTAACTTAGCACATACTTAGTTGACCCTACATGCCATACAACTAGCACTTAACTAGTCTACTCATTTGTCCAGGCTTCAACTAGAGAAAGGAAAACCAAAACAGGGAAACCCAGGGCAGCTTCATGGTTGGTCTCTAGCGAGCACAGCTGGCGGTGCAGCGGGAGCTAAGAAAAGAAGAAGACCATTAAAATGGGTAGAGAGGACCTTGGTGAGTCTGAAGGTAATCTCTGCCGGTGCTGTGGCGACCCGAGGTGATGGCGCGACGGCATGGAGCGGTGGTTCTGGATGGAGCCAATTGAAATGTTGGCTATGCTCTGAGTTGTAGCCTGACTGCGAGGAAGAAGGCTTCTGAGATGTTGGTGAATGGTCTAAGGTGCTTATGATGGTTTATATAATGTGCACGGCATGGGCAAGGCAATGCAATTAAGAGGAAATGATGTCATGGCCGAGTGAGATGAATGGTGGCTATGAGCAGAGCATTGATGGGGCTTCATTATTGCTTATCCTGGACATTGAATTGGAGGGGGGTTCTTTTGCTGCGCTAGAGGGGAGGGGGGTACTGGGCTGAGGAAGCTTCATGGAAGGTGGGAGGAGGAGGGAATTCATCTCCCCTTTGTGATGACAGCAGATTAAGACGACATTGGGTTCAATGAATCAGTTAGCAATCTTGATGGTAAAATAATTAGGAATTTATGACGTGTACAAAAGATAGATTTGAAGGCACTGTTAAAGTTTCAGAATTATCTCACGCCTGTAGAATTTATTAAAATTCGAACAGTGCACTGTACACAGATTTCAGTTTTCCGTATTTATTTTATATGGGAGATCATAAGTTATGAAATGTTTGTGAAATGTTTTGTGGAGGTTCCTTATGGCCATAATAGTATACTGTACAATTTTGAACTTCAAATTCTGTATAATTTATTTATTAAAATTCTGACATTGTCATTTCCAGATTTTCGGCCTTTCAGTTTTTGAATTTGTAAAATTATCAAATTTAATTATTATTTCCTGATATTTTTAATGTTCATAGTATGATCCAGAATAAATATAATATAAAAATTCATCTCGAATTAATGAAGCATTATTTGTATTTAATATGACAAATTCACTGTTGCTAGTCAAGAATTCATTAATTGCAGTCTTAATTGCTTTGATGTGACTTGTAACTTCCTAAAATATCTTCGTATACCCTTAACTACCAAAATAATTTTCTGAATAATTTTATTTGTTTAAATTTTTTTATTTTATTGTTATAAACTTTTTACTCTTTTCTTTATCTATTAGCATGATTATATGAAAAGACTTTTCCTTTGTAACAAAAATCAAGGAAATTCAAGAAAATCAAAATAAATTCAGCAAAATTCATAAAAATCACCAGTAAATATATTTTAATGTTGAACTTTATTCTCTTGTTGTACTTTAAGTTTTGTATTGTAGAGAAAATGAAATTAGTACAATTAAAGATTATCTTAAGAACCAAAATTCAATAAAATTTTAGATTAGTTTGGAATTTCAATGTAAATTTTTATTTCCAACTTATTGTCATATTTTGTTTGATTTGAAGTTTCATTTTGCAACTCATCCTTTTATTATGGTTGGATTTCAAGATATTGAATTAGAAGATAATATTTTAATTCATTCTTGATATTCTAATAAAAAATTCTATTCAATTTCATTTTCTAATTTTTATTTTATATTTTTATTATTTAGAATTTTTGGGATGTTACATGAATGTTCCATTTCTGCAAAAATATTTTGGATTGAACTTAGTTTGAATCAAAAAGTAAACACATAAAGCATTTCTTGGCCAGAAAATTCAATAGTTAAAATATGGATCGAATGGACTCAGAACTTGGTAAAACCAGTTTGATCACACTCCTGATGTCACAAGGATCCAAAATGTATAAAAATATTTAAGGTTTACTATAGTTAGCATTAAATATTCTATAGTTGAAATTCCAATACTTGTATAATTTGAATTGCTATAACTTTGGCAATCAAACTTCAGATTTGATGAAACAAAATCCTAGGAGCTCAAAAAAATAATACCCTCGCTGTTTTTGTAAATATATATATTAGTTGTGCAAATTTGAACTAAGTCCATATTAGACCCTAATGATCACTTATATGAAAAATATCTCGGATAGAAGCCAAATATCGCGAAACTAGCTATAAAACACTCTTAGAGATATTCCCTGTTAATGTTAGAAAAATGAGTAAATAATCATGTATAGCGTAGTCACAAACATAAATCGAAAATTGAACCTTAATTGCGTCGATATTTGTGACCACTTAAGACTTTTTAGCAGTCGGTAAAACATCTCGTCTAAATGCTAATATTATAAACATCAGTTTAGAAATGCTCTTTAGGATATGGTCTACCATAATCTCAAAAAATATTTTATTTACAACTTGACGTTGAACTAAATCCTGCTAATTAAATACCTCTAAGTGTTATGGTCATCAGAAGCACATTATATGAATAGTTGAGTTTATGAAATATATAGTTAATATGCTTGTGTCACAAGAATCATAGTGTAACCATAGCCAATAGCTTTATTTTGTAGATCACAGCATGTGTGAATCACATTATATGGAAAACATATGAGACTAATCGTGTATTGCATCTTGCTAATATGATTCCTTATAATGTAAATCATAATATCATATAAGCTATTTCAACAATGAATATAATGTCTCGTCTAAACACTAAAATGTAGGAAATCAGCTTAAGTCTGTTCTCCAAAGTATAGACTATGCTATTCTGAAGAAATAATCTTATTTCATCATGTTTTGTATATAAATCCTATTAACCAAATAACCTTAAGTATTATGATTTATGAACTTCATAATATGAATAAGCAACTTAGTAATAATGAAGAAATCTGTAGTTAATATATTTGTTTCACCAGAACCTTCTTAAAAACCTTGAGTATATAACTAGTAACCTAACTTAACAGATCTAACATATATGAAACTACTTCTCATGGAAATTGTTTGTAGTCAAGAACTATTCATGCATAGCATACAACATATTATCTAATGTTTTAATTCTATTAATTCAAATAATTTTAGCATCTAGAATTTGTAGTTATAAATGCAAGAATTCATAATTTTAGCCTCTTGAATTCATAATTCTAGAAAAGATAATCTATAAGAGAAACCATGCTTTGTTCATCATAAAAGCAGTTAACAATATGAATGCTTAATCATCTCGAACACAAGAATGTGAAATCATCCAACCCAAACCCTAAAATATTCTTGTTTTTCTGCAGTGAATCTTTATCTAGTTTTTCATCTGTTTTTGCCCTTATTAAAGAATGCTATTTGCTATATTTTCATTGAACGACGTGTAGAATCCGACGTTGCTACCTCCGTCGTTGACTCCGTCAGTTGCGACCTCGGCTTCGTCGTAAGCAACAAATAAGCAAGGCAAGCACCCCCTTTGATCATATTAATACCAGTATTTAATATTCATTGTGTTTATTAAAATGTTTCATGCATGCGCTTATTTTCTGTAAATTCGCTATCTTGTGGTACTGGTAGATATACCTGTTGTCTCATGAAACCTCCTTGATAAATACTGACACGTGAACCTTGATAACCATAGATTAAGGCTAGACATTACTTAATGTTATCATGGCGATTACTTTTTAACCATGCTTAGATATGCTTTAGAATCTTTGAGGCAGATCAGATTAAACTTTTTCCTGAAATGTTGGATATGACACTGTTGGTTGCTGGTACTTTGATTAAAAACCCAAAATAAAACTATAATTTGATGCGGGCGATTATTGGCAATAGCCGGATGTGTAGATGAGTTTGCACGTAGTGTAGGGTGAAGTATCGCCCGTGTCGGATTAAGGACCGAGCAATGGGACGCTATAGATCCAAGAATTCTGTGCAACCATAGGGCTGGTATGGGCAGGCCTTAGCCTATTAAGTTATTTCGGAATGGCTTTGCACTCTGGTAGGCGGGAGATAGCGGGAGCATTCCGGTCAGGTCTGCTTGTGAGGGGCTTCCACACCGAGCTCCTCAACCCTTGGTGTGGGTAAATGCATACCCGTGCAATGGTGTACGCCTTGCCATAAACAGAAACGAGTGTTGGGTACCATGTCTTGGGTGTGTGTTTCTGTTTCTATGGCGAGGGTTAACGTCCTGGGCGGGTTCACAGTCATTGTCGGGACCGAATATGCAAATCCGAACCCTCTGTGTATACCGCACTAGTCCAGGATCACGCTAGTGCACACAGGCTCAACATCGGTGAATATCACAATCATACACAGCGGAAACATCATGAAAAACATCATATATCATATACTACAAGTTGAATGACCTTATGGTCCACTTACATGACTATGCCTTGCAAGGCTGAATAACATATTAAACTGCAGCGGAATGAAAACGTAGACAACCTCTCAGTATACCACAGGCAACTGACAAGGCTTGCGCCCTAAACATTCGTCTCCTCTTGGAACTCCTCCTCCAG
Source organism: Otatea glauca (assembly GCA_036346275.1). NCBI lineage: Eukaryota > Viridiplantae > Streptophyta > Magnoliopsida > Poales > Poaceae > Otatea > Otatea glauca. The sequence continues at coordinate 46,523,755 of CM070718.1, forward strand.
CATAGATGTAGACTTCTCGACTGGTGATGATGTTGTTGGCAAGGGTGAGTACATAAAGCACTCAACAAGTTATGCACAGAATGCATTTCTAACATAGCTATATGCAAGGCTTATTCCAAAGGATAGGCTATCATGGCTATTTTGCAACAAAGCAGCATTTATGAACAATACAGTAAATAGATTGTAAAGACCGTAAAACAAATAACGGTAATCGATAGATTCAGCATTTCCTAGGTAAACCAAGTTTCCAATCCTAAGTCAAGTTCCAACCTTCCATATGGAAATCCTGCCACCCCAACCAAGTTTTCAATTTTAATTCAACTAACCCTTAACTGTAATTCCCGAGCATTGCTCAATACCGCGAGCACGGCTATTCGAATAGTTTTACACTCTGCAGAGATTATGCACTTTACCCACACGACATGATCGTCTCTTGGTGCCATGCAATTAACACACTTCCTTTGGTGTGTCGGCGGAGAAATCATGAAAAGCCTTTACAATGCTCTGGCTTAACCCGGTACCACCCGCTAAGGTTTCAACACTGGTGGGACTGGTTACCACATCCAGGGCCCCCCTATTGCGCCATGTGGATTACTCCATAGCTTGGGAACTCACACCGACCAAGATAGTACCAAAGTTAAGACCTTGCAAATTAATCAGCTAGGCTGTCGCATACCAGACATGTGGTTGCATGATTGACTCAGGTCAATGGTTTGCAAGGTTAAGTCCTTAGAGTGATCAGGGCAAGACATCCACATACCTTCTGCCCATTGGGCTCACCTTGGCATACTCGCCCCTTGTCACTTGCCCCAATCTAAGTGATTATCACCCAAGTTGATTACCAAGCACCACGTGCCATCAACAATTCAACATCGTTGCGTGACATTACTCACCACTACAACTCAATCTCATTGTACGACTTCACATGACGCAAAAGTTCACATCATTGTTCCATATTTCATTAGTCAAGATTAATCATTGATGATTCATGTACATATGATGTCGTGACACGGCTAAGCAACTATGACGATCTAACCATCCCATGTCGATTTCAGTATCAACCAACTATAGTGATCCAATCTAGGGTGACAATGGATCATGGCATACAAATGACAAGGTAGGGTATATAGATTAAATTGGTAGATTAACTAGATCCCAATTTAATTTGAAATAATCGTATACTTGAAGTAATATGCAGTAAAGTAAAACAATATAGCATTTGTATAAACATGGGTTCAACATGATCAAAGCACAACTTGCCTTGGAATAGGTTCTGGTCTTGTTCTGGAAATTGAACTTGGATCGACGGATCACCCTCCGAAGCATCGCACAATTCAACGTCTACGCGTACCGAAGGAGAAAAGCAAATAAATACCAAAACAGAGAGCAAATGAACTCCAAAAATCAAATAAAATTCAGCATTAAATACATCTCATTTTTACAAATTTCTAGAAATTTAAATCACTCCAATCCGAGTTAAAATACAAAAGTTATATCCTTTTAAAGTTTGAATAAATACTGAAAATACATAAATTAGGAAATTCGAAATAAACCGAATTATGTTTATATTGAAAAAGGCTTTTATTGCGCAAGCATGACGTCAGCCCTTGACCCAGCGAACCAGATGCTGCCACGTGGCCTTTGTTCATGGACTGAGTCCACAGAATCACGTTGGATCACCATGGACTCGGTCCACGGCGCTTGGGCTCCGTGCGCCACGCGGCATCGTGTGATTGTCGCGACCAATGGTGTGATCTGGGCCGTCCACCACCGATCCGACGGTTCAAGCTAGCGACGACGTGGCTTACCGACACGCATTCCACGCGGCGAGATCTGACGCGCTCGATCTGTGATTCAACAACTACAAATGATCGCGAGGTCCGACGACGAGCTTGGCAGCGCGGTAGCCGGAGGCCAAGACGAAGGCGAGCCCAACGGCGCTTTGGCGACCAAACGGCGACGCAAACACCAGGAACCGATGCGTCTCGAAGCGGGGATTCCAGATCTGCCCTGAACGGCTGCGAACGAACAACGGACGGCTACGAAAACACGACAAACCCGATGAAGGCGCAGCAAGGAACAACGGTGAGCTCCCGATCGATGAAGACGACGACTTTGGAGACGATTCTTGGACCAGCAGATGCGGCGTTCAAAAGGGAACCTCGGGCTAGCACGCGCGGTACTTATAGTGCTAGGATTCGAGCCCTACACGGACGCCAAGGTTACTCGGCGGCAAAGGCGTGCTGGCGGCGGACTCTGAGTCCCAATCGGAGATGACAACCACACACCATCCAATCGCCAACGAACGGCCAAGATGCGACCTGACGCGGCACGATCAGATCTGTCCATTTCCAAAACAACGGATGAGATCTTCGCTTACCCTAATCGCACTGACTTAACTGGTGCCGCTTGATCTTGATCCTACGATCTACGGTGCTAGGGTTACTGATCCTTGACATCAAATCTCAGCCACCAATCCTTGATCCAACGGTGAGCATCCATGCCTTTAGAAAATGGGTCGACGGCGCAAAAGGACTGGGCCGCACAATGATGGGCCTTGCGAAAACAGTATTGGGTTCCGGCCCAATACTATTACATCTATTTTACCCGCATTTTCCTCTTTAAAATATTTATAGAAATTCATTTAATTAGCTTTAGGCAATAAATATACCAAGAAAAATCCAAGAAAATTCTCAAAAATACTTTGTGACATTTTGAGCTCAAATAAAATAGTTTTAGTAAAACTTTATATTAAACTTGTCTAAATTTAATTAATTTTGACAAAAGGTCAATATATTAATTTGAAATTAAGAATCCCATAACTCCAAAAAAATCACAGATCACATAAATAACAATTAAATAATATTACATGCAAATTTTGGGATGTTACAAACCTCCCCCCTTAACAGAATCTCCACCCCGAGATTCAGGGTTAAATAAAGAATAGGTTTGGAATGATTGCTCCACTGAACTCTGCAAAAGCGAATAGACTGGTTCCTGATCCTTCGTTCCATAACGTCCAAAATTTTGACAAGCTGCTCCTTATAAGTCAAATCTTCCTGCAATTCTATTGCTTCCAATGGCATCTGCTCTGCTGGCACTCTGGGACAGCTCCCAAACTACGACACATAGAATACATCTTGCACTCCTGCCATTGACTGCAGCAACTCCAACTGATAAGCAATCTCTCTTTGACAGCTCCAAATCTTGAACGGACCAACATATCTTGGCGCAAGCTTCCCTTTATCATGAAACCTTTCGACACCTTTGAGAGGGCTAACTCTGAGATACACAAAATCATCTGACTCGAACCTCAAATCTTGACGACGGTTGTCAGCGTAGCTCTTTTTCCTTGACTGAGCTACTTTCAACCTCTCACTAATCATCGCAACTCGCTCTTCGGCCTCCTTGAGAATATCAGGTCCAAATACCATACAATCTCCTGTCTCATTCCAATTCAACGGAGTACGACAGGTACGTCCATATAAAACCTCAAATGGTGACATTTGCAAACTAGCCTGGTAACTGTTGTTATAGCTAAATCTTGCATACGGCAAAACTTATCCCACAAAATAGCATAGGCTAAAGCATAAGCTCTCAGCATATCCTCAAGAATCTGATTAACTCCCTCATTCTGACCATATGTCTGCGGATGATACGCTGTACTGAAATTCAAACGAGTTCCTAATGCTTCATGCAGCTTATTCCAAAATCTCGAGGTAAATTGGGTACCTAAATCTGACACAATCTTCTTAGACATACCATGCAAACAGACAATTATAAATGGTCCTACCAACTGATCTCCTGAATAGGTAGTCTTAATGGTGTGAAATGAGCAACTTTGGCCCAAACAGTCAATGATGGCCCGAACGGAACCATATCCCTTCTGGATTCTCGACCATTCTCAATGCTAGGTATCTTATTACTGATTTTCCTCTTACTTCCACTCAGAACTCTGCACCGGCTGTAACAAACTTGCTGATCTCTGATGCACTGTTTTCATTCTCTAACATACACCACACAAAGCGATATTTTCAGCGACTTCACGCTTCATCTTAGGCTACCAAAACCTTTCCTTAAGACCTGGATATATCTTAGCACTTTTTTGGATGAATTGAATACTTAGAATCATGAGCTTCTTCCAAAATCAACTGCTTAAGCTCTTTCTTATTCGATGCATAGCTTCAACCTTTAAACCGCGTGGTTCCTTGGTCATCCACGATAAAATCCTCAGCTAAGCCTTCATCTCTTGACCCACTTTGATCTGATCTTCAAGCATTGGCTTAACTTCCAAAGCAGCTATAAATCCTCGCACAATTTCAATTTTTGAAACTCCTCTCACCATTTCGATTGATCACTTGATATTAGTGTACTAGCACTCTGGCCTTTACAACTTAAGACATCGGATACCACATTAGCCTTACCGGGATGATAACGGATCCCAACCTTATAATACTTAATCAACTCCAATAGTCCTCTTCGTTCCATATTAAGGTCTGCACTTTGAACTCTTATGGTCTGCACATATCTCCAACAATATAATGACACAATAACTTCAAAGCATGCACTACGGCGTCCATGCAAACTTCTTCTCATTTTTCAACAATTGCTTAAGCGATCTAGCAATCGCTGAAAATCTTTCTATGATTCGACGGTAATACCTTACTATCCCCTAGGATACTATGAATCCGAGTACCAAACTTCAGTTGCTCACAATGCAACATTGATTCTACTTTGCTTGGATCAACGGCAACTCCTTTAGCAGTCATTACATGGCAAGAAATTCCACTTTCTCCTTTCCAAAAGTCACACTTGCCAAACTTAGCCTACAGCTGTTGCTCTCGCAGCCTATACAAAATCAAATTCAAATGTTCTAAATGCTCTTCCCTTGTCTTGGAGTAGACAAGAATGTCATCTATGTGCACGACAACCGCTTGTCCAATTACCCCATGAATCTTCATTCATCCGACTCATAAATTATGCCATGGCATCTATCATTCTAGCAGTCACAACTGTAAATTCATGTTGTCCATATCGCGTAGGAAACTCCGACTTAAGAACATTCTCTGCACGAATTCTTAACTGGTGATATCTCGATCGGAAATCTATTTTTGAGAAAACTCCAGCTCCTCTTAACCGATCAAACAAATTACGATCCTGGGCAACGAATACTTACCCTTTAATCATCACTTCATTAAATGCTCGACGGTCGATACACATCCTTATGCTCCCATCTTCAAACAGAACAGGCGCTCCATATAGTGACAATTGGCTCTAGCGAAACATTTTTCTAACAACTCTTCAATCTGCTTCTTCATCTCAACTAGCTCATCAATAGGCATTCGATGAGGTCTATTTACTTTTGGCGCTGTATCAGGTACTAACTCAATAACAAACTTGATCTCTTGATCTGGTGGGATTCTTCGGAAACACATCTTGATACTATCTAACAACTGGCACCTCTTCAAAGCTGACAACTTCCACACTATTGACCTTTAGCTGACCAACACGAACCGTACTCATTTGAAATTCCATTTTCCCGCTTTCAGGACTTTTAGCTGACACAATTCTTCGACCAACTCCAGGACAGCCTTATGTCTGGACGACCAATTCATTTCAGGAGTAGCATCTCGGGTCTGATATCCAATATCGTTCACTAGGAGCTTTTCTCCAACTTAACTCCATCACATTCTAGGTTAGATCAAGCAATGCTATACTTTCTGGCAACTGGAATTCTTCCGAACTGACAAGCTTCACGATCACCACCATACTGATCATCACTCCACACACATCACTTTCATGTGAACCACCATCACAGGTGCATACTCAGAAAAACATCTGACCCTTCTTTTACCAATAATGCTTTTATTCCAACACTTCACCTTCCATCATCTCAGCCATCTTTACTTTATTTCTTTACACAAGAAAATATTTACATGGGATTCATGACTAGTCACTTTTTCCTTTACAAATGAGGATATGACAATTGCATAGGGTAAAATCATTGATCTAAACTTCCTCGATTGGCATTGGCGCTGAAGTTTTGACTGAAACAGAATTGAGATTGACTTGAACTAGTGTGATCACTTCCTTATGAGGGCAACTATTGGTGAAATTCCGGGGCTTGTTACAGGTATAACAAAGTTTAGGTCCACCTCTCTTCCTTGAGCATTCGTCGACTAGGGCAGTGCCTTCATTCAGACGCCTCTTCTTCAACCGATCCTCCGTAAAAACTTCCCTTGCGACTTTACTGCTCACACTTGGTGTTATGAACTTGACTGAGGTAACTTCTGGAACATCCATAGACGTAGACAATGATTGTCTTCTCTGTGGGCATCGATTAGCATACTGGCCTTCCTTGTGACAGTTGTAACACACTCGTGTTCGCTGTTGTACAGCTACAGGTACATTATTGTCTTCTTGTTGCGTCAGAACAGGTTGCTTCATATATAGGGCATTCCCTAGCCCAATGACCTTCTTCATCGCACAGGAAACATGCTGTTGGTGATTGCCAATTACTACTTTCTTGATGAGGGCCAACAGGATTAAGGTATTGTGTCCTTAGCTCTTCGAGCGGCACCACTTTTGCAGCTGACGTTCCTCCTCTTCTTAACAACTCTTGAGCAACTACGTGATGCGAGGTTGTGTCCCGATCTTTCGATGAGAGCGATAACTATCGATTTGGGTGGAACCGAAATTGACGATCCGACTACAACGTACGACGACGATGCGCCTTAGCAATCGCTAAACCAACTCCGGAGTGTTATTGATCTTGCCGTGGGCACGATCAACCTGAACACGAGGTTCGATTCCTGCAAGCAACCGAAGAACAAGCAAGAACAATGGTAAAAGCAATCTGAAATTGCAAATAAGAATTGAAGGCCAAAATAAGGTGGGGTTCTATTGAAGGTCTTGACAAGGTGGCTGTCCAGCACAACTCGAAGACGCGAAGTTTGCACTTGGCTAAACTAATCAAACAAAACCCAAGTGTCTAAAGCGATGGCTACTGAGTTTATAAGAGGGATGGACATGAGAGGGACGTCCTAGGGTTGTGTGCAGCCAAGGGGGGGTGGACACAACTTGGGCTTGGGCCCCCACACGTTTACAAAGCCCGAAACAGCCTAAAACAGTATTATAGTACATTGTTTTAATGATTCCGATTTATGTACGATGAATCTGGGCGTGAGATTAGATCCATTGGAAATATCTCGTTGTAAGCTTTCAATCAAGTCCAAGTTCACCCAAATCGGAGTCTGTATGCAAAAGTTATTCATATTTGAAGTCGGTGTTGTCTCAGGAGGCCGAATTGGATTCCAGAACGTGATGGATTTGATCTCTCTCTCTTCTTGGCCCGTGGATGATGTGTTGGAGTAGGCACAACCAAATGTGGTCATATCCGTAGTAGTGATGTCCTCATCATCCTCCCTTTCTTGAATTTGAGTCGTCCTCGACTCATGCTCAGCTTTTAGCTTGACCTCAACAAAAAGTATTCTCATGTTCAAATCATCCTCCACAAAGCTCAATATTTCTTTCCAGCATATAAAGGCATGTTGAAAGCTTGCGCTCTTGGATGCTTCCTCCTCTCTGTGAAGGAAAGCCATCCTAGTAGATGTAGACAATGCAGAGGATGCCGTGAAGTGTCGCCAAACTGATATCGCGTTGGTCATTTCCAAGACGAGCATGGTCTCATCATTCTCCCTTTCTTGAATTGGAGTCGTCCTCGACTCCATCACATTCTCCTGCAAAAAGTTAGTCGCGACAAAGAACAAAGCAACATGCATATCATTTGTGATCAAATCAATGGCTTGTGGATCACAATCACCCAAACACTCCCTTTCTTGAAAACTATCATGTTGATTATAATCAACAGTAGGGGTACTTGATATGATATTAGAATTATCAAATTGATCACATTGTTGCATAGGATGTGGAGGTTTCAGATCTGAACAAATGTATACTCTATGCACTTTGTATTCTCCTTTATCATTATATTTGCCAACAACATGAAAAGTATTTCGTGATAACCATGGCAAATCAGAATGTACAAAAATCTTCTCCTTGAAACTATCTAGATCACACAGAACATCAAATTCAATGTAACCTAAAGTATTTAAAGAAGACATCAATTTAATCTCATTTTCTTCACTAGCAATGTGAATAACATGTTTATGTTCAGCGCAAGTGTTTTGTTCAAATATAAATATTTCATGTTCATTCACTAATTGTGGCGTGGATATAAGTGAAACATTATGACACAACTCTTCGTTATCACTAGGAATAGCAACAAAATCAGCAATGGGTTCCATTAATAGTTGCTCTACGATAGCACGATTCATGGACAGTTTTGTCTCTTCAAAATGATTTTCACCATGTATACAGTCCATACCTTTGACATTACCTTCTAAATCATTCTCCGTGGTTGTAGGTGCAACTTCAATTTCCAACTCTTCACATACGTATGGAGCAGCAAATATCTCCTCTTTTTCACATTTTCTTCTTCATCTTTCTCCGATGGTGCTCACTTTTACGCAAAATGTTAGCTACAATAGAAGGTGCAACAATGGGCACCTCAAATGAAGCTAAAGGCTCTTTCAAAGATTCAAGAAGCATGTTTTCACTCTACAAGCACATTTAATCAATTTCAAAGACAACTATATGTTTCATCAACAACAACATCCCGAATTTCATGATTAAGTCCACGTATGAACCTAAGCTCAGTAGCTTCCTCACATTCTTGTAAACCACAACGCAACAAACAATTTTGCAAATCATGAAAGTATTCTATAACAGTTTTAGAACCTTGTTTTAAGCATTGAAGTTTAGTAAGCAAATATTTAGCAACATATTCAGGAACATAATCATTTCTCATAAGTCTTTTCATTGCATTCCAAGTTTTAGGGTCTTTATCATGTCTAGATATATGCTTCCACCAATATATTGATCCGACGTTAACACTTTAATCTGCGGCACTAATCTTTTGGTTTTGGATAAGTCATAGTTTGCAAATTCTTTATCTACCGCTATCTCCCAATTAATATATGCATTAGGATCGAACTTTCCACCAAAAGGAGGCAACTCAAACTTGATTTTACCTTGTTCATCATCAGTGGATGAACCCGTGGCGATGTGTGGTGGGGCGACCGATGCAACAAGGTCCATCTTTGGGAAGTCGGGCAGCAATGGGAACCCGCAGCACGTAGTACACCATTGTTGTTGCTTAGAGACGAGGCGGAGGACTGAAGTTCCAGGGCTGCACTGCAAGCACATCAAGTCTAGACAAAATGGTAGCAAGGGTAGTGTTAGCAACTCCACGGCGGTCTCGATGGACCGAAGACGGTCTTCTTGCAGCGACAATCGCTCATTAGTGAGTCGTACATCCTCACTTAGGCCCTCGGTGGTGACCCTCGTCATCCTCTCGAAGTAAGAAACAATGCCCTTCGTGCGTAGAGAGTGATGCAGTGAACTCTCGTCACCTGACATGGTTAGTAGAAGACAAGAAACAAAATCACAAGTAAAATATTCCTATCACTAAGTAGGATGTGGTGAAAAAAAAATCGCTCAACTTTCAAACTTTAACCAAAGCTCTTACAAGTTCTTACCGTGCAGCAGGAGTTGTCGGCCGTTGGCGGTGTCAAAAGTTCTTCGAAGCTTGGATAAAGCGATTGCAAGGGACCGAACAAACGTATAAAGTAAAATATGTGGAGCTTGGTAGGCTATACTTATTTCCTATGCAATCTGATAATTCTAGTTATTGTAATGACAAGTAAGGACCCAAAATAGAAATCACAAGTCCTAGTTGCCGATCTCAAAGATATAAGCGAATTTCAAGGCAACTCACAAGAAAGATGATGGTACTTATGCAATCAAGAAATGAGCTATAAAAAATAAGTGAGGCACCAAAAGCTCTATTGCATAAGTTGTAGAGAGACGCTAGCTTATTGCTTCAAGAATGTAAAAAGGGCACAAGATTGCTCAACAATTAATACAATTGTACAATCTGAAATAATGAACACAAGTTAGGGTTTTGCTCAATGTAGTGCGACCGCCACTATTTTCTTTTTTCTTTCTTTTTTTTTCCTTTTGGCTCTTTCTTTCTCTTTTCTTTCTTTGAGTGACTTTCGGCCAACACTACTATGAACAAATTTTTGGGAATCCCTAACTCGATGTCACAAGATAGTATGATATGATAATTCAAGATTATGCAATGTATCAATATGAACAGCCCTAAGCAATATCAAATAGCTAGTCTCAATTGGGATCAAAGTATTCGCAAAGGATGAATTGGTTCCCAAAGGTATGTACACTGATATTTTTTGGGTTTTATGGATTGTGGATGCTACTGGACTCAACCAACTCAAAGGAACAAAGCTAGAACACGAATTGAAGCAAAACACCCCAATTCAAAGTTTCTAGGGCAGCAGATTTGTCGCCTAGATTACAGATTCAAAACGACCGAATTTAGAAGGTTCACTATGGAAAGAATTGAAGCTTATGTCCTCAGCTTTCAAAGGAATACAAGAACATGCAATTTGGAGCACGGGTGTGAAAGTTATGGCTCAAAACCGAACTGCACAGAATACTCCCAATTTTAGCCAGCGGGACCAATTCGAATCCGAATCAAATTCGGTTTGATGGAATCCGAATCGAAAGGACACCCAAAACGTTTTTGTAGAGGACTCTTTAAGGATTCTGGAAAGTATAAAAACATCCCAATCGGAGTTCGGACGTGAGAATTATGATCAAAATACCGAACCGATCTGGATTGGAAGTACAACTTGCTTCAACAAATTTGATATCCAGATTAAATAGATTTAGCTCCCGAATTAGAGTTCATGCCCAACTAGGTTTTTGTAGAGATCGTTCCCAGGTTTTAGGAAAGTACAAAAACACTAGAATCCGAGCTCGTATGCAAAAGTTATGAACAAAACAAAGAACTGGACAGATTGAAAGAAAAGCTACGCGAAGGAAAAAACAATCAGCAACTAAAACAAGGACTCTAATGGATCAAAACCTAACAAAACTCAATAAAATAACAGATTGAATCTAAAGGTTGAATTTTTGTGGAGTAATTTCAATTTAGGACAGAAAACAAAAACTAATCTACAGTATAGAATCTCTCACCGAGCAACTTGGCGCTCTGATACCACCTGATGCGAGGTTGTGTCCCGATCTTTCGATGAGAGCGATAACTATCGATTTGGGTGGAACCGACTTTGACGATCCGACTACAACGTACGACGACGATGCGCCTTAGCAATCGCTAAACCAACTCCGGAGTGTTATTGATCTTGCCGTGGGCACGATCAACCTGAACACGAGGTTCGATTCCTGCAAGCAACCGAAGAACAAGCAAGAACAATAGTAAAAGCAATCTGAAATTGCAAATAAGAATTGAAGGCCAAAATAAGGTGGGGTTCTATTGAAGGTCTTGACAAGGTGGCTGTCCAGCACAACTCGAAGACGCAAAGTTTGCACTTGGCTAAACTAATCAAACAAAACCCAAGTGTCTAAAGCGATGGCTACTGAGTTTATAAGAGGGATGGATGTGAGAGGACGTCCTAGGGTTGTGTGCAGCCAAGGGGCGCACACAACTTGGGCTTGGGCCCCACACGTTTACAAGGCCCAAACAGCCTAAAACAAAGATTATAGTACATTTTTTAATGATTCCGGTTTATGTACGATGAATCTGGGCGTGAGATTAGATCCATTGGAAAGATCTCGTTGTAAGCTTTCAATCAAGTCCAAGTTCACCCAAATCGAGTCCGTATGCAAAAGTTATTCATATTTGAAGTCGGTGTTGTCTCGGGAGGCCGAATTGGATTCGAACGTGATGGATTTGATCTCTCTCTTCTTGGCCCGTGGATGATGTGTTAGAGTAGGCACAACCAAATGTGGTCATATCCGTAGTAGTGATGTCCTCATCATCCTCCCTTTCTTGAATTTGAGTCGTCCTCGACTCATGCTCAGCTTTTAGCTTGACCTCAACAAAAAGTATTCTCATGTTCAGATCATCCTCCACAAAGCTCAATATTTCTTTCCAGCATATAAAGGCATGTTGAAAGCTTGCACTCTTGGACGCTTCCTCCTCTCTGTGAAGGAAAGCCATCCTAGTAGATGTAGACAATGCAGAGGATGCCGTGAAGTGTCGCCAAACTGATATCGCGTTGGTCATTTCCAAGACGAGCATGGTCTCATCACTACGGCTCGAAGATTCTTTTGCCGATGCTGAATTACAGTAGTAACTATTGGATCCAAGGGACATTGAGCTGGACCATGATCTCGGCCTTCACAAAGGTAACATGTGATGTCACTCATAGGACATTCTCTAAGAGATTGACTTCCTTCACAGCTGGAGCAATTAATCGCATGCTCGTCCGCGGTATGTCCTATTTCTCCACAATGAATGCATGCACGACCTTCTGACTTGTTTGGTTGACAGCACTTAAGAGAGCAACGCTTAGATGTCGAACAAGGTGCAGGGATAGTATTCTGCTCCGTATTTATCGTGACCATACTGCCTCCAGGTGAGGCAAAGAGATTACGAAAAGCAACAACAAATTCATTCCAAGTGATATTCCGCGGGGCTTCATGAACAGCACAAAATTTCTTCCACCATTCCGCAGCAATTCCTTGCAACTGATAAGAAGCATACAGGACTTTCTCATCGCCTTCACACTGAGCAATGAGCAGCTTCCTCTCAATGGTCTTGAGCCAATCCTCCGCTTTCGAAGGTAACGCATTTCCTAAAAACGCCGGCGGACGAGTTCTTATGAACTCTGATAACCTTAAGTAGGAACGGGAATCATTGGTAGCAGCTTGGGACACTTGGTTGACATTGGCTTGGTGGTCATATTCGTGATCGCTTCATCATTGCATGCATCAATCGAGTCCGAGCAATCAAGAACTCTCTGAAACTCGTGCATATCCATCTCAGATCGATGGTTGAAGAACTAATCCAGTATTGAGATTCTTACTGGATTGATTTTCACTTCTACCGATTCTGGTGTTTCCTCAAGTCCAAACCATCTGCTTGATTGCTTCACAGGGTTAGGGAAGAGGGAAATAGCATAGGTAAGAAGCAGAGATCCTAAAGCAGGGGAGATAGGCTTAACCCAATAACTTACGCAAACAATATTAATAACTTGGTATGGTTGCCTATATAAGCCTAAAAGCTCTGCAACACATACTGCACACTCAGCAATCAAGGAAGAACCTATTCAACCTATACACACAAAACTACCGCCTACAGGGGTAACACTTCTATCTTAAGCAGACGCGACTCCCACACATGAGTCCCAACTGGCTACTCGAAGCATAGATCTTCTAGCTTTTGGAACACTTCATAGATCTACTCCTTCCTTGAGCTCGATGATCCCCTCCTTCATGATTTCCAGGGTTTGACAGCAAGCACTTGATGCTTTCTCCTAAGGTGTGGTATATCGACAACTACTAAGATAACTCAGATAAGGTTTTTAACTCGATCCAGCAAGGGACAGAGAAAGAAATTCTGAAGGACCATGTGGAGGTCCATCCATGTTTGTGATGAGTATTTGACTTTATTTGAGCAAGGTGTGCTCAAGTTTGAGTTTGATTTGGATTGATTTTCAAAATGAAGCATTTTGAGTTGTCTCTTCCAGGAGTGGCACTACCGGTCTTATGGACGCGATAGTGATGAGTTGGATGGTTTATTGCACATCATTGTGGGCATTGCTATGTGAGGAGTTTCCTTGTCTTTGATGGTTGCAGGGCGACGGTGCTAGGTCATGGTGAGGCGGAGGATGACCGGGACTAGGCGAGGAGCGTCGGAGGTCTAGACGGTTGGGAGATCGCCGGAAGATGATCGGAGATGGAGTCCGGGCAAGTCAAGAAGACAAGGAAAGGAGATGATGCTAGCTAGATGCCGCGTGGATCAATGAGGGCCGTCGGATTGAGGTCTAGTTGATAGGTTAGCGGGTCTAGGTAGTATGCTTTGAAAATTGTGCAAGAAATCCCGGTATGTGTATGGGTTTTGGGTTAGCCCTTGCATGGCTGTGTGTGTGGGTTAATCCTAGCCCTTAGATGAGTGCTCTAGGGTTGAGGGACTCATCCAAGGGTGGTAGGTGGCCCAAGAGTAGTATAAATAGGGTTGAAGGTTTTGAGGTTTGTGAATGCTCCTTTGAGCTTAGCCCACATGAAAGTGAGGCTTTGTAACCTCTCCTTCCAGAAATGAAAGTTTTATCCATCCACCTCTGAATTTATTTTGCGCATTTACATTATGTCTTTACTTTACGCAATTTAAATTCAGCATTTACTTTCCCGCAATTACATTCTCGCAATTTACTTTCATGTAATTTGGATTTGCCTCCCCTCCTTCTAAATGCTGCTGATCTTAGATGTTTTTAGTGTGTTCATATGGTTTTACATCTCTTTTGCACTCTTGGATTGAGTAGAGAAGATCTTTTCTTTCAAGTTCCAACTTTGTTCAGAACTTGTTCTTCGCGCATCAGTCAGTGTTTGATTTCTATAAAAATTTAGAAAAATCTTTTTCAAGTGATTCTTGTTGGAGGAGGTGCGGGACTCTGAAATCCACTTTCATAAAAATTGTGGAGTTCATTTATTTCACCGTTTGGGCGCCATGAGGTGAAAACCTAGCCCCAAACTTTCTGCTCGAAGTTCTTGACCAAACTGTGTTCTTAGATTTTTCCTGTTTTTTTTGTAAGTATTGTTGAGGCGAAATTTGGTGGAGTTCTTCACAACTCTGATGCTCATAGGGAGGAAAAGTCTCAAAATTTTGTGAGCTGTAGAAACCCACCAACCTCCTGTGCAAATTGAGGACAAGTTTTGGAAATTCTGCTTTTGCTTTTCTGAAAGTGACTTTTGTGATTTGAATTGATGTCCTTTCTAAAAGCAAGAGTTTGAATTGATTCCTCTTTATCTTGGACACTAGACAACCAGTATTGTGACTCAAAAATCCCCACATATTTTATGGTACTTATCCATGCAAGCTTTGGGTACACATAGTTGTCTAGTTTTTTAGGTTTTTCACGATTTCCTTTGAGCGATCTTGTCAAGGTTTTTGTTGGAGTATTTTGGAGGAAATTTTATTTGCGACCATTCACCCCCCCCCCTCTATTCGCCATCTCAGTCCTTCAATTGGTATCAGAGCCGGTTTTGCTCTTCCATAGATCTTGACCGGTCTCAAGAGCCATGGCGACGGACAAATATTCCACCAAGCCTCCCATCTTTAATGGAGTTGATTTTCCTTTTGGAAGTCCGGATGGAGTCATACATCACGCCTGGGGTTACCGATATGGCGTAAGGTGAAACTCCGTATGAGGTTCTCGCTAATGAAAATGTCTCGCCATCAATATGGTTGACGTTGAGGCGAATGCTAAGGCAAGGAACATTCTCACACTGTGGTCTTAGCCGCGGTGAGTATGATAGATTTCTCACCTTCGCTCCTCTCACGAGATTTGGGTAACCTCGATGCTTACCATGAGGGCTCTACTCAAATCAAGACGTGAGGCAGACAGTTCAAGCGCGAGTACAACAAATTTGATCAACGCTACCGGTGAGAGTCTCGACGAGTGTTTTGGTCGGTTTACAAAGATTTTGAGCGACCTCCGAGCGCTTGGTTGCATATACCCTGACTCGGACAATGCTCAGCATTTCTTGACCGCACTCGACCTTCGGGTTTGGGAGATGAAGGTGACCACCATCAAAGACACCACCGACTTATTGACTCTAACTCTTGACGGGCTTTATTCCCGCCTCAAGACTCATGAGATCGATGTCGTCTCTCGGAAGACGAAATCTCAGTCGATGGCTTTGGTCACCGATCCCATTGGATCATCTTCTTCTGATCCTTCTATTGGTTTCTCTCTTTCCGCCCTTTGCGAGCTAAGCGATGACCAATGGAAAATTTTAAAACGAGCTTGCTCTTCTCGCTCGCAAGTTTTCTCATGCATACAAGAGGGTGAGAGAGAGGAAGAGAGGTGGCATGATCACCTGCTTCGAGTGTGGTGGCCCCAACCACATTCAGGCGAACTGTCCCAAGCTGGAGAAGGGCAAGAACAATGTTGGCGATTCGGGCAAGAACGACTACACCGACAAGAACCGCAACAAGAAGCCTCCAGTTCGTGAACCGGCACACAAGAAGAAGTACCGCAACTTCTCCAAGAACAAGAAGCTCTTCCACCGCGTCATCGCCGCGCTTGATGACATCAACCTCTCCGACACGGAGACATGGAGCGACTAGGGCGAGGATGATCCGCAAGAGAAGAAGGGCGGCGACGACTTCTCCGGCATGTGCTTCATGGCCGACACCAACGACATCGGCGACTCGAGCTCTACAATGACGGATGAGGTACCCTCCTATGACCAGCTCAACGAAGCTTTCGCAAATTAGGAAAATTTCATGCTAGAGCTAGAGCTAGGTGTACTGAGCTTGAGAAGGAAGTAGGTACCTTGACTCGGAGTTAGCTTTACTTAGATCTTCTCCTCCCGAGTCACCGATGATTGCTCTTGTGTGATGCTATTCTTGTGGAGTTGGAGAACCTAAGGACCATACATGATAGTGTGCTTGCTGAACTTGATGGTCTTAGGTTGAAGAATGCTAGCACTAGTTCTGTTGATGCTATTCCTGTTGAGGCTAGTTTTCTTCATGCTCACTCCACTTCATCATGTGCTAATTGTCCTAAATTGCTTGCCGAAATTGATGCCATGAGCGAACACCTTAGAAAGCTTTCTGCTAGAAATGATGAACTTGAATTGCATGCTTCTAAGGACCCAGTCAGCTCATGTGAGGGCTGTAGGCAACTAAAACTTGACCATTCACCCCCCCTCTGTTCGCCATCTCGGTCCTTCAAATTCAGCAGGGGAAAAGAGAGAAATTCTGGCGAGGGAAGGAATAGAAGAATGAGATAAGTCAGGAACATATTATTCTTTCAAATTAATTCTTTTCTTTAGAAAATAATTTTGAAGGTCCTATAGAGATGACCAGACTATTTAGGGTCAAGGCCTACAGTCAGTATGGCTCTGATACCACTTCTGTCGGGACCTGAATATGCAAATCTGGACCCTCTGTGTATACCGCACTTGTCGAGGATCACGCTAGTGCACACAGGCTCAACATCGGTGAATAATAGTTTTACACTTTGCAGAGGTTATGCACTTTACCCACACGACATGATCATCTCTTCGTGCCATGCAATTAACACACTTCCTTTGGTGTGTCGTTGGAGAGATCATGACAAAGCCTTGTGAGACCCCGTTTTTGCAAACAGGAACCTCCATGTGATTACTGTACTAGTCCCATGATCAGTGGCTAGCACTCACATGTTTACAACATTCATATCACATCCACAAGATATTAAACTGATAAGCATATATTACAGGCCGAAATAATTATACAGAGTTAAATTTTTGCAACGGCGGAAAATAGGGAATTTAAAACTCCAAAAGCCATGTGGTTTGCCCGCTAACCCTCAGGCAACTAACTTGGCAAACCTAGGGAAAATCATCATCGAATATTCCGTGCCCTGCGTGATAGTACGAGTCGTCTGGCACTTCGCAGGCTTCGTCCTCTGAGACAGCAGATGCAAGATTGAGTACATTGGTACTCAGCAAGACTTATAGTGTTTGACAAATGCAATTAAGTAGTTATGCAGGCTAATCAAGGCAGGTTAATGTTTATTTTGCAGTTGCATAAACATTTAAAGATATGACATAATATAATGAAACAACGCATTTTCAAATAGGCAGTTGAAATATAAAGTGTTAAGCAATTATTCAAGTCCTTCAACCCGATCTACCCGATCGCAAGGATCCCGATGTACGTCCTTTGACACGAAAAACTTGTTGCAAAACGGTTTCCTTTTCAAACCCATTTTCCGAAAATACCAACATTCTAACATTGGAATGACTTCACCAGCGTCCATAACAGAGACACGGCTAATCGATTAGATTTACACTCTGTAGAGGTGTACAGCTTTACCCACAAGGAATGATCAACCTCTTTTGCCAGGCCAGTTTACACACTTCCTTTGGTGTGTCGGCAAGGAGATCATACAGAGCCGTTACATTATCTAGATGTGGCTTTAAACTAGCCCGGGACGTTTGACCCTCGCCATGAAAACAGAAACACTCACCCAAGTCGTGGATCCATTTTCATCACACCCAACACCACATTTCTGTTCATGGCAAGGCGTACACCGTTGCATTGGTATGTAGAAACTCCTACAAGCAGACCAAACCGGAATGCCTGTGCAATCTCCCGCCTTCCTTAGATGCAAAGCCACACCTAAACAACTTATTAGGCTAAGACCCGCCCATACAAGCCCTCGTGGTTGTACGAAATTCTTGGATCTATAGCGTCCCATTGCTCGGTCCTTAATTCGACACGGGCGTTACTCCACCCTAACTACGTGCAACTCCCTTTGCACCACCGGCTATTGCCAATAATTGCCCGCATCAAAACCATAGTTTTAGTTTTGGGTTTTTAGCCAAAGTACCCGCAACATTTTCCCAAATGAGGATCATACATTCGTGGAAAAGATTGAATACACGATCAACAGCTTAAGCAGGTATTTTATACTAGCGGTTATACCCAAAATGACATTAAGCATGTCTAGTTTCCAACTAAAGTTTACAAGGTTCACATGTTCATACAGATTGAGGCAAACCATAATTTACAGGACTAACTACAGTTCCAACCCAAATTAGCATTTTTAGGGTGAACTATCCGGATGCATCGTACATAAGCAAAAACAACATAAGGTAGGTAAATTATTAGGCTCGACATGTTCAAGGGGGTGCTTGCCTTGCAACTCGCTGTCTAACTCCGGATCTGGATCAGCGACGGCGTCGTCTTCCTCTTCGAGGACGTCGGGTTCTACACGTCAATCAAGCGAAAATATAGTATAAATCCAAATTCAGAAAGGGCAAAAAGAAGACAGACAGTAAGCCAAATAAGAATTTTAAGATTTCACAGGGTAAATAATTATGCATTCAAAGCGTTAATACTTTCTGAAATGAACAACATGGGTTTTTCTTACAGGTTATTTATTCGGTATTTACTAATTCAAGAGGCTAAAATTGTGAATTCTAATATTTATAACTTCGAATTATATATGCTAAAATTATCTAAACTAACAAAATCTAAAACATAAGATGAAGGGGTTGATTGCATTAAAACTTATTAAGTCATGATAGTAGGTCTGCTCATGGTTTAAAACCATTTAATCCATATCCTAACTATTTTATTCCCTATGCACATATACATATACATATACATATACATATATATGTGTGAGTGCAAATTGACACAATAATTACTACATAACTTAAAGTTAACTCAAACCAAATTACAACCTAATCAAATCTTACCATGCTAATGCCATCCTATTATTCATGAATTAAATTTTTGTTTCTTTTATATTCCCTTAATACTATTATACCTATTTGAATTCTTAGTGTATTGAAAACAAGACTTAAATGAAAGTAATTTAAACATGCATGGGAATTAAATATTTTTACATATTTGGGTTCCTGGAAACATAAGGATTCCATAAAAATTAGTTCCATTAACTACCAAGCTTATTTGCAGAATTTTTGTATATAACTTATCTTTAGCCTCTTTACTCAAATTTGAATTTCAAAATTACCCAGAGATGGTTTTCAAAATATTTTTACATATTCTGAAACATCTTGATTTTACAAGAATATAGAAATTTATTTCACTCAATTTGGAATAAACATGGGTTCAACATGATCAAAGCACAACTTGCCTTGGAATAGGTTCTGGACTTATTCTGGAAATTGAACTTGGATCGACGGATCTCCCTCCGAAGCGTCGCACAATTCAACGTCTACGTGTACGGAAGGAGAAAAGCAAATAAATACCAAAACAGATAGCAAATGAACTCGAAAAATCAAATAAAATTGACCATTAAATAGATCTCAATTTTACAAATTTTAAGAAATTAGAATCATTCCAATCCGAGTTAAAATACAAAAGTTATAGCCTTTTAAAGTTTGAATAAATACTAAAAATACAGAAATTAGGAAATTCAAAATAAACCGAATTATCTTTTTATTGGAAAAGGCTTTTATTGTGCAAGCATGACGTCAGCCCTTGACCCAGCGAACCAGATGCTGCCACGTGGCCTCGGTCCATGGACTGAGTACACAGAATCACGTTGGATCACCATGGACTCGGTCCACGGCGCTTGGGATCCGTGCGCCACGCGGCATCGTCTGATTGGCGCGACCAATGGTGCGATCTGGGCCCTCCGCCACCGATACGATGGCTCAAGCTAGCGACGACGTGGCATACTGACATGCACTCCACGCGGCAAGATCTGACGCACTCGATCTGAGATTCAACGGCTACAAATGATCGTGAGGTCCGATGACGAGCTTGGCGGCGCGATCGTCGGAGGCCAAGACGAAGGCGAGCCCAACGGCGCTTTGGCGACCAAACGGCGACGCAAACACCCGAAACCGATGCATCTCGAAGCGGGGATTCCATATTTGCCCTCAACAGCGGCGAACGAACACCGGACGACTACGAAAACACGGCGAACCCTACGGAGGCGCAGCAACGAACAACGGCGAGCTCCCGATCGATGAAGACGGCGACTTCGACGACGATTCTTGGACCAGTAGATGCGGGGTTCAAAAGGGAACCTCGGGCTAGCACGCGCGGTACTTATAGCGCTAGGATTCGAGCCCTACACGGACGCCAAGGTTACACGGCGGCAAAGGCGTGCTGGCGGCGGACTCTGTGTCCCGATCGCAGATGACAACCACACACCATCCGATCGCCAACGAACGGCCAAGATGCGACCTGACACGGCACGATCAGATCTGTCCATTTCCAAAACAACGGATGAGATCTTCGCTTACCCTAATCGCACTGACTTAACGGGCGCCGGTTGATCTTGATCCTACGGTCTACGGCGCTAGGGTTTCCAGATCCTTGACATCAAATCTCAGCCACCAATCCTTGATCCGACGGTGAGCATCCATGCCTTTAGAAAATGGGTCGACGGCGCGAAAGGACTGGGCTGCACAATGATGGGCCTTGCAAAAACAGTATTGGGTTCCGGCCCAATACTATTACATCTATTTTCCCCGCATTTTCCTCTTTAAAATATTTATAGAAATTCATTTAATTAGATTTAGGCAATAAATATACCAAGAAAAATCCAAGAAAATTCTCAAAAATACTTTGAGACATTTTGAGCTCAAATAAAATAGTTTTAGCAAAACTTTATATTAAAGTTGTCTAAATTTAATTAATTTTCACAAAAGGTCAATATACATAATTTGAAATTAAAAATCCAATAACTCCAGAAAAATCACAAATCACATAAATAACAATTAAATAATATTACATGCAAATTTTGGGATGTTACAGTCATGTCTAGATAATGTAATGGTTATGTATGATCTATCTGTGGCACACCAAAGGAAGTGTGTCAATTGCGCTGCACAAAGAGCTGATCATTCCTTATGGGTAAAGTTGTACACCTCTGTAGAGTGTAAAATCTAATCGATTAGCCGCGCCCATGGTCAAGGACACTTGGTGAAGTCATTCCAATGTTAGATTTGGTATTTTCTGAAAATGGGTATTGGTGTTAACCTGTTTAGCAGCTATCTTTATGTCAAAGGGCCGACATTGTTGGATTTCAATGTCTGGATTATTCGTGACTCGCTAAGGGCTGTGAGTATTACTTATGCTTTAATTATTTCTTATCAATCAAACTTGCTCTTATAAATTCCGTTTGCAAATAACAACTTGATTTAAAAATTCAATATTGCTTTATGCAAATTAACCGTAGAAGCCTTTCCTTTGAAATGGCCTGCATATATTATAGGTTTTGCTAAAGTCTTGCGGAGTACGTAAAGTACTCACCCTTGCTTATATGTTGTTTTTAGGTGGAAAAGTTAGCGATGCTTCGAATATATCTTTCGTCGTAGGTTGCGGGATTTTTTTTGATGATGCAATCTTTCTAGGGATTATGCCTTCTCAGTTGCCTGCGGGTTGGATGGGCACACTAGAAGACTTTGCTTCTTTTGCTGCTAGATGCTCTGAGTTGTAAGATTTCTTTGTATAATAGTTTCCGCTTAATAATATGTTGTATGGTTGTGATTCCAATTGTTGAACATGTGCGAACTAGCTACTGCTCATGAGACTAGTATTGTTTGCACATTAAATTTCTATTTTTGCATTTATGTAAAAATGGGGGTCGTTTCACAGTAATAAGTAGACTCCAGCATTTCTCGAGTAAACCAATTCTAAGTCAAGTTTTCAACTTCCAATGGCGACCTGCCATCCCAACCAAGTTTTTATTTTATAAAATATAACCCTTAACTGTAATTCTCGAGCATTGCTCAATACCGTGAGCACGGCTATTCGAATAGATTTTACACTCTGCATAGGTTATGCGCTTCACCCACACGACATGATCATCACTTGTTGCCACACGATTAACACACTTTCTTTGGTGTGTCGGTGGAGAGATTATGACAAAACCTTTACAATGCTCTATCTTAACCCAGTACTACCCGCCAAGGTTTCCATACTGAAGGGCTAAACCACCACAATAGGGCCCCCCTCTTGCGCCATGTGAGTTGATCCGTAAATCCGGGACTTACACCACCACTGGCAGTACCAATGCTAAAACATTGCAAATTAATCAGCTAGACTATCCTATTCCAGACATGTGGTTGCATTATTGACTCAGGTCAAAGGTTTGTAAGGTTAAGTCCTTATAATGACTAGGGCAAGACTTCCACATATCCTATGCCCTTTTGGCCCACCCTGGCACACTGTGTCTTGCCACTTGCCCCATTCTACATGATTACCACCCCAGTTGATTACAAAGCACCAAGTGCTATCAACAAGTCAACATCGTTGCGTGACATCCCTCGCCACTACAACTCAATATCATCATGTAGCAACACCTGACACACCAATTCATAATCATATTCCATATTCCATTAGCCAAGATTAAACTTTGATATTCCAAAGACATGTGATGTACGTGGCATGGCTAAGCTACTAACACAGTCTAACCAACCATGTTCATTTTAATATTAACCAACTAGTATTAAACCAATATAGGGTGACAATAGCTCATGGTGTACAAATGACAAGGTAGGGTATAACTCAATTACATAGATTAACTAGATCTCAAACTATTTTGAAACAGTTATCCACATAAAATATCATGTATAAAATAAAAACAATATAGCAATTTTGTAAACTGGCTTCAACATGATCAAAGCACAACTTGTCTTAGAAAAGGTCGTGTTCCTGCTTTGGAACCTGCTCTTGAGTCAATGGATCTTCCTCGAATGCTCTGAGCAATTCGACGTCTACGCGTAACAAGGGAGATTGACAAATAAATACCAATATATAGAGAAAAAACTCTAAAAATTCAAATAAAATTCTCTATGAAATAAATCTTAATTTTACAAATTTTTAGAAATTCGAATCGCCTCAATCGGAGCTCGTTTGACGGAGAACGGGCTTTCAAAAAAATTCAAAAATCTAAAAACCAGAAAATTGAAAAATACAAAATTAATGGAATTATTTTTAAGTTGATAATACCCTTTATTGTGTCATGCTGACGTCAGCATGACGTCGGTCCTAACCCGAACCTTTCTTAGACCGACACTTGTCCTCTGATCCAAGGACTCACTCCATGGACCAGATCCGCAGCCTTAGATTGCGCTCGGTGAACCCGACTCATGCACCTCGCGACCGACAGTTGGCCCGCAAGTACTACACGGTTGTTACCAACGTCAACACCACTTGGCTGCCACGCCTGCGACACGCACACGATTCGATCCAACGCAGCGTCCAGGTGGAACCACGCGTACTAACCAGAGCTTGCCACATAAGCTGGTAGAGCGCGCGGCCCTAGGGTTGCCAGCAACGGTGGGGAAGGGCAGCACTGGCTAGATCTCGACGTTGCGCACTCACTGATGTGGTTCAACTCTCACCTAGACCATGAGAACGGTGGCGATGAGTTTTCTTCCCCGGCGGGGATGAGCCCCTCCATGATCCTGTTGGAACAGAACGCCAAAAACTTTGAGACAATTTTCTCTTTTATTACTTCTCGCTTTGTTCGCTTACAAAACTCAAATCTACCCCTATATTTATATCCAAAACTACAACCCTAATTAATGGAATAGGATTCTACTTTCTTATCCTAATCGGACTCCTCATCCTAAACTTTCTTAATACAAACTTTCCAAACTATAACTTTCCTATTACAAGATTATTTCTATCAATCACCCCTTTAATCTTGTAATGCAACTCTAACTCATTGAGGCAATCGGTCTCAACTACGATTTGCCCAACTCATACTCAACACAGGATGGTGAACGCATCTCCAAGGAGTTTCGCCTTCTTCTTGCTGGCCCTACCATCGGTGACGCACCTCGCCGACGATTACGACCTTATTTTGCTCCAGCTCCAATTATCTTTTCACCGGTAACGCAACTTGACGGAGACGCAAACTCACATTAGAGTTTACCTACGAGAGAACTTGGACACACATGCAAGAACTCGTATGCGCACACACATCTAGAACAACAGCTACAACTCCTCAACATTGCCCGCGGATGCACCCGGAAGTCTACGCCGAACCGCCGAACCATCGTCGAACTCTCGGTAGGGCTGCCCTGCGTCGATCGCAATCCACCGACCGCACGCCAGGTCTCAAGCATAGCTGCGTGCCCATGAACAATGTCGATCGAAGAGACACCATCGTCGACTTTCATCCACATGACGACATCGCGCCCACAGCAACCGCACATCGTGCTGACACCACCTGAAGCACGCGCTCGCAGCTACAAACTCGCGCCACCTGAGCCACACTAGCGCAAGTGCACGCTCCTCGTGCATCGCGTCGTCGTCGCTCCCACCATGGGTAGTTCTTGGCACTTTTGGTGCTGCCCGATCTTGCCACAACACCGCGTCGCTCAGTGACAATAGCCCACCCCGAGGCGCAGCAGTGGTGGCCTCCCCCGGGGCAAGCACAACACCAAGATTAGAACCTCGCTCTGATACCAACTGTTGTAACAGAACGCCAAAAACTTTAGGACAATTTTCTCTTTTATTACTTCTCGCTATATTCGCTTACAAAACTCAAGTCTACCTCTATATTTATACCCAAAACTATAGCCTTAATTAACGAAATATGATTCTACCTCCTTATCCTAATACAAACTTTCCAAACTATAACTTACTATTTCTACGAGATCCGGCGCCTCAACGCTTCTCCAACGATTTTAGGGCGCGCTCCATATAGATCAAGCGACGGCAAACCTGTTGGTGCGAGTCCCGAACCTCGAGCTCCACGGAAGATGACGGAATCAACAAAAAAACTCCGGCGGCGGCGTTCGGCACAAACTCCAAATTCCAACGAACGGGCGACGATTTACAGAGCGCAACCTTAGGGCTTTAGTTGATGGTGGTCTTGTGATCCCGATGCGTGCTTTTATAGCTGCCTGCGCCCTCTCCAGTGATGACTCGGACGTCGAGTCCACGGTGGCCATGGCACCGAGTCCAGAACGGATACGATCGGAGAAAGTTACTTTCTGCAATGTTTTCCTCAATTCTGTTGTTGAATTAGTGGAAAAGAAGCAAACGAATATTGGATGACATTTATTAGACCGCATCGGTGGACAAACAGCAAACCGTGGAGAAGGGAGAACTACCTCACCTGTCTTCTGTATCATTGTTCTCAGAGCCGTATAGCAAAATCAAGTCCATTATCCTTTAATTTCTTCCCTACTTTATTTTTCCTTTGTTTTCTTCCTTTCCTTTCCTTCTCGTGTTTTCTTCTCTGGTTGTTCCCATTCTTGTACCCATCACGGGCTGAGGAGTTTTTGATCAATGTATTCATCATATTTTTCTATTCCTAGGCTGGTATTAATGGTCATTCTATTAAATTGAAGGTGACGTGCTGAAAACTGAGTCTAAACGGGCTCGCCCATTACGTAGCAGGCCATTAACGGGTTGCTTTTTGAGAAGTGCGGACCTCATAAACATCCAGAAAGCCCAGCCTATCAAACTTGAACAGAAACAACACAGAGACATAACAGCCACATCATGCAGATCTGATGGCTTTCAAAATCCTGTGAAATAGTCGGACCCTTAATTAAATTGTAATATTCCAAAAATGCAAAATAGAAGGATATAGATAGCCTTGTGGGCCAGGCCAGAAATTGGCTTGCGTGCCGGTTATTTTGGGCAAGGGGGAGGCCAAGCCTTAACCCTAGCCGTGCCCGCCGCAGTCCCCACCGCCCCCACTTGCTATTATGATGCCATTATTTGGTACATTTTGTTTATTATGAAAGATGATATATTATGATGATGAAAATACTAGGTATGATGAAATATTTTAATAACTTATGTCATTTGTATATGTGCATTCATGATAGAAAAAGGTGACCTACGGGCCTCTATAATCGACTTGGTGTAGATATGAAAGACCTACTTTAGTAGGCATCTCCACGGGATGTAGTGTGTAGGCACCTCCACGTGATGGAGTGTGTGAGAGGATGCGACATCGATAGGTGTGCACTCAACGATACCGTTATACGCTATGTGATGAGCATATGATCATGTCACAATATGGTATTAAAAGTGATAAATGATTGTTAATGAGTTAAATGTTATAAATGAAGATATTATTGTTTTATTATGTACTTGTTTAGTCGTGGACTCACCCTTATTTATTTTAATATTTTTAGGTAACCAATGAAGGTGATATGCATGGGATTGAAGTAGCGCCATTGTATCACTTGTCACTTCATGTTCTATAGTTATTTAGTTTTAATGCTTCCTCGTAGACAAGATAGTTCTTAGCTATACTTAGTTAATAGAATTTATAATTGCAATAATGGACATATGTGAACTTAGTTGATTATCTTTATTAATTGAGAAGTTTGGTTGTTTATTCATTGTATGTTTATTCTTGTTCATTGCCATCGCCAAAAGGTAAAGATTGCTCTCAGACAAATGTGATCTGGGCGTACCCAAGTGCGAAGATTTGGGCGCGTGGCTCCAAGATTTATCATTGTTTATTGTTGATTACATGATTATGCAAATTATTGTTATGGATGACTTAGTATTGGTGATATTTGTTTAGGTTGCTGAAATTATAGTTAATCACTACTACAGAACTGGGCATCACAACCGGCCTATTAGAAGCGGTTTGGTGCGAACCCGTTGTGATCTTCGCACCAGAAGCGGTTCGTTATAACGGTCGAGAGGGCTTCGAAGTGGTTGGAGACACGAACCGCCGAAGGTTGCGTTCTAGAAGCGGTTCTTTTCTCAAACCAAATCGAAGCGGTTTGAGAAAAGAACGCTTCTAGAACGCAACCTTCGGCGATTCGTGTCTCCAACCGCTCGAAGCCCTCCTGCCAGCGCATTGAAACCCTTCTTCCTCCATGCGCCAAAGAGAGGTACGAATACGATCGAACAGAGAAGGCCGACCAAGCTACTGTTTTGGGGAGGTGCTGTCCAAATTTTTAATTGGAGGTGATTAGCTCTAAATTAAGTGTTTCAAAGTTAGTAACATCATGTGAACATCCTTCTCACCTAGATATTGCTATTTTTTTCAATGGATGTGGAGAAATCTTGAACTTTTTAAGCATTATCGAAAATTTGTTTTCCGTGCCTTGTTTTTGTTGTTGTATGAAGATGTAGGGTGGAGATCTAGTTCAAAATATGACATTACAAGGTAAAGGTGATTGGAAGCTTTAGATCTAGGTGGTTGTTAGCTTTATATCTTAAATATCACAATATTGGGAGAGATCTAGGTACAACATTGCAAGGAAGTAATTATTGGTGTATGAAATAAAATAGAAAAACATGTAGAAGGATAAAAAATAATTACAAAGGTAGGAAGGGATACAAAATAATTAGAAAGGTAGGTCTTTAATTGGATGATGGTGTAGGTGGAGTTTTTTTTGTTGGGTTTAAATGTTACGAAATTTAAGTTAGGTTATAATTTTTCTAACGGAATTTGTTATAGTTTTTAATGAAATTATAACTTGGTATAGATGAATTGGCAATGGATGTACAATGCAGACCGTCGCTTGAGAGAGTTCATTGATGGCGCAGTGCTTTTCTCGACTGGCCGTTGCATTCTTGCCTCCGAGCGACTTCATATGTTGTCCGTGTGTAGATTGCAAGAACGAGAAGGAGCACTCCCAGCGATGGCAAGTTATGAACCACTTGATCATGAGAGGTTTCATGCCAAACTATACTGTTGGACCAACCATGGCGAAGTTGAGGTGATTAGCCAGAAGACGATGAAGAAGACGAGGAAGAGGAAGATGGATTTAATAAGATCCCTGACGACACGCACATCTTGTTCCGTGGAAGAAACACTTGGTGACTTTGGTGATGATGAGCTAGACCAGATGTCTTTGCGTGACGGAGAGGGAGACTACGGATGAAAGACGATTCGAAAAGTTCCAAAGCATGTTAGAGGACCACGTAACTCTTTTGTACCCAAACGTAGGGGGGCCACAAAAAGCTGCGTACCACATCGAACTCATGCAATGGAAGGCTAGAAATGGTGTGTCGATAAGGATTCAATGAGGTGTTATCACTCGTAAAGAAGTTGCTTCCGTAAGATAACACTGCCTGAATCTACATATGAAGCCAAGCAAGTCATCTGTCCTTTGGGATTGGAAGTACAGAAGATACACGCATGTCCTAATGATTGTATCCTGTATCGTAATGAGTATGCTGATTTGGATGTTTGTCTAGTGTGCAGAGGATCACGGTATAAGGTGAAGCGTGACGATCCAGGTGAAATAGATGGGGAGCGTAAGAAGAAGAGACCTCCAGCTAAAGTGTTGTGGTATTTCCCTGTGATCCCCCGATTGAAACGTATGTTTGCTAACAAAGCGCATGCTCAGATGATGCGTTGGCACAAAGAAGAGCGTAAGGACGACGGGAAGCTTAGACACCCTGCAGATGGCTCACAGTGGAGGAAAGTCGATCGGACGTACCCAGACTT
This sequence comes from Otatea glauca, assembly GCA_036346275.1. Lineage (NCBI taxonomy): Eukaryota > Viridiplantae > Streptophyta > Magnoliopsida > Poales > Poaceae > Otatea > Otatea glauca. The sequence continues at coordinate 46,552,791 of CM070718.1, forward strand.
CGCAGATGAGGTGAGAAACATAAGGTTTGGGTTGAGCACCGATGGGATGAATCCTTTCGGAGAATTGAGAAGCAGCCATAGCACCTGGCCCGTTACACTATGTATCTATAACATTCCTCCATGGTTGTGCATGAAGCGAAAGTACATCATGATGTCGTTGTTGATCCAAGGCCCCAAGCAACCCGGAAATGACATCGATGTCTACCTGAAACCATTAGTTGAAGATCTTGTGACGTTGTGGGATGATGGTGCAAGGGTATGGGATGAGTACAAAAGGGAGTATTTCACCCTACGTGCATTGTTATTTGTAACAATCAACGATCGCTCGCTCTCAGAACTCTGTCGACCTAACTATCAAAGGATATAGAGCCTGCATCCAGTGCTTAGATGAAACGGACGACATGTACCTGAAAAACTCTCGGAAGGTTGTATACATAGGTCACCGTAGGTTTCTTCTTATGAATCACCCGTTGTGGAAGGAAGGCAGGAAATTTAACGGGCAACCAGACCTTCGTACAAGGCCTCAACATTGTAGTGGGCCACGTGTGTTTGCTATGGTAAAGGATTTGAGAGTAGTATTTGGAAAGGGTCCTGGAAGCAAACATGTGCAAAATGAGGATGGTCATGCACCCATGTGGAAGAAGAAGTCAATATTTTGGGACTTGCCTTATTGGGAAGTTATGGAGGTTCGTCACTCACTTGACTTCATGCACATCACGAAGAATGTCTGCTTGAACTTGTTAGGCTACATAGATATGTACGGAAAATCGAAAGATACACTGCAAGCTCGGAAGGACCTTAAACTCTTGGAACTGAGGAACGATCTACATCCCGAAAAGAGAGAGAAAGGACAACATTACCTACATCCTGCGAGCTACACTCTAAGCAAAGAAGAGAAAAAAGCGTGATAGAGTTCCTGAACAGTGTGAAGGTCCCTTCCGGATACTCCTCGAATGTAAAGAGACTCGTAAACACGATAGAGAATAAAATCGTACACATGAAATCCCATGACTGTCTTGTGTTAATGACACAGCTTGCTCCCGATGGTCGTGAGAGGCATACGCCTGAGTGGGTACGAGGACAATCACAAAGCGTGTTCTTTTTCAACGCGATTTCACGAAGGTCATCGACCCAGATAAACTAAGTAAGTTGCAGGATGACGTGGTACAAAGTTTGGTTAGTCTTGAGATGATCTTTCCTCTTGCATTCTTTGATATAATAGTTCATCTCACTGTTCACCTTGTCAAAGAGATAGGTATCCTTGGACCCGTGTATCTACACAACATGTTCCCTTTCGAGAGGTACATGAGTGTGCTAAAGAAGTATGTTCGTAACTGTTCTCGTCCGGAAGGATGCATTGTCGAGGGTTATGAGACAGAGGAGGTGATTGAGTTTTGTGTGGATTACATTAATGATCTAAACCCAATCGGCGTCCCTATATCACGCCATGAGGGGAGGCTACGGGGAAAAGGGACACTAGGAAGGAAAGCAATTGCATGCAATGATCTTCTTACATTTAAGCAAGCACATTTCACGGTTTTGAAACAATCAACTATAGTGGCCCTGTATGTCCTTGAGCACAAGAGTATTCTCGCCGCGATTTCCCGGGGAGGTCTGAGGATTGGATAACACTGAAGCACATGGATTCTTTCGGCGCTTGGTTACAAAAGTACATCCTTTTGAAAGGGTCAGACAATGAACAGTTGCAACGCTTGGCTCGGGGACCATCTAGTGAAATCGTGACATTCAAGGGGTACGAGATAAATGGTTACACATTTTACACCAGATCGCAGGATGACAAGAGCACCAACCAAATAGCGGTGTCCGTATAGACGCCGAAGGCAACAAAGGCAAGGTGGATACATATTATGGTTTCATAGAAGATATATGGGAGCTTGACTATGGACCTTTGAAGGTCCCTCTATTTAAGTGCCAATGGGTCAAACTGACTTCAAGCGGCGTGAAGGTAGACAAATATGGTATGACAATCGTGGACCTCACGCAAGTCGGCTATAGACGCGAACCGTTCGTCCTCGCGAACCGTTCGTCCTCGCGAACGATGTGAGACAGGTCTTCTACGTAATGGACATGTCAAGCAAACCTAAGAAGCATAAGGACAAGCAGAAAGATTGTAGTACTAAGCCAAAGCGACACATGGTTCTACAAGGCAAACGAAGGATTGTTGGAGTTGAGGACGTTACAGACGAGGAAGAGTATAGTCAGTTCGATGAGATCCCTCCTTTCGCTGTGGATGTCGACATAAGCCTCCTCAATGACACAGACGTGGATACTCCTTTCATACGTCGCGATCATAATGAAGGAACACTTGTAAAGACAAAGTACGTTACTACTTAAGATGTACCCCTCTTGTATGAACTATGTATATGTAAGTCTTTACAAGATGAAGTGCTTATTTGGAATGAATGTAAAGTGCCAAAATTCGAATGAAACTAAAGTGCTCAAAGCATTTTGTAAAAATTATGGAATGAAAGTAAAGTTCTAAAAGCTTTTTAAAATTAAGAAATGAAATCAAGTGCTAAAAGCATTTTTAAAAATTCGGAATGAAATCAAGTGCTAAAAGCTTTTCAAAAATATAGAATGAAACTAAAATGCTAAAAGCATTTTTAAAAATTATGAAATGAAATCAAGTGCTAAAAGCATTTTTAAAAATTATGAAATGAAATCAAGTGCAAAAGCTTTTCAAAAAATTATGGAATGAAACTAAATTGCTAAAAGCATTTTTAAAAATTATGAAATGAAATCAAGTGCTAAAATCATTTTTAAAAATTATGAAATGAAATCAAGTGCAAAAGCTTTTCAAAAAATTATGGAATGAAACTAAATTGCTAAAAGCATTTTTTAAAAATTATGAAATGAAACTGAAGTGCTAAAAGCATTTTTTAAAAATTCTGAAATGAAACTGAAGTGCTAAAACTTTTTTCAAAAAATATAGAATGAAACTAAATTGCTAAAAGCATTTTTTAAAAATTCTGAAATGAAACTGAAGTGCTAAAAGCATTTTTTAAAAATTATGAAATAAAACTGTAGTGCTAAAAGCACTTTTTAAAAATTAAGAAATTAAACTGAAGCGGTTTGGAAAAGAACCGCTTCTAGAGCGCAACATTCAGAAACGGTTAGTAATAAGAACCGCTTCTAGAACGCAACATTCAGAAGCGGTTTTAGAAAAGAACCGCTTCTAGAGTCCGCTCAAGGAAGAACGATGTTCCCCCTCCGTATCAAAGAAGATGATTTTTATCGCGGGGACAGCACCATATGGCTCAAATTTGACGACTTATACAATATTTACCATGCCGACTCCATCAACGTGTCTCTCATGAGCTGTTGGTGCCTGTAAGTGTCAAGCTCATACCTTTACCGTGTGCTTCCTTGTACAATAAAATTGCAACTATTAAACTTATACCTTTCTATGTAGAATGGAGATACAACGATGTAGAAAAGAGAATATCTTCAACGTGGGCTTCATCGACCCAGAGATTGTTAACGAGTTCGTCTTTGGATACAACTGAAAGGATCTTGAAGATTACATTCTCGATGCATTCTTGGGACAGCACTACAAACCGTATATACTTACGCCCTTCAACCGAGTGCGTATATATACAACCTCTCGTTCTTATATTTTCCAAGGCATGTATAATACTACTAGCTAGTTACATATATGTTGCAATACATGAATAGGTTTCTTTGGATCCTTCTTGTCATCAAGCTTGATAGCGGCGGATCATTGTTCAAGACTCAAAAGGACTCGGTGAAAAATATCAATTTATCATTGACACCTGAGCATGTATATAGCACATATATATACGATAGTTTTCCTTATTATATATATTGAAATACCTTGCTAATTCCAACTCGATAATTACCATTCATACTAACGCATCACACGGGACATTATGACGGTTTGAAAGAAGCAACAAGGAGATTTCAAGAACGAATTTGATGTACAATTAAGCACTCGAGTACGTATTAAAGAATATTAATATGCCGTAACAGTTTTTCATCCCAATAATCGTGTTCTTTTCAAATTTCATCGCAGGTTCTACAACAGACGGGTGGAAACAACCTATGTGGCTATTATGTGTGCCACTATATGCAAAGTATTACCCACGGTGATGTGCCGACAACCAACGCCGAGGTAGTGTGCACATGTCAATTTCTTAGTACTTACACTTTAATAATTACATGTCCAGAGATTTATTTACCTCCCGCTTTGTCAGCCCAACATCGATGTGCAAGACGTGATCCCGCCGCATCGGGTTGCGGCAATCCAAGAACAACTCATCGGATTTATTGTCGACGAGATTGTATCCACCAAAGGCGAGTTCTACGCAAATGGTTGGAGAGATTGTCCTGAAATAAGGACAGGTGAACTGACATCAACGTCGACCAAGGGCACAAAGAGCGACGCACGCAAGAAATAAGCTCAAGATTCGCCCTTTTATTCTTTGAAACTTGTAAAAGTGGCTTATTATTTCATGTGTTCATCAACTTGTTCATTTTTTAGTCTGTAATTATCTGAATGAATACTCATGACTAATATATATATATATATTTAAGTGTGTCAAAAAAACTCATGAAGTTCTATTTATTTTAATTGTCAAAATCTATATCAAAAACCCCTCTGAAACATATTCTATATTGAATATAATCAAAACGCTACGCTGTCAGACTCTTCACAAGCGCTTAGTAACTCCAACCGCTTGTGGAGAGAGCCTCTTCACAAGCGGTTCGTAACACCAACCGCTTTTGGAGAGAACCTCTCCACAAGCGGTTGGTAACACCAACAGCTTGTGGAAATGTCGAACCACAAGCGGTTCGGGGAACTGCTTGTGATACTCGACGGGGTATCACTCGCGGTTGCTTACAAGCGGTTCTAAAACCGCTTCTGAAAGCGGTTTCGAACCGCTTGTGCATGCCCGATCCGCAGTAGTGAATGTTATGGTAAAATTGATGTAAAGTTAAATTATTGTAATATTTTGAGCACTTGTTGTGCTGGGGTGTTACATAAATACCCTCACATTTCAATCTCTTGTAGTGGCACATATCGAAATCACAAAACATATAGTAGAGAGTCTTCAAACCCTTAAGCAAACTTTTCCATGTTGACCAGTTTTAATTTCAAACATATCTATGAAGGTGTATGGTAGTACATACAAGCACTCCAATTGTATACTTGTAAACTGAAGACCGGTTTATTTTTGTGGGCATGTTGGTCGCATGTAAATATGTTGTAGTGATCAGGACAAGTAACCCTCACTACTTAGTAGGATATGACGGCATCTTGGCAAGGCCGCACATGCCCTCTTTGTCTGCAACGTCCTTCTTTATTCTGACATACCCTTTCTCACCCCAAGACGCGCCCCATGAGTTCTTCATCAGCCAGTACTTCGTGCCGTCTCTCGCCGTGCCGTACCCGACTGCAGTAATCCCATGGTCCAGGTTGTTGCCGCAGGACTTTGTAATCACGCCGCCGGAGTAGAACTGAAATGCCGGGCTGCTGCCTTCTACAGCCACTGACACAGGCTGGTTGGCAACTGCCTTCATGAGGGCGGCCTCGCTGTTGGCCGGCACGTCCTCGTAGCCGCTGATGGACGCGGCATGGTTGGCCGCCTTCACTGCATTGCAGCTGCTATCTTCCGCGGTGTACAGGTAGTTTGTCTCGGTGGTGAGGCCACCGTTCTTTATGATGTACTTGAAGGCATCGTCCATTAAACCACCTTCACAGCCCTGGTCCTCGCCTTGTACATCGCAGTCAACCACCTCTTGCTCAGACAGGGAGATAAGCTTGCCGGTTCTCAGTTTGACAACGCCCTCCATTGCTGCGACAGCTGAAAAGGCCCAGCAACACCCTGCCTCGGTGCCATACATATTGCAATATTATTGTCATGTATTATGTATGCTTGTAGTGCAGTCGTAGTAGTATATATAGCTCTGACAGGTATATGTGTGCAGGTACTTACCACATTCACCTTGGTTCTTAACGGGAGTGACAGCACCCTTGGTCCTCCAATCCACACTCGTAGGAATCGCACGAAGGCTAACATTTTCATACTTGAACCTCGTAGGAACCCTAACGGAGGTAACTTTGAGACCTAATTTCTTAGATGCCCTAAACTCATCGTTGGTGAGATCTGCGAACTGGTTGGCACTGAGCCAAAATTTATGTTTTTCTGCATTAAACGACTCGATGAACGCGACATTAGCCGTGAATACCTCAAATCTCCGTGCCTTCTCGGTGGCGTTCTTGTAGACACGGCCGTATTGCGCCATCCACTGCTCGTGTCTCTCCACCATGGCCGAGTTACTTAGCTCACGAGCAGCAAGTGCACTAGAGAAAAGGATGCAACCAGCAATGGCAATAAGCAAGGAAGCAGTTGCAAGACATCTCGCACTACTGGGAAATTCCATGTTGTTTAGCTGTTTGGATGAGATCTTCAGCTAAGGTTTGCTTAACTGATTTTGTTGCTTGTGACGTTGTGTAGGGTTTCATGGGTTTATATAGGCAGCTGGTTGCATGGTGGTACCGTGGTAGGATATGATGTACGTGTGTGCAATCATAAAAGTGGAGAGCGACTTGTGTGGATATTACTATCGTATGTTAGCTTCATGACAACGAATGAGACAAGTTAGTCAACTGTCAACGATTGTGGAAGTGGCACCGATGAGCATAACAATTAATTTGCGTGGTAAAAAGCTGTTCAATGTTGAACAGGAAAATTGTGGGACATTCAAAGAATCACGCTGCACGTACGACCAGTTTATATCACCATACCGATCTTAGGTATGTTTCACGTCTGTGTCTTTTTTTATTTTTTATTTTCAATTTAACTAAATTTTGCGTAACTGCAACTTTATTGAAAATACTATCGATAAATATAACTTTTAGTTTGCATTTCTAATGGCTCGACCTTTAAGAGACACTACTACAGAATATGTACATCACAGACGGTTCAAAATTATTATCTTAGACGGTCTAGTGAATCGTCAGAAACAAAGCACCAGTGATAAAATGGTACATCATAGACGGTTTGATAACCGTCTAGTGAATCATAGATGTGATGTGATGCACATCACATATGGTTTCAACGTAGAATTATCTGTGATATCTCTTACATCACAAATGGTTATAATGTGGATCCATCTGTGATGTTGTGTTTTTACTATTTACACTTTTCTATTTACTGGCTAGTCACAAGAAATGCTAGCCATGCCCTCTGAAACAAAACATATTATAGAATTTATGTCATAAGCATATTGTCATGACATACATTTCATAAATCAACTCATATCACATATTACACACTATACACTACGCATCCATTTCAAAAATCAACTCAGATATATTAACCAATTGAATCAATAACAACAACTCACAAATTCACAGTACAAGATTCACAAATTAACCTAAGTGGAAACTAACAAATTCACAACTCATTAGGTCAGGCTCAGTGGCACTCGCCTTCTACATTTATGACCTCATGCATCAAGAAGGCACAGAGTTATCCTCGAATTTGTAGTAGATCAGCTTTTTCCAATGCAGATTCAGTGCATTTCCAAGCCTATCTATCAGAAAAGTAAAGACTTGCATGTAGATAAGTGGAAACAATTATTGCAAGATTGACAAACCTCTAAGAAATTGGTCTTCTTTGCACCAACGAGCACTACTATAGAATGGTACATCACTATCGCTTCATCTTTGTCAGTTCTTAAGCTTTTAAGAAAAAGCGATTGTGATAGATGACTTAGGAGAGACATTAATAATAATCACTATCTGCTCTCAGGTTAGAAGTGATAGTGATGTGCATGATCATCACTATCGGTTCCCACATAAAAAGCGATAGTGATGAGTACGTGCACATCAATATCGGTTCTTATTTAAGAAGCAATAGTGATGAGCATGCTCATCACTATCGCTTCTCACAGAAGAATCGATAGTGATGTAAACGTGCTCATCACTATTGCTTCTTATGTGGGAACCGATTGTGATGACAACGCTCATCACTATCGCTTCTCGCATAAGAACTGACTGTGATGTGCATGATCACATCACTACTGCTTTTATATTGTAAGGCCCCCATTTTTTGATAAATAAATACTAAAAATGGATACCATGTGCATACTGTATTAGTCCCATGATCAGTAGCTAGTACGCACAAATACAGATTGATATCACAGTCATACACAAACTTTATTACACAGCGGAAGTAAGATTACATATTATTTTTACAATACCAAAAGTAAAACTGCAGTGGAGACAACTTCTTGTAGTATGCCTTTTTAACCCATTGTTCCACAGGCAACTGACAAGGGAAAATCCTTAGATAAATTCATCGATAAATTCCCCGTATCCTGCATCAACGTAAGAATCGTCGGGGAAATCTGTTTCTTCACCTAAAAACATCAACATTGGCAAGTTGAGTACTTACGTACTCGCAAGACTTATGCAAATCCTAAGATACATGCAGGCCATTCCAATGAAAGGCTATTAAGGTTAATTTGCATAAAGCTGGTTTGAAATGTAAATACAGAATAATAGATTGCAAAATGGGATTTAAATAAAAGCAATTTAATATTGAAAGTGATAGAATGTAAGCATCAATAAATCACGAATGTTTGGGTATCTTGATCATACTTAAAACCATTTCCTTCCGCATTACAGTGAAATGACCAACACGTGGTAGAAACCACTTTTATGAAAATAAGCAAAGCGCTAACTATGTGATGACTTTACCAAGTGTCCATGATCATGACGCGCTAATCGATTAGTTTTACACTGCAGAGGTATACAACTTTCCCACAAGACATGGTGACTCTTTGAGCAATCGATATTTGCACTGCGCTTTGGTGTGCCGCAGAGTCATGTTATAAGCATACATTATTTAAACCTAACTTTGCACCAAAGACGGTGGCGATAACCCATTCGTGGTGTAAGAACTCGAGCATAGAAATGATGGAACTACCCACAGTATGGCATACACCGTTATATTGGTAGACGTTTAATCCATGATCACCTCGGTGTGGGCGTCCGTCGAGCAATTCATTAAGAAACAGCTCGTACTACTCCGCCTTCCAAGTGCAAAGCTAGTTTTAAATAACTTAATAAGTTAGAGCTGTCCCATACAAAGACTTGTGGTTGTATGAATATTCTTGGCACGAAAACAACTCATAGTTCGGTCCTTAATCCGACACGGGCAATAATCTCCACCCTACACTACGTGCAAAGACATGCACAACCGGCTATTGCCAATAATTGCCCGCATCTAAACCATAGTTTTGTTTTCATTTTCCAACCAAATACCAACCACAAAAAAAATGGTCAAACCCATTTAAATGTCATATCCAAAGTCTTTAATCATTTCACAGTTTTATCTTCATTTAGCTTTGGCTAAGCATTTCACTAAATGTGAGTAACCCAGACTGACATTAAATATTGTATAAGCTATTCTAGGGTTTTCAAGGTTCACAATTTTCTACTTATCAAGGAAGTTCTATAAGTCTACTGGTACAATTACCATTACCCGAAATATAGCAGACTTTACAAAATAAAGTATGCAGGAAAACATTTAATGAAAACATTTATAAAACTGGGATCAATATGATCAAAGAGGGTTTGCTTGCCTTGTTGACTATCCTCGACTTCAAACTCACGGTCGTCGAATGTACAGGATTAAATCGGGTTCTACACGTCGACTGGCAACATATAACAAATACCAAATTTCAATAGTGCCAAAAAGAAATCAGATGGAAATATTCAAATAAAATGTTTTCACAAATTCAGGAATGATTACATGAGTTATTTGTTCCCATTTACAATTTTAAAGATTTAGTTTAATTAAACCATTATGGTATTATTTACTACCCATTTTATAACTTAAATTTTTCTTACAACACACCCTAAGTATTTTTACATATTCTGGTTTCTGAGATTTCATGGATTCTAATAAAATTTATTTTACTAAATTTGGAGGTTATTTGCAAAATTTTCATGAATGGCATATTTCTAACCTTTTCTTTGAATTTAAATTCGAAATTCAAATAAAACCAAATTCTGAAATATTTTTGCATATTCTGATTCTACTGAATTTTATATGAATTTAGAAATTTATTTCATCGAATTTGGTTAAATGATTCAAAAGATATGGCTATTTGAATATCTAGGTTTTGAATAAATACTAAAAATCGGAAAACTGCCGAAAATGGAAAGTACGCTTTCACAGTGAAAACGCGCTTTCCCTTTTCGGACGGAACATGCTACGAGGCGCGATGAGCCGGCAGAGCCCGGATAGCAGCGGCGCTGGCACAACGCGTCACGGTGACGGCCGGGCCCGGCAGCGGCGACCAGGCGAGCTGCGGCTAAGCGAGCTCGCCGGGACGAACCGGTACGGAGGCACGGAATCGATTCCACTCGAGCTTTAGCACATTCGTGCGAACCGAGGACGATCGCGGGCGGTCCGAGGCGGCCGGAAGGCGGATTCCACCGGCGGCGGCGGCGGCTCTGGCGGAGTTCGCCGACGGCGGAGCGAGCCTCCGGGTGGAATGGGTTCCACCTGAGGTTCGAGGCATCCGTCGCACACTTTGGTGGCGCGCGGTGGCCGAGGGGCTCAGAATGCACGCCACCGGCGAGGGCGGCGGCGGCAATGGCCGAGCGGCGGCGATGCAAAACTTGAGCTAACCAAGCTTCATTTTCACTCGGATGAGCACCTGCGCGACTCAAGGAACCAATTCCATCAATCGCTTTGAAGAATGAATGAAGGAGGAAGGCTCTCACCGCTTGTGGCGGCGGAAGAAGAATCGAGGTGCGGCGGCTTGCCGGGGAAGAAGGGCTTCGGCCGAGGCTTAGGACGAGTTCCTGGAGGTGCTAGGGTGCTTCGGGTTGAAGGAATTGGAGTGGAATGGGTTGAGGCGGTGGGTTGCGAGTTTTTCCCCGTTTCGGGTTTTTGCCGTCGCGAGAAGAAGACCAAAGCAGCGCGGAATGGCTTCACAGGACACGGCTAGCTTGGTGCGACGAGATGAGAGGGTTTATATAGGGAAACGAAGTCGGTTTGGGCGCGGCACGACAAAATCCGGCGATCGTCGCCGCCGAGAGAGAGAGAGCAGGAGAGGGGAGAAGAACGCCGCGGGAGGCTGACTCATGGGGCCGGATGGCGGCGGTGTCGGCTGAGCTGTCTCACTGACAAACCGGACCCACACGTCAGCGAGAGCGAAAAAGAAGCCTGGAGAAGACTCACGACCGAACGGGATAAAAACGGGGTTTTTGATAGTTAAAACAAAGCAAAATTTTATGAAATTTTTACCATAGGTCGGAAAGGATATTACCAACCTCCTGAAAAATTTCACTATTTTATGATGCATGCAGATTTTTATAAAATTCTGACATTGCAACAGTTGCTGCATTGCCCATTCGGTTTTTCTTTTAATTTGTGATTTAAACGAAGTTATTATTTTACAAAACTTTTTATGATAGTTTGAAATGATATTATAAACCTTCTTTAAAAATTACAGACTTTAATTATTATTATTTAATTTTTAAAAATTCTGACATTATTGTTTTCCAGATTATTTATTCACTATTTTTGAATTTTTAAAATTATAAAATAAATTAATAAATTCTTGATATTTTTACTGAAGGTTGATACTGTTTTTATGTCGGCAAGATAAAAATTTTGGGTCAGGATGACTTACAGATATTTTTACCAAATTGTTTTACCATTTTACCCTGAGATACTTACTCATGATTATCTTTGATTAATTGTTATTTTTATTAATCCAGCTTACCCACCGACTTAAGCAAGCTGAGGAGAGCCCTTAGATATTTTTGGAGGCTTTGGTAAATTTTTGTTGAATTAACATTTTTACTTTTTACCATTTTCTATTTACCATATTCTTTGTTTCACTTTCTTGCATTAAAGAAAAGCCAAAAGAATACACAGAAAATCCAGGAAATTCAAAAATTTCGAAAATAATACACAAAAGATTTTTATTTCATTTTTCATTATTTTATGATTTTGAGGCTATTCTGGATCTACCCCTTACAAAAATCTCGTCCCGAGATTTGGAGATGACTAGAAGAAATCGGGGAACTCTTGTCGAAGATGATCTTCTCTTTCCCATGTAGCTTCGTCTTCAGTATGATTGCTCCATTGCACCTTCAACATCTTGATGGTCTTGTTTCTTGTTTGGCGTTCGGCTTCTTCCAAAATACGAATGGATGCTCCGATAAGATAAATCCGCGAAGATCTATCCTTCCAAATCGCGAGGTCCGAGGAACACGAAGGCATTTCTTAAGCTGAGACACATGGAAGACGTTATGAACGTCAGATAGTTGAGGTGGCAATTCTAACTGATATGCCATCTCACCCATCTTTCCAATGATCTGAAATGGTCCAATGAATCGAGGAGCCAACTTCCCACGGATTTGAAATCGGCGAATTCCACGAAGAGGCGAGACTTTGAGATAGACATGGTCACCAACCGGCGAGTTCACGGCGGCGATTGTCGGCGTAACTCTTCCGACGAGATTGAGCTTCTTTTCGGCGGCCGATCATGTCCACTTGCTCTTGAGCTTCTTGAATAAGATCTGGGCGAAGAATTTTCTTTCTCCAACTTCGCACCGTAAAAGAGGGTTCGACATTTCCTTCCATACACGCTTCAAAAGCGACACTTGCAGACTAGATTGAAGCTGTTATTATAAGAGAATTGGCGAAGGCCAAACTTTTCTCCCAATTAGAGCCGTATGACAAAGACACGGGCTCTTAACATGTCTTCCAAAATTTGATTGGTCCTTTCCGTTTGTCCATCGACCGAGGATGATAAGTCATCTTGAAATTCAACTTAGTACCCGTAAGGCGGTGCAAACTTTCCGTAAACGAAGTAAACCGGGAACCTCGGTCGTAAACAATTGTCTTCGACGCCATGAAGACGGACAATATTCTCGGATACAACTCGGCAAGCTTATCTCGAATGAGTAGTCTTGACCGGAATAAAGTGAGCCACTTTAGTCAGACGGTCAACGATTACCCAAATGGAATCATGCCCTTTTCTGGTTCTTGGCAAACCAGTAATAAAATCCATGCTGATATCTTCCCATTTCCACTCTGGTATCTTCAAAGGCTGCAGAAGTCCTGCGGGACGTTGATGCTCGGCTTTGACACGCTGGCATACATCACAGATTGCGACATATGCAGCGACATCCTTTTTCAAACCGGGCCACCAATATTCCTGTCGGAGATCTTGGTACATCTTTGTACTTCCAGGGTGAATTGAGAGGGGAGACTCATGGGCTTCTTTGAGAATTAACTCTTTCAATTCCGTATCATTAGGAACATATATTCGATTTTCGAACATAAGCACTTCATCTGAACTTTCATGAAATTTGGATTCCTTTCCTTGCTTCAACTCTTCACGGATTTTGATAATTGCTTCATCTTTGAGCTGAGCAGATTTAATCTGGGACTTAAGGGTTGGTTGCACCACTAGGGCGGCCAAATAACCTTTTTCGACAACTCCCAAATTAAGCTTTTGGAAATCTTTTACCAGATCGGATTGATCGGTCAAAGATGAAACAGAAAGACAATGAAGCTTTCGACTTAGAGCATCTGCTACGACATTGGCTTTACCAGGATGGTATTGAATGCTAAGGTCGTAATCTTTTATCAACTCTAGCCATCTTTGTTGTCTTAAATTTAGATCAGGCTGGGTGAAGAAATATTTCAGACTCTTATGATCTGTGAATACACTTCATTTGTTTCCAATCAGGTAATGACGCCAAATTTTTAAAGCGTGCACTACCGCAGCTAATTCAAGATCATGAGTCGGATAATTGAGCTCATGAGGTCGCAACTGACGAGAGGCGTAAGCTACGACTTTTCCTTCTTGCATAAGCACACACCCAAGCCCACTCTTGGAAGCATCACAATAAACATCAAAGCTTTTATGGACATCGGGTAACACTAGCACAGGAGCTGATGTTAGCCTTTTCTTTAATTCCTGAAAACTTCCTTCGCATTCAGGTGTCCATTCAAACTTCTTTTCTTTCTTGAGAAGCTGGGTCAAAGGACGAGCGATTTTAGAGAAGTTCTCGATAAAGCGGCGATAATATCCCGCTAGACCGAGAAAACTTCGAATTTTCGGAACAGACTGAGGGGCTTCCCAGTCTAAAACACCTTTGACTTTACTGGGATCAACGGAAATACCACCTTTCGAAAGAATATGACCTAGGAAAGCAACTTCTTTTAGCCAAAATTCGCACTTCTCGAATTTGGCATAAAGCTTATGCTCTCGAAGCTTTTCAAGAACCATGCGCAAATGATGCGCATGATCTTCTTCGGATTTGGAATAGACGAGAATATCATCAATGAATACCACTACGAACTTATCTAAATACTCCATGAAAACTTTATTCATGAGGCACATAAAATTAGCAGGAGCATTTGTAAGTCCGAAAGACATCACGGTATATTCATATAGACCGTAACGAGTGGTAAAAGCGGTTTTAGGAATATCTTCTGGTCCGATCTTCAATTGATAGTACCCATGTCTTAAATCAATTTTCGAAAAGATTTGAGCACCGGTCAATTGATCGAACAGATCATCGATACGAGGCAAAGGATATTTGTTCTTAATTGTGACATCATTCAATGCACGATAGTCCACGCACATGCGTATTCCACCGTCCTTTTTAGGCACAAAAAGATCTGGGCTACCCCAAGGAGAAGAGCTAGGTCGAATAAAGCCTTTTCTTAACTACTCTTGAATTTGATTCTTTAGTTCAACTAACTCATCTGGGGGCATTCGATAAGGGCGCTTGGATATAGGCGCATTCGGGAACAAGGTTTATAACAAACTCTATATCCCTATCCGAGGCGGGCACCGCAACTCATCCGAAAAACATCAGAGAACTCGGAGACAATTGGAATCTGGCTAAGATCTTTTACTATGGCTGAACAAAGGGAAGCTTGAGAATTCGAAGAACTTTGGATGGAAGAGAAATGAACTGGAATTCCTTCAGGGCTAACCAAAGAAATGGATCGATTGGCACAGTCTATGCATCCTTTGAACTTAGACAACCAATCCATACTAAGGATTACTTCTAACCCTGAGGTTTCTATAAGGATAAGATCAGCATGAAACATGACTCCATCAATTTCAATGCTAACCTTAGGACAAAACCTAATTGAATTCATGACTGAACCAGGGGAATAGATTATCATTTTGGCAGAGAGGAGATCAATTTCTAAGTTATTCTGATCAGCAAATTTCTTAGAAATAAACGAGTGCGATGCTCCAGAATCAAACAATACCAAAGTAGATACCGAGTGCACAGGAAACATACCCAGTACCACATCTGGCGCTTCGTTTGCTTCTTCAGCGGTCACATGATGAAGGCGACCGCTACTCGCACTGCGATTAAGAGCTGCAGCAGGCTTGACAACCTGAGAATTCCCAGCTCCTGAAGGTCGACCTGGGGGTCTCTGAACTCCCTGCGACGACTGCTGCCCTGACGCTTGACCTCTTTTAGGACAGGCATTTGCATAATGCCCGCGCTCTTTACAATGATAGAAGGTCACACCAGCTGCTTGATTCTGAACTCCAGAAGTCCTTCCTTCATTGCTGCTCGAGGGACGAACAGAAGACTGCTGGGGCCGGGGTGCCTGACCTTGACGCCTTTGCTGCTGCTGCTGACGAGGCAGGGGAGGTCGAACATTGGTCGGCTGACCAACGCGCGGCCTTGGCAAATTCGGGCTGGCAGCTTTCCGCGCCATCCACTTCCTCTTTCGACTTTCCATAACATCACGCGAACTATGCTCGGCGATTATAGCCTTGTCCACGAGTGTTTGGAAGTCGTGGAAGTCATGAATGGCGAAGATGCTTAACTTCATTATTGATTGTCCGGAAGTGCTCGATTCTTGGGCTTCGAATCGACTTCGATGGCGATAGCGAGCAAGGTAATTGAAGCGGTGAAGATACTCCATTACGGACATATTTCCTTGACGCAGTCAAGAAATTCCGTCTTTTAAATTCACCAAGCTCGAAGGAATATCGTCTTCTGAAAGCTTCTCGGAAAACATCCCAAGTAACTTCTTGATCTTGGGGCCTTGCCGCTGAAAATTTTCCCACGGATCGCGGCTCCACGAAGTTGGTACGACGCATATAGGACCTTCTCATGATCATTGCATTGGGCAATGGTCAACTTACTTCCAATAGCTCGTAGCCAATCATCGCCTGTGGATCGATGAAGAAGAAAAGGTTGGAGGCGGGTCTTCAAAAATTCTCCCAATTTGGGTGATGGGAGGCTTCACCAACACCGGCCTAGAACTTGCAGTACCAAGGTTAGTCGTATTTTGGACCAAGCTGTTGGAGCAACAGGTATTCATCTGGCGACCTGTTCTATCATTGCAAGCACTTGGGCCATGGTTGGCGGCCCCGCAATTGCCCCTCCGAACTTCTTCTTCTTGGACTTGAGGAGGCGAATCTCGACGGCTTGGACGATGCGACGAAGATCCTCTGATCGCCGATGGATGGATTGGATTAATTTGAAATTTGGAGTGGCGAAGTCACTCGCCGAGGGTGAGTTTCCGGGGTTTCCTCACTCCCCAGAATCTCATCCAAGGACCGGGTTGCAGGCATCTGGAACAGGATTATTAATGAATTAAGATCTACTTTAATTTTAATCTCAGTTGTTACCAACTGTTTTAAAAGCACAACTTGATTACTATTATTACGGATCACAGCGTCGTAAAAATATTAGCGAAAGTTAAATATTTACGAGTAGGAACCAAAAGCACACAAAACAATATCAAGCAAAAACTTTATTTCAACTTTATAATATTCACAACAAAACATAACATTTATTTTTGACGTTACTACATAGTAGGGCAACACCAAAAACCTCTTCTAACACTACTCATCATCTGACAAACTCACGGTATTACTATCTCTACGACTAGAACTCTCGGCATCGGGAGGATAAGGGTCTCGACAATGATGCTCTGCGGTATCCGAGGACTCCGAGGAAAACTACGGGATCTACGGATGCTCGGCAACCTAGGGCGACTCCTATCGCGACATCCTTGCTGGCGACACGGGTGGTGATGCTGGGGTGTCGTCGAGCACAGTACTGAGGAATTGCCCAGGCGGCGAGGAACAATACCTCTGGCAACACAGGAGCAATGGCATTCTCTAGGAATGCTACGGCGGCGACGCCTCCTATATTCGATTATTGCGACGACAACATCGTCGAGGCATTTATGAATTCCACTAGGTTACGTAGAGTAGGATTTTGTAACCCGATGGCATCCATATAATTATTCTCCCCACACTGGTGGCGAGAGGAATCCTCCTATATACCTTTGCCGATTCGGGTAAGGTGTGGCGTAAGCGACAATAGCCATATAGGCGGCTTCATTCATGGCCATCATGAGGAAGATCCAGACCCTCAAAAGACAAAAACTCTTCACTATCTTCATCTCGGATAGGATATCCACCTAGCTATGTATTCCATGAGGCGTAACTAAGCGCAGCGTGGAATACTATATATCGTGGATTTTTGGGAAAATGGGCGAATTCTAGCAAGCGAGTAAGAATTCCCGCCATGCGAATTCTCCTATTAGTGGAAGTATAACATGGGGTGTATCCGCCCATCTCGCACATTTAACAAGGAATTAGTATTCTGATTAAATGTAAGACGATAAAGTAATTTTTGGAAGAAAAGATTCTAGCGTAAATTTAAAAATAGGAAAGAGTTATTAACAAGTATAAGCATAACCAAAGAGGAGTTTCATGCATATAAAGAATAGACAGGTAAGATGTCCTAATTCAAAATTTTAGTTCACTTGGATCCTAATATCAAGTTTTAAGTTTTTATTACTCCCATACTACCTAAGGTTTCCTACGGTCAGCATGGCTCTGATACCAACTTGTAAGGCCCCCATTTTTGATAAATAAATACCAAAATGGATACCATGTGCATCTTGTACTAGTCCCATGATCGAGAGCTAATACGCACAAATACTGATTGATATCACAATCATACACAAACTTTATTACAATGAAGTAAGATTACATATTATTTTTACAATACCAAAAGTAAAACTGCAGTGGAGACAACTTCTTGTAGTATGCCTTTTTAACCCATTGTTCCACAGGCAACTGACAAGGGAAAATCCTTAGATAAATTCATCGATAAATTCCCCGTATCCTGCATCAACGTAAGAATCGTCGGGGAAATCTGTTTCTTCACCTAAAAACATCAACATTGGCAAGTTGAGTACTTACGTACTCGCAAGACTTATGCAAATCCTAAGATACATGCAGGCCATTCCAATGAAAGGCTATTAAGGTTAATTTGCATAAAGCTGGTTTGAAATGTAAATCTGAATAATAGATTGCAAAATGGGATTTAAATAAAAGCAATTTAATATTGAAAGTGATAGAATGTAAGCATCAATAAATCACGAATGTTTGGGTATCTTGATCATACTTAAAACCATTTCCTTCCGCACACAATGAAATGACCAACATGTGGTAGAAACCACTTTTTATGAAAATAAGCAAAGCGCTAACTATGTGATGACTTTACAAGTGTCCATGATCATGACGCGCTAATCGATTAGTTTTACACTCTGCAGAGGTATACAACTTTCCCACAAGACATGGTGACTCTTTGAGCAATCGATATTTGCACACCGCTTTTGGTGTGCCGCAGAGAGTCATGTTATAAGCTGTTACATTATTTAAACCTAACTTTGCACCAGCACGGTGACGATAACCCATTCTGTGGTGTAAGAACTCAGAGCATAGAAATGATGGAACTACCCACAGTATGGCATACACCGTTATATTGGTAGACGTTTAATCCATGATCACCTCGGTGTGGACGTCCCGTCGAGCAATTCATTAAGAAACAGCTCGTACTACTCCGGCCTTCCAAGTGCAAAGCTAGTTTTAAATAACTTAATAAGTTAGAGCTGTCCCATACCAGCACTTGTGGTTGTATGAATATTCTTGGCCTGAAAACAACTCATAGTTCGGTCGTTAATCCGACACGGGAAATAATGTCCACCCTACACTACGTGCAAAGACATGCACAACCGGCTATTGCCAATAATTGCCCGCATCTAAACCATAGTTTTGTTTTCATTTTCCAACCAAATACCAACCACAAAAAAAATGATCATACCCATTTAAATGTCATATCCAAAGTCTTTAATCATTTCACAGTTTTATCTTCATTTAGCTTTGGCTAAGCATTTCACTAAATGTGAGTAACCCAGATTGACATTAAATATTGTATAAGCTATTCTAGGGTTTTCAAGGTTCACAATTTTCTACTTATCAAGGAAGTTCTATAAGTCTACTGGTACAATTACCATTACCCGAAATATAGCAGACTTTACAAAATAAAGTATGCAGGAAAACATTTAATGAAAACATTTATAAAACTGGGATCAATATGATCAAAGGGGGTTTGCTTGCCTTGTTGAGTATCCTCGACTTCAAACTCCTGGTCGTCGAATGTACCGATTCGTCGGGTTCTACACGTCGTACGGCAACATATAACAAATACCAAATTTCAATAGAGCCAAAAAGAAATCAGATGGAAATATTCAAATAAAATGTTTTCACAAATTCAGGAATGATTACATGAGTTATTTGTTCCCATTTACAATTTTAAAGATTTAGTTTAATTAAACCATTATGGTATTATTTACTACCCATTTTATAACTTAAATTTTTCTTACAACACACCCTAAGTATTTTTACATATTCTGGTTTCTGAGATTTCATGGATTCTAACAAAATTTATTTTACTAAATTTGGAGGTTATTTGCAAAATTTTCATGAATGGCATATTTCTAACCTTTTCTTTGAATTTAAATTCGAAATTCATATAAAATTAAATTCTGAAATATTTTTGCATATTCTGATTCTACTGAATTTTATATGAATTTAGAAATTTATTTCATCAAATTTGGTTAAATGATTCAAAAGATATGGCTATTTGAATATCTAGGTTTTGAATAAATACTAAAAATCGGAAAACTGCCGAAAATGGAAAGTACGCTTTCACAGGGAAAATGCGCTTTCCCTTTTCGGGTTGAACCGCGCTGAGGCGCTGATAGGCCGGGCCCAGATGGCAGCGGTGGCGAAGACACGGTAACAGCGCGTCGGTGACGGCCCGGCCCGCTTGGCGGCGACCAGGCGAGCTGCGGCTAAGCGAGCTCGCGGGGCGAACCGGCGCCGGAGGCACGGAATCGATTCCACTCGAAGCCAGCGCATTCGTGCGAACCCAGGGACGGTCGCGGGCGATGCGAGGCGGCCGGAAGGCGGATTCCACCGCGAGGGCGGCGGCTGGCGGAGTTCGCCGACGGCGGAAGCGAGCCCTCCGGTGGAATGGGTTCCACCTGAGGTTCAGGACATCCGTGCGCACACTTTGGTGGCGGCGTGGTGGCCTGAGGGGCTCTGCAGCGGCACGCCACCGTGCGAGGGCGGCGGCGGCGATGCAAAACTAGAGCTAACCAAGCTTCATTTTCACTCGGATGAGCACCTGCGCGACTCAAGGAACCAATTCCATCAATCGCTTTGAAGAATGAATGAAGGAGGAAGGCTCTCACCGTCTTGTGGTGGCGCGGAAGAAGAATCGAGTCGATGGCTCGCCGGGGAAGAAGGGCTTTGGCCGAGGCTTGGGACGAGTTCCTGGAGGTGCTAGGGTGCTTCGGGTTGAAGGAATTGGAGTGGAATGGGTTGAGGCGGTGGGTTGCGAGTTTTCCCGTTTGGGTTTTTGCGTCGCGGAGAAGAAGACCAAAGCAGCGGCGGAATGGCTTCGCGAGGACACGGCTAGCTCGGTGCGACGAGATGAGAGGGGTTTATATAGGGAAGCGAAGTCGGTTTGGCGCGAGACGACAAAATCCGAGCGATCGTCGCCTTGCGAGAGAGAGCGAGGAGAGGGAGAAGAACGCCACGGGAGGCTGACACACGGGGGCCAGATGGCCTCGGCTGTCGGCTGAGCTGTCTCACTGACAAACCGGACCCACACGTCAGCGAGAGCGAAAAAGAAGCCTGGAGAAGACTCACGACCGAACGGGATAAAAACGGGGTTTTTGACGGTTAAAACAAAGCAAAATTTTATGAATAGTTTACCATAGGTCGGAAAGGATATTACCAGCCTCCTGCAAAATTTTCACTATTTTATGATGCATGCAAATTTTTATAAAATTCTGACATTGCAACAGTTGCTGCATTGCCCATTCGGTTTTTCTTTTAATTTGCGATTTAAACGAAGTTATTATTTTACAAAACTTTTTATGATAGTTTCAAATGATATTATACACCTTCTGTAAAAATTACAGACTTTAATTATTATTATTTAATTTTTAAAAATTCTGACATTACTGTTTTCCGGATTATTTATTCACTATTTTTGAATTTTTAAAATTATAAAATTAATTAATAAATTCTTTATATTTTTACTGAAGGTTGATACTGTTTTGATGTCGGCAAGATAAACATTTTGGGTCAGGATGACTTACAGATATTTTTACCAAATTGTTTTACCATTTTACCCTGAGATATTTACTCATGATTATCTTTGATTAATTGTTATTTTTATTAATCCAGCTTACCCACCGACTTAAGCAAGCTGAGGAGAGCCCTTAGATATTTTTGGAGGCTTTGGTAAGTTTTTGTTGAATTAACATTTTTACTTTTTACCATTTTTTATTTACCATATTCTTTGTTTCACTTTCTTGCATTAAAGAAAAGCCAAAAGAATACACAGAAAATCCAGGAAATTCAGAAATTTCGAAAATAATACACAAAAGATTTTTATTTCATTTTTCTTTATTTTATGATTTTTGAGGCTGTTACATATATGACAACCGATAGTGATGTGCCTCGTTAGGTTATTTATACCACTCGAAATGAACTCTTCTTTATTATTATTCTAGAGGAGATTTCTCCGTCGCCACCCGAAAAAATAGCTCATATTCTGTGGTTGGAAGCAATACTTGGGTGAGAAAATTTGAAATCCTCAAGGGTGGGTGTTAAGAGGGTAAATTTGAAGCCCTAACATGAGGAGATTTCCCCTCATTTTGAATAATTTGTGATTTTCTTCAAAATGTGAGCATTCCTTCAAACCCCTTTAATTTTGCACTATGTAATTTTTATATGTCGCGAAGAAAATTTAGATTGCACTGGTATTATGTATATCCTATCAGATTTCACACCCTTTATTTGACAAGCACACATATATTTAATTATCTTAATTTGTAGCGCTTTGATGTTAATATGGAATTATTATTGCTGTCACCTGATGAATATGAGAGTTTAGGCTGTGGAATCTACGTCTCCCATTCGAGGATGCTTGTTTATAAATATACCGAACAAAAGGCATATTTATAAGCGAGCAGTCTCGAATTGTCCACGTTCTTTGGACAGTTCGAGGATATGTGGATCGGGCAAGTTCCTGAGCTGTGTTGTACAACTGCAGAGTAGATTTCGGTAGCGTCTCCCTGGTATTCTCAAGATACACACCCCTCTTGACCTGTTGTCGAGATGTGTATATGGAGAATAGCGGGGAGATGCTGCCAAAATTTACTTTGGAGTTGTACAATGGCTCAGGAACTTGCCCGAACCACATCCTCGAATGGGATTAGGACCACACCTATTTAAAGATTAGGAGTCATCTTTGGTACCCTTGTTGTGTTTCGTTGTAGTCAAAAGATTTGCAAGCTACTACACTATATAATTAGATTGTTTGGTATCATTGTTGATGTTAAAAAAGTATGTCTCCTATCTAGGGAATTGGAAGCTATAAACCAGAGAAGAATCTAGGTATCTATCGAGAGTACATATTTTGTATATCTTAGAACTTGACCTCTATTTTGCAAAGGTAATATTAACTGAAATGATGTCTCAATATTTTAAATAGCTAGCTTGGTGTCGCTCCAGTTTTTCTTTAATTTATTATGTGAAGTTTAATTGCAGATGAACCGTAAGGAATGGATGTATGACAAAAGTCGTGTGAGTGCTGAATTTCAGAGGGGTGTTAAGGAGCTCAAAAAAATTGCTGAAGAGGACATGGTGAGGAGGGGTGTAAACTTCATATATTGTCCTTACACTGATTGCACCAATCTGAGAAGATTTAACAATTCAGCTCAAATTGAGGACCACCTGATTCGATGTGGCTTTGTGAGGAATTATACGTGTTGGATCCATCACAGGGAGACAGGTAGTACCCTGCCGGTATGCAACGAAGACACGGTGGAACCGGATGACGAGTTGCAGCTTGATATATTTGAGAAGGAGAATTTGGAGCAAATGTTGCGGGATGTGGAGGGTAATTACACGGAAAGAGAGTTTGAAAAGTTTAAAAGCTTGATGGAAGACGATGCCAAACCACTGTTCATAGGTTGCAAAGCATAATACACCAAGTTGGGTTTGGTCCTTATATTTTTGAACTGAAGGCAAAACACCGTTGGACAAATACAAGTTTCAATGCACTTCTAGTTCTTCTATCAGATCTACTTCTGGAGGGAAACAAGTTGCCAACAAGCATTTATGAAGCGAAGAAGCTACTATATCCCATGGGAATGGAAATAGAAAGGATACATGCATGTCCGAATGATTGCATCTTATACCGTAACACACATTAAGAGCTGCACATTTGTCAAGTTTGCGGTGTGCCCCGGTACAAACAAAAGGAGAAGCGTAATGACAAGAAGCGTAAGAGCTAGGGCAACGACGGTGAAGTGGTCACTAAAGGTGCACTGACCAAGGTATTGTGGTACTTGCACATCATTCCCCATCTAGAGAGGTTGTTTGGAAATCTCAGAGAGGCAAAATTGTTGCGTTGGCATTATGAGTCTCGAAAGGAAGATGACAAGCTGAGATACCCTGGTGATTCGGCTCAATGGGGAAATATCGATCGGAAACATGAGGAGTTTGATATCGAAATGAGGAACATAAGATTTGGGTTGAGTACCGATGGAATGAATCCGTTTGGTAACATGAGCAGTCGTCACAGTTCGTGGCCAGTTCTGTTGTGTATATACAACCTCCCTCCTTGGTTGTGCATGAAGCAGAAATATATCATGATGTCATTGCTAATTTCGGGACCCAAACAGCCGAAAAATGATATTGATGTGTACCTTGCTCCACTGATGGAGGATTTGGTAAAATTGTAGAATGAGGGGGTCATGGTGTGGGATGCGTACAAAAGAGAGCATTTCACCCTACGGGCTATGGTATTTTGCACCATAAATGATTTCCTGGCTCTTGGTAATTTGGCGACTCTGATGCGAAAGGAGCCAAAGCGTGTCCTATTTGTGAAGTGGAGACTGAGAGCCTATGGCTGCCAAATTCCAAGAAAACTGTGTATATGGGTCACCGTAGGTTTCTACCTCGAAGTCATCGATACCGTAAAATGAATGACAAATTTGATGAGAAGAGGGAAGTCCGTTCGGCCCCGCAGCCTATAAGTGGAAGGCAAGTATATTCATGTGTGGAGGATATCGAACTTCAGTATGGAAAGAGCCGTAAATCTGTCCGTCGTAGGACCATTTGGAAGAAGAGGTCCATATTTTGGGACTTACCGTACAGGAAAGAGTTAGATGTCCGATATTGTATTGATGTCATGCACACTGAGAAGAATGTCTGCGACAATTTGGTTGATATCCTGCTGAACATACCTAGGAAGATCAAGGATGGTGTGAATGCTCGTCACGACATGGCCTATACGGGAATCAGGCCTAGGCTTGCAGTGATTTAGGACAATGGAAAAATTCGTACATCCCCGCTGCATGCTACACGCTATCCAAGAAGAAGAAAGAAGACCTCTGCAAGTGTCTCGAAGGTATTAAAGTTCCATTAGGCTACTCCGCAAACATTAAGAAACTTGTGTCCATAGATGATTTGAAGTTGGTGGGCATGAAGTCCCATGACTGCCATGTCTTGATGACCCAAATCTCCCAGTTGCAATCAGAAATATTCTGTAGAGGATGTTAGGTTTGCAATCACGAAGTTGTGTTATTTTTCAATGCGATATCCTGCAATGTTAATTTGTAGGTTTGATGCTTGATTTCATTTGTGTCGGTTCTGGTTAAAAACCGATACTGATATATATGTCATTTCTGTCGGTTTTTTTTATGAAAACCAATACTGATAATAAATGTTTGTATCGGTTCATATTATAACCTATTACCGATGTTAATTTCATTTGTATCGGTTTTTCATCAAAACCGATACTGATGTCTAGTCATTTAGGTCGCTTTTGTTTTAAAAAACCGATACTGATACTGTCTCATTTGTGTTGGTTTTTCGAAAAAACCGATACTGTTATTGATGTTATTTGTGTCATTTTTTTATATAAAGCCAATACTGATGTTTTACTATCTGTGTCGATTTTTTCATAAAAACGATAATAAAACATTAATTCATTTGTGTCGGTTTCCATATAAACCCGATAGTAATGTGTATCTGGCATCTGTGTCGATTCTCTTATAAAACCGATAGCAATATGTAATCTGTATCGGTTCTTTAATAAATCGACTGAGATGTATGTTCTTTTTTGTGTCGGTTTATTTATAAAACCGACACTGATGACGTAAACTTTATTTCAGACGGTTTTCTCATGAGCCGATACAGATTTTTACCTTTTGCAGTAGGTTTTTTCTCAAGGGCCGACATAGATCTTGAGCTATTGCAGTCGGTTTTTCTCAAGAACCGACAGCCTTGCTTCCGATCGATTAATAGTGTTGCCTTCCTCCCACTCACTCTACTCTCCTCCCGCCAAACCCTAGAAACCACCCACCGCCGCCGGTGGTAGCCGCCCCCCACCGGCGCCTTTTTCCCCACCGGCGCTCCCCCACCATGGTCCCCGCACCGGTGGTCGCCGCCCCCCACCGGCGCATTCTTCCCCATCGACGCCCCTCGCCGCCCCCCCACCGTGGTACCCGCACCGGTGGTCACCGCCCCCCACCGATGCCTTCTCCCCCATCGACGCCTCCTCCCTGGCGGGCTCGAAGCCGTCCCCGCACCCCTCCGACGCCGACGCCGAGGACGCTCTTGGTTTGGTAATGCAAAGCTCTTCTGTGGTATCTATGAAGTTTATTATTTTTTGCTTTGTGTAACTAACAAAATCGTGGGCTCTTAGTCTGTGCGAATTTGGAGTTCTATAACTTTAATATTGTAATGAAGTAGTAGGGGGGAAAATTCAAGAATTACTATCTTGTAGTAGGGGTGAAAATAGGTGCTGCTCATGCATTATGGTGAAAGCATATATAACCTTGCAAAAAAGAAAGAGAAGAAAATGATGAAAACATATAAGATAGCTTGGAGTAGTAGCTGTCGATGATACATGTAGAATGTATCATGCTCACACGATGTCATCCTTCCACAGAAATGTAGTACGAGCTCTAGAGGTTTATGGTCTCCATGGTCAGCTCTACTTGTTTGTAATACCATTACATGATGGCGCCGTACCGCCTTTTCTCAATAACTTGCTGCATATTGGTGAACGAATGGACTATATGATGCTTTTTAAAGGGTCAGCTATTTGATTTGGCTTTTAAGAGCTAGTAAATTGAGCGAGGTGATGAGGCATACCTGTAGAATGATGCTTTTTCAAAAGTTATTCCTTTCAAAACCCAAGGACGCCTTTAATTAGTAGACTTGCATGCTACAAAGTCTTGGTTTATCCATTGTTTGATCAGTATTCAATATATATGCTGCTGTTTCATTTCTTCAGTCTATATTACTTCATGTTCATGTTGAATTCAGTTAGCCTATGATCTAATCTTTACCTGATATAATCTGGTCTTGACTTGTTAAGTTTGGTTAGTACATTCTGCAAGTTCTGATCTGAATATAATAGCTTGATTTAGTTCGAAAATCTGGTAGCTACTAATCTGAACTTCTTGTTTTGGTTTTTGTTCTATCAGATTATGTTAGTGTTATGCCCTTGAGGCAATCATTTAGATGATTGTAACATGACTATGTTTATGAATAATATTATGATTATTGGTCCAATGAATGTATATCATTGTATTGATCAACAAGTATGTGACTTGCTTATGAAACTCTTTACTTAATGATGTAATTCGATAAATATCTCTGATCGGATTTCATCGTACAGGACAACGATGAATAGATCAGCACATGTAGTGATCGATGATCATGCTTCATAGATCATGGGATATGGAGATATCATCTATACATTGTGGACGCATGTTGAAGAACATGGGTTAGATAGACCCGCAATGGGATACTGCGAGAATGTTTCATTCTTATGTGTCATCAGTGTATCTCATACCTAGTAGATGTATGATCCTTAGACTTGATATTGTCATATTCCCTAGATGTGTAATAGTTTTTCTTGGGGCTATCAAACACTACTTCCTAACCGGATAGTTATAAAGGTAGCTTTCATGTTTACTATGAAACGTGCGAGAGGAAGTGGCGATCAAGATGGAATTTGCCACTCCAATGAAACGGAGATATATGACAAGGTCACTCGTGTGATATGATTAAGGAAGTGCATGGCCATGCCGTGATTGAGGAGTCAATCACAACTTATTAATATATCACGGATACGAGAGATGGATTGAATCATCAAAGGATGACATGCTTCTCGCCTTGATATCAATCTTCATATACTTGGCAAAGGGATTATTGCACGAGTACTTTTGATAGGTTCTGTCCGATTTGATCATAGTATGTTTGGGAGTTGGCATACTTTGCAAGAAGCCGCTACCAACTATTGGATTGAAAAGGAGTTTTCGAATCCATGTCCAAGCGTCACGTGAACCTGCAGGTCACACACTTAATGGGTGGGACGCATTAATTTGGATTGGATCCGTAATTAATGAACCTCGTGGGCTTAGCACGCTGATGGGCCCTAGTTTAGGGTTTCATCTTGTGGCTATATAAGGAGGGGAGGAGGGAGGGCGTAGGGTGTGCTTTCCCACGGTTTTGGAGTGATTCACTCGAAACCCTAGCCTACTCCTCTCGCTGCCCCTGCCGAGTGACCAGGTGCTTGCACACCGACACACGGCGTTCCATCTCTGGAAGTGTGGACTACTGCGGTGACGCTGCTGCGACTGCGGCGTGGGAGGACGATCCACGGCGAGGTGAGGACGATCCACTACATCGACGTAACGACTGCGGCGAGGACGATCCACTACATCGACGCACGAAGGATTCTGCAACTGCGCGTCTAGTGGTAATCTTATCTATGATCCCCTTCTTGCGAGTAGCTTTCTGGTTACGCGGTAGATTTTTTTTTTGTGCTAGAACAACTTCACAATGCAATCCTTAAAAGTTAGCTTTGAAATGTATGGCTCCTTATTTCCAACAACCAAAATTTGTAATGTTTATAATGTTTTCTTTACTGATTTCAACCTCTCACGGAATTTTAATTGTCTTTTGGCCATGTTTTGTATGTACTAGCTATATGTATGTAGTGGTGCAATTTTCATTATTTTCTCATATGTGGTTCTTTACTCGTCATATTATTATACAACTTTCGACTTCGTTAATTGAGACCGTTATTTCTTACATAATTGCATATGACTTTTGTTTTTTATCTCAGCATAAGTTACAGTTTAGGTTGCGTAACCTACGTCTCCCGTTCGAGAGTGCTTATTTATAAATATGCCAGAATGGCATATTTATAAGTGAGCAGTCTCGAATTGTCCACTTTTTTTTGGACAGTTCAAGGATATGTGGTTTGGGCAAGTTCCTGAGATGTTATACCACTCTAGAGTAGATTTCGGTACCATCTCCCTGGTGTTCTCCGGATACACACCCCTCTTGACTTGTTGTCAAGAGGTGTATCTGGAGAACAGCGGGGAGATGCTGCTGAAATTTTCTCTGGAGTTGTACAACGGCTTAGGAACTTGCCTGAACTACATATCCTTGAATGAGATTAGGACCAAACCTATTTAGAGATTAGGAGTTATCGTTGTGGTACGTATTTAGTTGGTCAACATATAGAATTTTTTTGAAGATCATTCGTTCATCTGTTACTCTATTGCAATATGCTAGAACAATTACATGCTATGAATTATCCAATGAGTTGTTGCTTTACATCATTTATTGTCACGTTCACATAATAGCTATGAATTGCTTTCTCTCATGTCAAATATATGACCATGTCAGATAAGAAAACTCAAAATATCGCAATTAGAGAGCACCGGCTCATCGCTAGACAGAGTAGACAGTGCTCCTGTGGGGCCGAGCCAAGTTCCAACTGTAGAGGGGCCGAGTAAGTTGAGGAGAGCTCGAGGACCGAACAAAAGGTCCATATGGAGAACGCCGCAGGTTCTCCACTTCGATGCCACGGGGATTTGCACTGGTCTTCCCAAGTACAAGGAGAGATACCACTTATTCCTCGGCCAATTGGTGAAGGACCGAGATGGTGAACAGAGGGGGGTGAATGGTCGCAAATAAAATTTCCCCCAAAATACTCCAACAAAAACCTCGACAAAATCGCTCAAAGGAAATCGTGAAAAACCTGAAAAACTAGACAACTATGTGTACCCCAAGCTTGCATGGATAAGTATCATAAAATATGTGGGGATTTTTTAGTCACAATACTGGTTGTCTAGTGTCCAAGATAAAGAGGAATCAATTCAAACTCTTGCTTTTAAAAAGGACATCAATTCAAATCACAAAAGTCACTTTCAGAAAAGGAAAAGCAGAATTTCCAGAACTTGTCCTCAATTTGCACAGGAGGTTGGTGAGATTCTGCAGCTCAAAAATTTTTGAGACTTTTCTCCCTATGAGCATCCGAGTCTTGAAGAACTCCACCACATTTCTCCTCAAAAAGCCTTACAGAAAAAACAGGAAAAATCTAAGAACACAGTCTGGTCAAGAACTTCGAGCAGAAAGTTTGGGGCTCGGTTTTCACCTCTGGGCGCCCAAACGGTGAAACAAATGGCCTCCACAATTTTTCTTCAAGTGAATATCAGAGTCCCGCACCTCCTCCAACAAGAATCACTTGAAAAAGATTTTTCTAGATTTTTAAGAAATCAAATACTGACTGTTGCGTGAAGAACAAGTTCTGAACAAAGTTGGAACTTGAAAGAAAAGATGTTCTCTACTCAATCCAACAGTGCAGAAGAGATGTAAAACCATATGAACACACTCAAAACATCCAAGATCAGCAGCATTTAGAAGGAGGGGAGGCAAATCCAAATTACATGAAAGTAAATTGCGAGAAAGTAATTATGGAAAGTAAATCTGAATTTAAATTGCGTAAAGTAAAGACATAATGTAAATGCACAAAATAAATTCAGAGGTGGATGGATAAAACTTTCATTTCTGGAAGGAGAGGTTACAAAGGCTCACTTTCATGTGGGCAAAGCTCAAAGGAGCATTCACAAACCTCAAAACCTTCAAGGAAGGAGGCTACCCCTCCACCCCTATTTATACTACTCTTGGGCCACCTACCACCCTTGGATGAGTCCCTCAACCCTAGAGCACTCATCTAAGGGCTAGGATTAACCCACACACACAGCCATGCAAGGGCTAACCCAAAACCCACACACATACCGGGTTTTCTTGCAAGGATTTCAAAGCATACTATCTAAACCCGCTAACCTATCAACTAGACCTCAATCCGACGGCCCTCATTGATCCACGCGGCATCTACCTACCATCATCTCCTTTCCTTGTCTTCTTGACTTGCCCGGACTCCGTCTCCGATCATCTTCCGGCGATCTCCCAACCGTCTGGACCTCCGACGCTCCTCGCCTAGTCCCGGTCATCCTCCGCCTCACCATGACCTAGCACCGTCGCCCTGCAACCATCAAAGACAAGGAAACTCCTCACATATCAATGCCCACAATGATGTGCAATAAACCGTCCAACTCATCACTACCGCACCCATACAGCCGGTACTGCCACTCTGGCAGAGACAGCTCAAATTGCTTCATTTTGAAAATCAATCCAAATCAAACTCAAACTTGAGCACACCTTACTCAAATAAAGTCAAATACTCATCACAAACATGGATGGACCTCCACATGGTCCTTCAATCTCCCCCTTGATGAGTATATTGACAAACCACACAAAAGGCATAAATTTGAGTTTGAATGAGAGAAGAAGAAAGCAATTTGATTGCAAAGCTAAACTTGGTCCAGAGATAGAAATTAGAACCATGACCAAGTTGACGAAGATGAATTTAGATTTTGGAGTTAAATTTAAGAAAGAGCAAGTTTTCAACAAAAACTCTAAAATCCAACTAAACATGTCAAATGTGATTATGAGATTATGATCCAACAGAAGTAGTAGCATAGTTTTACAAAGATCATAATAACCAAATAAGCATTCACATTTTTATCTTTTTAGTGATGCTTTTTCTACGTTTTCTCCCCGTTTTGGCAATATAGGCATCAAATTTTTTTTATGTATGCATGAAATGCAATCGAAAGAGCTTTGAAGATTATCCAATTGATCAAAATGGAAGGATATTACACCAAGCTTGTCAATTTCAGAACATGACTAAACTAAGACATGTCCAAGTGCAAATACGAGCTTAGTTTTGAATATTTCATTTTTAGCAAGATTTGACAAGTGCAACACTTAGCTTTAGTTTCAAAATAGAAGAATAGCCACTCTAAGGATCAAAAGGAAAACCTAGAGTTCAACCTACTCAACACTTTGGGAATCTAGAAGAGCATACAAGATCCTTGGGCTCATTTATCACTTAATGCAAATTTTGATTTATCATCATACAAGACATAGCGGGTGCAAATGTTTGACATTATTTGCATTCTTTACCCACATATGTCTTTGTTTTTAATTTATTTGCATTTTCTTTTGACAACCAATTGACTCAAGCCATATCGACCATCTCAAGATGAACTCTTAAGAGGATGGTCTAGGTCAAACACGATGTATTCCAAGTTCATCCCAAGTGCAATGGGAAGCGGTCTTGTGAATGCAAGGTGTTGAGTCGTATGTGCACAAGAAGAGTCAATTTTGTTTAATTTTCATTTTTAGCACAATGATTCATGAGCAATTGAAGGACTCTAGCATGGATCAAACTAGTTTCACCCAAGTTGCTATAGGGACTCTAGAGAACTCCAAAATTTCTCAAATTATGGCACAAACCTCTAGAGAAGAAACCTAGCAAGTAAAAGCAACAAGTTTCATCAAGTTTTTCATTTAAGACTTTTTTTTCATTTTAAAGCTTAGCAAGTTAAATGAACTTGGACATATCTGAGCTAGTGATTTCCTCTATATGATGCAGCATGGTGTATAGCATGAAGAAGAAATCAATTGCATAATAGACAAAGCTCATTAAATAGGAAATGCAGTCTATCTGCAATGCACGAACAGATTCCCAAACTCCCCCTCAACAAATGAATCAATTTTAAGCTCAAATCTGGTTAAAGTTGCGTTATTATCAAGATTAGGCACAAAGAAAAACTGAATGAACTCAATAATAACCAGAAAAACAGAATGAGGAGAAGAAGTCAAGAAACTGCAAAACTGGATGGCTATAGAGCATAGAAAAGATATAAGAGACTCACTACGGCTTAGACTCGCTCTTATCTTCGCAGTGACTGACATAGGGAAGCTGACTCTAGATCCCAACTAAGGAGTGCACATAGACCCTGTCTACCAAGGAGGCCCAATACCTGCTAGACTTATAAGATTGTGAGGGAACTCAACCTAGAGAGAAGAGATAACAGCTAATCACGCATGATAGCAACCTAAAGCACAAGATAAGAGGTCCATGGAAGGCATGCCAGAAGTCTAAGTGAGTGAACTCAACTCAAGAAAACAAGCCCAAAGTCACCCAAAAGAAATACAAAGAAAAGAAAAGCTGGAAGAAAACATATAATACATAATATACAAACCAGCTCCCCCACACAAAAGGCCGTAAGGGCTCACGACTCCAAGCTCACTCCTCAAGGCAACAAATCTGGAGCTATCCAAAGGCTTGGTGAAGATATCGGCTAATTGAAGGTCACTCTCTACGAACTGAAGCGCGATATCTCCCTTCTCCACATGGTCTCTAAGGAAGTGATATCTAATATCAATGTGTTTGGTCCGGGAATGTTGCACTGGGTTTTTAGAAATAAAAATAGCTGAAGTGTTGTCACAGAAAAGTGGCACACTCTCTATCTCTAACCCATAGTCCCGTAAGGTCAATCTCATCCAGAGCACGTGGCTCTGACATCGGGCTGCGACAATATACTCGACCCTCGGTGGGTGTGCAACCCTGCATCGCTTCCTAGATGACCAAGAAACAAGAGAAGTGCCAATGAATTGGCAAGTGCCGAAGTGCTCTTCCTATCTATCCTCTGACCCGACAAAGTCGGCATCGGAAAGGCTCTAAGAGATAGACAAGAAGACGAAGAGTACCAAATACCATAATCAGTGGTAGCACGAAGGTACCTGAAGATGCGCTTGACCGCCTGGCGGTGAGAGGCGCGAGGAGAAGCTTGAAATCGAGCACACAGACACACAACGAAATGTATGTCCGGCCTCGAAGCAGTGAGGTATACACTACAACAAGACCAATCTATTCTAACACACACTTTGCAACACATATAGCTTGTGTTGCAGGAAAACTCAACTGCAACACATGCTATGTGTTGCAAACACCCATGTGTAGGATTCTCAAACATATAGTACCCGTTGAATTACCCTGCAACACTTGATGGTCAAGTTGCTACACTTGTTAGATGTGTTGGTAGGTGAACATAAGAAAATTGTTATCCATTTAACAAAAAATCAAGATAAGAAACATAAATTTAAGAAAACAAAATGGGGCATATAAGCCTGAACAGAAATCGGAAAAAGGGAGATGAGATTCCCAACAACTTAGTTCCATTAGAGTAAAGTAGATTAACTTGAGTTCTAACTTTCTCTGTTGTTCTATCCACGAAAAATTCCCACAAACTTTGGGGTACCCTTATCGCTAGCAACAACACCTGCTGGACTTAATGTATATGTTGGTGAGTTCAGCTTCAGTCCTTTCCAGAGAGAAAAGTGCAAGTTTATAAAAAGGTGGCCATAATCAAATATTCGTTATGAAATTCACAGTACTTCAGATATTAGTTGCAGCAGGTCAGTTTGAATCAACTAAGCCAACAAACAAAACATGTGTTGTAAGTTGTGGCGAAAGTGATTAAGTAGCTAAGCAAAATGAATTATGTTTTTGGGTAACAGAGATGCAATTATACTTCTATTAGGTTTCAATTTGTCTAACAGTAATCTAGGTACAAGGTATTTCGTAGTCTCAGAATACTGTCAAATTTACATTTCTCAAGTCACAATTACCTGTTTTGGTATTAGCAAGAACATACAGTACAGAGCATATATGCTCCTTTGTTTTTGCAAAGTAGTTGTGTTTTGGACTCTGATATTATGCTATTAATTCTCCACAAAATCTGATATTATGCTATTGATTCGCCAAGCATTCAACCAAAGGAAAAAGAACAAAAAAGAAAGGAGAAATAAAAAGGGCCATTCCAAGAATTGAACCGTGGACCTCTCGTACTCTAAGCAAGAGTCATACCACTAGACCAAATGCTCGTTGGTGTTCTTTTTCATTATTTTTTCCTTTGATTAAATGCTTGGAGCTTGATGATACTAAAACAAGTAATTGTGAGTTGAGAAATGTCAGGCCCCGATTGAAATCTGAAGCCAAACCGAAACAAAATCTAAGAGAACTGGGATAAAACAAGAGAGAGAGGAACTAGGGTTCTATTCTAGCAACTAAAAAGTACTCTGAGATATGTGGAAACATCTTCTATTTCCATTTTTCCCATTCACTAGGCTTATAGCCATACAGTTTTACATCGATTTCATTCAGAAGTAACTAGTAAACTGAGTTCCAGTAAGAAACAGAGCAACAACAGTAAAGAAAACTAGCAACAAAAAAAATAATAGCTATAGCCTTCCCAGTAGATTCTGTTGATGGGTCATTTTGCCATCCGATCGAATGTTTACTGGACCACCTGAGTAGTTGATTTCCCTTTAAGGGACTCAGCAAAGCATTATGTCTAGTGCAGTATTCTCTTAGCCTTCCCAATTCATACTCGGCTGACATACGCTAATGAAGAATGATCAAGAGACAAAACGTGCAAAGTGTGTTCTCACATAATCTCTCCATCTGCATGTTACCAAAAAAAACAAAATGTTAGAGCATGGCAAAAATAAGAAATAAGAAGCAACTCTGATAAAAAAAAGGTTTTGCTCACTTGCTTGTAGTTGTAGCTTCATTTTTGGTCACTTCTGATTATATTCCAAAATAAACGGATACCCAGCATACAAAGACAAAAGCTAAAAAGTCTCATGCTGTTTATTTCACATAAGAATACATAAACTGCAGTTATAATATTATGTGAAGATATATGCCAATATTATAACATTAAGCCAAGCATGAGCCTAAGAACCTGATTGTATAAAGTAGACACCAGAGTACCAACAGTCTTATACCACACAACTTTTTGAACAAGAAAAGTCTTACAAACACACTACTTTTATTAAGATCTGGTACAATCTAGGATCTAGACATGTTTCTTTCAGCATACTATTTATTATTCCCTTTTCCATCTTCATGTTTAGTCCCCTCTTAAGGTATCTCAAGCTTCCTTTCATCCTCCTGGCATTTCAGCTACATTGCAACCAAAAAAAGAGGAGAAATTATTGTACACATTTGCACAAATTATTGATGAAGAAAATAAGCAATTTACTACTCACCCTCTATGCATTTAGCAAACTACTATACATCTCGCCATCATTCAGTGGACCAAATAGCAGAATCTGAAGAAATACAAAAGTTTCTCATGTTGTACAATAAGGTGCACCTGTACTAACAAAAAAATAATGGCACAAAAGGTTTGCAACCACACATGAAATCTTCCTTGCACTATTGGGTTGCAAAATACATACCTTTATGAAAAAAAGATTCCCTCCACTATGCTTCATTGTTTGATTCATTATTATCATCATACACCGTTATTCCCTCAATATCTGTTCTAACCCAATGTTGGGTGTTCTTTGCATTATTGAATATCTTCCCAAGGTGTGAGACATGGAATGGTGAACTTTCTATGTCATCTATACATTCCTCCTCCCCGGTGTCATATATATCTCTAGGTTTCATCCTCATAACCACAGACCACCCT
This sequence comes from Otatea glauca, assembly GCA_036346275.1. NCBI lineage: Eukaryota > Viridiplantae > Streptophyta > Magnoliopsida > Poales > Poaceae > Otatea > Otatea glauca. Next base: position 46,588,955 of record CM070718.1, read on the forward strand.
GGGTATATTTGGTCCTCAACATAAAACACTTGATCAGCTTGATTAGCAAAAATAAATGGCTCATGCTCAATCTTTTCCCCTGTATGTATCAAATGCGAGAAGTTGACTAGTGTGTACCCATATTTGTCTTTTTTAATCCCTTTTCCAGTAATAACATCAACCCATTCACATTTAAATAGTACTACTGAAAATTTGACATAGTTCAGCTCAATTATATCAATCACCCTCCCATAATATGCCACATCACCTAAAATAGGATTTTCATCACCTGTTTTTGCATAACTAGATGTCTTTGCAATTAGTACTACTCCACTGTTTTGTGTCACTCCATCCAGACGTTTAGGCCTAAAGCGAAAGCCTCGGGTGTTGAAAGCACGATATCTTTTTGCTACTTGAACTGGGCCACGAGCTAGCCACCTAATATCTTCTTTAATACTATTGATGCCATTTTCCCTCTCCAAATCCATTATCTGTGTAGAAAGAACTAATTCAGTTGATGACTTATGTAGTACTTCAAAAGGATGTGAAATGTGGAACTTACATGAGCTCTAAACCATTCATGGAACTTTTCATTTTGGTTACTCTTAATAAATTTTGGGCTGACACGACGTGGAAGATATTTACTCCTTATCACATCAGCATGCACTCTGCACATCAATTCACAATCTATCAAACGAGGAAAGATATTACTAAAATTGTTTGTAACAATGAAATATTACCTGAGGTACATATTTACATCCGGACAATTGAACAACACATATCTATGTGCTTGTACTTTGGTCAAATTCGTTAGAATATACTTTCTAGGCTTTCCAAGTGGTTTTCCGACATAAGGAAACATAGTTGGTCCTTGTTCATCATTAGAATGTTCAAATGACTCATCATTGTCATCATTCCTTGAAGGCCGATTATGCTTGGTCTCAAAACCTTTTAGATATCTTGAACAAAATGACATGCACTCATCTGCCAAATATGCTTCGGCAATACATCCCTCGGGGTGAGCTTTATTACGCACATATGACTTCAGCACAAGAAGGTACCTACACAAACCAAAAACCAAATAAACATGGTAATAATCATGTATTGGAATAAATAGAAATTTTTTTTGGTATATCTATGGTTGTTTCTTAGTAAAACATACCTTTCCACAAAGTACATCGATCGATAACATACAGGACCTCCAATTTTTGCCTCGGTTGCTAAATGAATAACCAAATGCACCATAATTGTAAAAAACCCAGGTGGGAATATCATCTCCATACGACATAATGTCATTCTAATTCGTTCCTCTAACTTCTCATGCTCATCTACATATAGGACTTTTGCACATAGTTCTCTAAAATATCCAAATATATCGAACAAGACAAATGCAACATTATCTGGAAGTACACCCCGCAAAGCAACAGGTAGAAGTTGCTGCATTAAAATATGACAGTCATGACTTTTCAGGCCTGAGATTCTCCCTTGAGCAACATTTACACACCTTGAGATGTTTCCAGCATAGCCATCTGGAACTTTTATATCATGAAGGACTTTACAAAACTTTTGCTTTTCTTTTTTAGATTGGGTATAAGAAGCTGGAGGCAAGTAAAACTTATTAGAAGATCTTCTTTGTGGATGGAGCTCTGATCTAATGTTCATTTCTTGCAAGTCTTGCCGTGCTTGTAGGTTGTCCTTTGATTTTCCCTCCAGTCCTAAAAGTGTACCATATATATTATCACAAACATTCTTCTCTATATGCATTACATCAAGATTATGTCGGAGTAAGTTGAAGTCCCAATAAGGCAAAGAAAATAGGCCACTGACACACTTCCAAGTTTTTGATTTCTCAAAATTATCAATTGCTTTTATCTTATGTACAATTGAAATTTCGGAATAAGCAGCAGGCTATGATCTATGTTCTTGAGTTCCATCGAAAGAAGTAACATCATATCGAAACTCATGACTAGAAGGTAGAAATCGGCGATGCCCCATGAAATAAAACTTGTGCCCATATTTCAAGCGTTTAGAACATGTTTCTTCGCGACAAGTCACACAAGCAAACTGACCATTGACACTATACCCTGAAAAAATCCCAATCCCAGGATAGTCACTCACGATGAAGCGATTACAAAGACGAAGTTTGAACATCTCATCTCGAGAAGCATCATATGTAAGTGTGCCGACCTCAAATAACTCAGTTAATTCTTCATAAGCTGGCTCCATAAGTACATGGAAACTCTTTCCAGGATAAGATGGTCCAGGAATTATCAGAGAAAGCATAAGAGAGGAAGCTTTCAAGCATAACCATGGAGGAAGGTTGTAGGGTACTAAGACAACAGCCATGACTATAAGTTGAACTCATCATCCCAAAAGGATTGAACCCATCACTAGCAATTCCGAATCTAATGTTCCGAGGATCTGATGCGAAGTCTGGATATCTAGAATCAAGTGCCTTCCAAGCCTTTGAATCAGCTGGATGGCACAATGCCCCATCCTTTGTCGTTCCTCATCATGCCATCTTGAAGCGATAGATGTTTCTTTGTGCATAAAAATCTCTTAAGCCTTGGTTTAATTGGAAAGTACTGTAACACTTTCCTTCTTTGTTGCCTTCTTTCTTTCCTTCTTGGTTAAATTAGTTTTATCGATATGTTTTCCACCTTGAAGTTCCACATTTCAAGCAATAATCATCATTTGCCTTGTCTTTACGATAAAGTTGGCAATTGTTTGGACAAACATGAATTTTTTGATAACTGAGACCAAGTTTCTCAATTATCTTTTTAGCCTCAGCAAATGTTCTAGGTATATTCTTACCATGAGGTATTGCCAATTGCAAAATTGCTAACAAATCATTTAAAGATTTATTACTCCACTTGTTAATGGATTTCGTGTGAAACAAAAGTACAAGAAAAGAAAGTTTTGATAGCTCACACCCTTCCCATAAAGGTTCGTCAGCATCTCTAAGTAAGTTATAGAAGGCTTCTGCTTCATTGTCCGGTCCAGTTTTTGAAGAATTCAGGGCATCAGAATCCTTAATTGGATTTCTGTTGTCTACATTTCCAAAAGCATCATGGACTAGCTGGTGCATATCAATATTTGCTCCATCATGCTGCGATTGTGTCGCTTGGTTAGCACAGATGTATGCTGCAGTTTCGCCATGACTACTCCAAATAGTGTATCCACGTAGCATTCCATGAGAAACTAAGTCATCATATACTTCATTACGATTCTTCAACCGTCTATTTACACATTTCAAACATGGACACCTGATCTTGGCATCAGGACTCCTATCCTTATATGCAAAGGCAAGAAAACCCTCTATCCCTTTCACGTAGTTAGCAATTGGTGTACGGGAACAAAGTAATTTCTTCGTAGCATTTAAATCCATAAAATTACTGCTTTAAAAATAGAAAACAATATTAATCCAGTTATACAAATGCCAAAAACATAAAAAATAATGATATAAAATGTAAAGGCAAATGACAGAAACAAAGGGCATTTTGAATAGTTGGTAAAAAAAACAGCATGTTACACAGTATGAGTAAAATAGAGGTAAAGATATATCCTATCTTTGCAATGCTATAAGATCGTAGATGATCAGTTGTATATCAGGAAATGGAGCATGGGGATGGTAATTTAATTAAAAAACTAACAACAAAAAACTAACTAATCATATTTTGACATATAAATTAGACAATCAAGAGACAAGAGAGGACATGAAACTAGAATCATGGAATAACTCAACAGACAAACATGAAAATTTTCAATTGCATATCACCTTCAGGGAATGATTTGAGAGGAGGTGGGGGAGAAGATTAGGCGTGGATAACTCAAAACAGACAAACATGAAAATTTTCAATTGCATATCACCTTTGGGGAATGATTTGAGTGGAGGTGGGGGAGGAGATTAGGCGTGATGCTCAAGAATTGGGGGATGGCGGCAGTAGGAGGTGAGGGAGGCGATTTACCCTGGTGCTCAAGAATTGGGGGCGATGGTTGCCAGGTAAGGATACGTATGATGGGGTTGAGGAGGATAGGGTAGTTATTAGATATTTTATTGTTTTACTTCCGCTTCTATCTCTGTTTGCTGCAGTGCTACATCTATGATTTATGAGCTCGATGAGAAATGTGGTGTTAAAAGTCTGTGGTCATTTAAGAGAGCATTTATTCTCTGAACAAGGAGAAAATTTCATGATAGACTTCTACTTGCAGTGTTACTATGCCACAGAAATTCGCCGCTCGATTTCATTCTGTACTGCCCAAGAAAAATCATGGAAGCTAGCACACGCTCTTTTGCGAACACTTTTCGGAAATTTTTACTGTTCTAGCCCGTCGGTTTTTAATTTTTTTGAGATTAGCCGTTGATATGACGAAATTGCAAAAATGTCCTGTGAACAGTATAATCTAGTGGACCAAGAGCGCGGGATTTTTTTATTCATTTCCCATGGATCGGATCCGTGGGATATTTTTTTTTCTTTTTTTAGCTAGACTTCCAGCGGACGCCGTCCGCATGAAGTATTTTTGGAAGTCCGGGTGGGGGCTGGGGGCAGGGGTAGGGGTGGCAGGGCAACACAAGTGGAAAAAAATATCTAGGACTCAATCGATGTTGAAAAATTTTCAAATTTTTTGTGGAGGTTCTTGACACATCAATGATATTTTCATAATAATTTCATAAGATTATCACATATGAGGAATTTTTAAAAATTAGAAAATTGCAACTGTCTTGATGAAACGCTCACAAGTAAGTTTTGAATTTTTTTGAAAATGGTACAAACCACTTTAGAAAATTTTGAATTTTTTGAAAATGGTACAAACCACTTTAGAAAATTAAAAATGGTACAAACCACTTTAGAAAATTTTAAATTTTTTGTATGGTTATGATGCATCATTAATATTAAATTTTGAAATTTTTTTGTATGGTTATGATGCATCATTAATATTCCCATAAAATTTTCTGATAATAAACAAGCTTTATAAATTTTTTAAAATTTAGACAATACTACTATCTTGATTAAAGCCATACCGGCAAAAATCAACTAAATGAAAATGGTACGAACCACTTTATAAAAGTTTTAAATTTTTTTTTGGGTGTTCCTGATCATCTTATGAAAATAGCTGTTGCCTATGTTGTTTTGATTTCATTACAGTCTTTGTCCAAGAAAAATCATAGAAGTAACAAGACACGCTCATTTTTGCGTACACTTTTCGCTCTATTTGGCTATTGAGTGAGCATTTGTTCTCGAATGAGCTAAAAATTTCACTGAACAACTCAAGTTGCACCAAAACGTGTCACAAAAATTCGCCATTGGAATTCACTCTATATTGCCATGGAAAAATCATGGAAGTCGACTCACCCTCTGTTGCCTATGTTGTTTTGCTCTATTATCCTATTCAAGCTAGTCTTTGTTCACCGAATGAGCTAAAAATTACTCAGAGAACTCCTGCTTACACTTCTAACATGCAACAGAAATTCGCCACTGGAATTCATTCTGTGTAGTACAGGAAAATTCATAGAATTCGACTCACCCTCTTTGCCTACGTCGTTCAGTTCTATCGCCTATTCAAGAGAGCATTTATTCTCTGAGTAAGGAGAAAATTTCATGATAGACTCCTACGTGCAGTGCTACCATGCCATAGAAATTCGCTGCTCGATTTCATTCTATACTGCCCAAGAAAAATCATGGAAGTCAGCACACGCTCTTTTGCGTACACTTTTCGCTCTATTTGGCTATTCAGGCGAGCATTTGTTCTCCGAATGAGCTAAAAATTTCACAGACAACTCCCAGTTGCACAAAAAACGTGTCACAAAAATTCGCCATTGGAATTCACTCTACATTGACTCACCCTCTGTTGCCTATGTCGTTTTGCTCTATGATAGTTTTTGTTCTCCGAATGAGCTAAAAATTACTCAGAGTGTTTTACCGCTAATCTAAAAATTTCCCTCCATCCGATTAAACAACAAAATCTCTAATAACTGCCCTATCCTCCTCAACCTCATCATACGCATCTTCACTGGCCACCATCTTCCCCAATTCCTAAGCACCACGGTTAATCTCCTCCCTCACCTCCTATGGCCACCATCCCCCCAATTCCTAAGCACCACGTCTAATCTCCTCCCCCACCTCCTCTCAAATCATTTCCCTAGTAGGCTCTCCGTGAGACCATGACCCATCATCTGCAACCATTATATTCCTTCCGCTATTGCATGCTTGGTTACCTAGATCAATTGATTTGAAGCTTGCTGGTGTAGTACAAACTGTACTAATCCGTTTTCCTTTTGAGTCTGATCTATTGTTTAGTATTTCATTGTTTGATTCCCTATTCTTCTCATGCCCTATTATCATTTTATTGATAATCTGATTAAATTTGTTTTGCTATTTATTCTAATACGTGGCATATAATACATAGATTTTGTACAGGAGGTTAGGGAAAGGGGAATATAGATGCCCTGCCAAGGGCTAAGAAATTGCAAGGAGTCTAGCCACTGGAAAATTGCAGGGAGTGTAATCACCAAGGTAATATGCAATTGAATTTTTTTGTGTTTCTCTGTTTCCAGATATTCCATGATCCTAGTTTAAAAATATCCATGAAGTGCATCATTAGATCTGTCCTACCCAACATCCTGCAGTCTTGTGCAAATAGAAGTTGTGCCGATCCAACTTATGTTTAAGATAGTCCAACACTGAATACTAAAACTGCACCTAAAGAATAGGTGCTACAAGGTTTCTTCAGTATTTAGATTGCATAAGACACAACTATAATAGCTACATGTAGTTTTTTTACAGAACACAATGCCTATCAATACTAATGAAGTGTTTTCTGTAAAGCATATTTTTTGTGCTCAATTTGGCAACTAATAAAAGCCATGCAAAGATTTTGCACCTCATCATGCACTTGCATTTCCAGACTTTGATTACTATTGGTAGTGGTGTTGTGCTACTTACAACTCATCAGCACGACTTTGCGCCCCCTGCCTCGACCTGCTATGGAAACAGCCACAAGTGAGTTTTCTTTTGTTTCGAATTTGTTCAATTAGTAATTCAGCAGCAGATCTGCTAGATTCCCTTCAATCACAAAAAGTTTCACCTAAAATAAAAATCAGTATGAACATCTATCTAGATCAAAGAACTATTATTTCATTGTAGAAACAATATCAAACTTGATGTTTGATTTCCCTCCAAAACTGCATTGTTCTAGTTTATCTACACGGATAGCTCACTAGTTTGTGGTCTTGCTTATCTACTGCTTGCTTTAATCCCTTCAAAAGCTTGTTTCTATTTTGTTCATGAAAATGGTCTTACAAATCTTGCTTACTGCAATCAAATACCAATAAAATGCTCATTGTTTGTAACATTCTAGCACCAATTGTGATGATAAGAACAATTCAATTTGTAGGACAAATGCGTAGAAGCAAACGGTTGAATGTAGTACAAAGCAATGATCCTTATACCAATGGAAGCCACAATAGCATTGAACAAGTGTTGCCAGAACATGAGCCGTTGCTTCAAGCTCAAGCATCAAGAGATGATATGGTCCTAGTTGATAATCAGGATGATGGTGACCTTAACATGTCAGGTACAAATGTAATTACATAAAGCAAAAGATAGCTGATAAAATCAAATGTATCTATTTTGATCCTAAATTTATTTCATACTTGTATCACATAATTATTTAGTTGAAGATTATGAAGTAAAGAAACGTGCGGAAACATTATTACCGGATGTTTGGGATCTTCCAGCGGGGAAACGCATAGTAGTGCAATGCAATAGGCATGGACAACCCATTGGGAGGGAAGGTGGAGTCTTGGGGCAGTTTCTGGGCACAATTGCAAGAAATGGAGGTTATTGTCCACTTAGCAAGAAAGACTGGAAGCTAGTTAAAAAGCATGGAGGAGATAAAACAATACTTCAATTAGTACATGTCTGTTTACTACTACAACATATTGTAATTAGATAGCTCTTATTTTTATACCAATGTACTGATCTTCTATATCTTATCCATTATTACATCTTGTATATAAAAAAAGCCACATGAAAATGAATGTTTCTTACTGATTTCAGACAAAGTTTTTGTATCCTCGATCATGTGAGAAATGGATACTTAAATCAACTGGGCGAGATTGGAGACAATACAAGGCAGCACTAAAGAAATCTCTATTTAATGTGAAGAAGAAGAGATCCGTGTTGTATAGACGGTGTCCAAAAGATGTGGATGAGGATGAATGGGTCGCCCTTGTCAATCCTTTGGAAGTCAAAAGAAGGAAGGTAATAAAACTTTTAATGTTTATATACTATTGCTTCATCTATATTTGTACTGATTCACGTTAAATATTGAAGAATACATGCTGCATTTACATTACTTGTACTCCGCAATAGACACTTAGCCAGAGAAACAAAAGAAGCCGTTCAATGAGGAAGACAACCCATACGGCAGGGACAAAGAGTTATGCTCGATGGGCGGAGGACTTGGTGAGCCAACTTGTTTTGTTATGTACTCTTCTTTTTGTTTTTCTTGATATTGTTTACACCCTTTTGTTCTTAGAGGCAAAATGATCTTGAAAAGAAGCAGCCGCATAGAGCAAAAGTCTACCTAGCGACACACAAAGAGAAGAGCAAACATGGACATGAACATGTGGTATGCTTTATAAAGACAATGCTTTCACAAATATCAGGTTATAATAAGACCTCACTAGTACAATATGCATTTATTCTTCACTTGCAGGTTGAGTTGGAAAATCTCATGCATGATCAACCAGAGTTGGCAGAAAATGATCAAGGAAGAGTTGCATGGGAAGGCGATGCATTATACAAAGTATTAGGGGAAGAAAAAACAGGACAAGTTCACGGCATGGGATTGCTTCCAACACCTAAACATGTTTATGATCAGACGCCACGTCGTCTCAAGAACATACAAATTTCTACCTTAGATTGCTCATCATCTGATATAGAGACACATGTTATGCAAAAAGTGGAAAAGCTGCAAGAACATGTCAAAAGGCAAGATCGATTAATTGAAGAATTGCAAAACAAGCACACATGCCTTGGGAACAGAGAACCAATACAGGTAAAAGAAATCTTTGTTGTCCTTCGTATTGAAATTTTACTAAACGTTGTATCTTTATTGTAGGTTAATTTCCAAGCAAAATATGATGATAATTTTCACCGACATCTGGTACAGTCAAAAAGAAAGGTATTCACAAGATGTTGATCAAGTGATAGGTCTTTGCTATAATGTTTTATCATTGTGTGTTTAAATATGCAGAGAGTTGAGTGCAATGTATCGGATGTAGACATTTCTTTGAGAGAACAACAATACACATTAAGGATAAATTTCTTATTACTACAGCTACTGCCTTTCTACGTTCTATAGCAACTACAACATTCTATACATACAAAGTAACTAATGTGTGTCTATTTATTTATAGAACAAAAACAATCATGTGGACATAGACAACACGCAACAGGAAAAAAATATATTTTCTACCAAACAGGTTAGTAAATCATTTTTACTCATGGTATAAGATCACACCATATTTAGTATATTGACATGACTATGTTATGCATCTAGCAACTTGAGGGTTCTAATAGTAAGGAAGAAATACGTCAAGAAGCATCATCATCATGTTCTGCTCATGATTTTCCACATGAACAGGTAATTCTTTTGTGTTTAATCTATTAAAGGCAGTAAAATTAACGAAGAAAAGTACTCTCTCAACAACTCCATTGTATCATGTAATGTAAATAAATAAAGATAAGTGATTTTGCATTCTAATGAAGGGGTTCATATTTTAAACTGTACAAGATTGGTGTGGTGTGCTTTGATGCAATTTTCCTCTTTATAATACAAATTTGTAGATAGTCATTGAGAGATCTCTGGTCAATACAAAACTATCAGTAAATAGTGAATTTTAGTATGATATAAGCATACCATGTTACATATGAATTAATATTGCCTTTCTTTCATATACAAAAATAATTGTTTCAGTTTCTTTACACTGCATAATCTAGCTAATCTTTTTCTTTACACTGCATAATCTAGCTAATATTATCTCCTTATTTTCAGTTTGATGAGCATAGAAGAAAGTCTATTCAATGTACAAAAATGATGGCAGTCCAGGAAAGACTACGAATATTTCATTTTTCATTCAATGGGAACGATGAAACATGAATTTATATCCTTAATCAATGTTGGTTGTAATAACATTTATTTTGTCTTAATTGTAGCATAATAAGAAGCAAAAGCGACAACAAAACACTATGAAAAGGAGACAGGACCAAGCGACTCAAAAGAAGACCCGTTCTTCAGCAATGGCGGTATGAGTTTATTCATAGAAATGTTCGTTCTAAATTATTGTAGATCTAATTCATGTTTTATTCTAATGACAATTAAAATCCAATGCAGTTTGGTACCACTGTACTACTCAAGTCTGCCAACAGATATCCAAACAAAGAGCTGTGGCATTTGCTACATTCTTGAGTAGTGATCGGATGCGAAGTTGGTGGTTTCAAGCTAGGTAACGAATTTTGGAAGGTGCTTGTTAATTATCCTATCGAAGACCATGAGGTGTTGGTAAGGCCATGGGAGAACTACAAGACAATTGGCCAAACCAAAGGAAAATCGATTGCTTGGCCTTCAATTTGTGTATGTTAATGTCATCTTGATTCGATTTTGATGTGTCACACAAGTCATGTATATTAACATTCATGCAATTTTCTTGTTATTCTTGCAGGTTGAAAAGATCAATGGTTGAATTGTTGAATTTGGATGTTTACCTCATCAAAGGATCAAGAAGCAAGGAATTTCACATGGAAAAGATAGTGCTAGTAGTATACTAGTATTAGTTGTAGTATAATTTCATATGTTAGGACTGAAATTTTACTCTTGTTCTCAAAAAATGAGATGTACTGTTCTACGTGGAATGATGTTATTTCCTTAATTAATGCAATGCAATCTATCTTTTGATCATTGCTCGTGTTGAATTGTATTATATATCATCTAATATGAATTTCTTAATTATCAAATAAAAATTATTTATAACAACGATATTTTCTATATATATAGCAAATAAAAAAACCATAATTTACATGTTTACTTAGTTGTGTTGCAATAGACTAATTATGTGTTTCTAACACGTGTTAGATATGTGTTGAAAATATGTATTGTTATATATAAAAAAACATGTTGCTACTTTGCAACACCTTTTCTTTTGTTTAACAACACCTAGTTTATGTTGCAGTATATCTACCATAGCAACATAACCAATAACATCACTTATGACATGTGTTGCTATCTATCCTAGCAACACATATGTGTGGATATAGCATCATATACCTATGTTGCTATAGCTCATTCCTGGTGAGGGAGCCGATCATGCTCCGAAACTCATTTTGATCAGCAGGCTCACCATCCTCATCGGGCTCGAGGACAGCAGTGGTGGCCATAGAAGTCATCACCGGCTTCCCATCAGACATATCGAAGCGCCTCAGGAGGTCACGGGTACACTTGCCTTGATGCAAGAAAGTACCCTCCCGAGTCTGCTTGATTTGGAAGCCAAGAAAGTAGCTCAACTCGCCCATCATACTCATCTCAAACTCTGTGCTCATCACCTCAGAAAACTAAGACACAAGCGAATGAGATGAGCCACCAAAAATGATATCGTCCACATAAATCTGGACAAGAAGAAAATGAGACTCATGGTGTCTAATGAACAGAGTTTTGTCTACTATGCCCATTTTGAAGTCATGGATGAGAAGATAAGACTTGAGCCTCTCATACCATACTCTCGAGGCCTGCTTGAGTCCATACAAAGCTTTGGAGAGCTTGTATACATGACTCGGAAACTTGAGGTTCTCGAATCCTGGAGGTTGTTTGACATAAACCTCTTCCTCAATATATCCATTGAGGAATGCACTCTTGACATCCATTTGATAGAGCTTGAAGCCCTGGGATGCATAGAATGCAAGCAGGATCCTAATAGCCTCTAGTCTAGCTACAGGGGCAAAGGTCTCCTCAAAGTCAAGACCCTCAACCTGAGAAAAGCCCTGTGCAACTAGCCTAGTCTTGTTGCGAATGACAACCTCGTCCTCACTCTGCTTGTTTTTGAACACCCACTTGGTCCCAATGACATTATGACCAGATGGGGGCTCGACAAGCTGCCATACCTTGTTCCTCTCAAAGTTCTCAAGTTCCTCATGCATAGCATTAATCCACGATTCATTAGATAATGCATGAGAAACATCCTTCACTCAAAGGAGGCAACGAAGGCGAGTGGAGGCGGCGGACAAACTGATTTTGATCGAGTGACCGCTCAAACAGATCACCAATGATCTGATCAGGTGGATGAGAGCGTTGAATATGACGGGGTGGTCCAGAAACAGAAGTGGCCTCTACCTCATGCACAGAAGAGGTAGGAGCAGAGCAACTAGCTGAAGGAGAGTCGGAAGGCAAGGGCTGGTCTCCCTGAGGTGCAGAAATGGAAATAGGAGGCACCTCAGGTGAAGAGGGGATTGGATCCGGTGGAACACCATCATCTCCATCATCCTCATCTTCTACAAAGATGGTCTCGGAGGGATAAGAAGAGCTCAAACATCGTGTCTAGCTCTGGGCTAGCCTCATCAAAGGTCACATCACGGTCTCTATGATCCTATGCATCAACACTCCGGACCCTATAGCTACGAGAAGAAGTTGAGTAACCTAGAAAGATACCATCGGAAGAGCGAGACTCAAACTTATCTAGGTTACGGACTTTAAGATAAAACACTTGCAACCAAAAGCGAAAATGAGACACACTGGGCTTTCGCCCATACCTCAACTCATAAGAAGTGCGATGCAGATGTGCTCTCAAAAACACGCGATTAGAAACATGGGAAGCGTGAGCTATAGCCTCACCCAAAACTTACTAGAGTCTTGTACTCGTCTAGCATCGTCTGGCCATCTCAACCAAGGTCCTGTTCTTCCTTTCCACTACGCCATTCTCTTGAGGCGTAGGGAGAAAAGAACGATGCTCTAAACCAGACTCCACGAAACTCTCAAAGTAGGAATTGTTGAACTCAGTGCCATTATCACTGCGTATAGCTCGTAATGCACACGGGAGCTCAATAGACAACCTCTTGACCAAACCCTGAAGTGAGAAAAAGTCGCATCCTTGAGGCCATGAAGAATACCCAAGAGTATCTAGAAAAATCATCAACGATGACAAGAACATACCACTTCCCTCTTCTTGTTGCACTCTATCTGGACCAACACTGTCCATATGTAAAAGCTGTCCTGGTGCATCAGTCATCACTACGGTGACTGGAGGATGAGAAGCAGTAACCATCTTGCCATGTCGGCAAGGAGAGCAAACTAAGTCTTTGACCATCTTGAGTTTGGGCAAACCCGAATGAGATCGTGGTACGCTAACTCGGTCAAATGATCAAAACCAATGTGACCAAGTCACCTTTGCCAGAAGGAGAGATCACGGGACTCAGAAGCAATCAAACATCGAAGAGAGTCTCCAGAAGAAGCAGAAAAATCAGCACGAAAGACTCTCCCAAATCTAGAAATCCCGCAAACTAACCCTCCTTATGAATCAAGAATTCTACAGGCATTACTCTTGAAGCTTACCTCGAAAGAGTCATCGATAAGTCGAGAAAGCAGAGAGAGATTGTATTGCACTTACTTACTAAGGCAACATCTTTAAGAATGAAATTTTGGTTAATGCAGATGGTACCTTTAGCAATGACTCTACGAAGATGCATCCCCAAAAGTGATTAACTCATCACGGGGGCTCGGACTAGGAAGAGAACCAATGAGAATCTCCGGTCATATAGCGAGAACAACCGAGTCAACAATCCAAACATCGCCCTTCCCAATCCGGCGAACTGATCAAGACACAAGAGAAAGATGACTCGATCTTGGGATAGAGTGAAGACTTAGGAACCCAATACTGAACCATACGACACCTCAGAGTACCAGCCACAGAAGAAGACTGGACTCGAGTGTCCCTCTGACGCTCAACTCTCACACGATAAGGAGCAACTCTGGTAGATAATCTAGGAGTCAAAACTGGGTTGACACGCCGTGGTGCAAAAGCCGGACCATCCCAGTAAGGCTGCCTGGATCTCCTACCGGAAAACACCTCACGCCGCTAATATCTACCTCGATGGGAAAAACGAGGAATATCAAGAGGATGGCGGAAAGACTAACTACGAATAGCTCCAGGACTAAAACTCGAAGAACTAGCATGAAAACTAAGTCCTGGACGCTGCCCAAAAACATGCGACTCTCTAACCTGTCTAGAAGCAGTGTGTGTCTTAGGAGCACTCAAAGTCTGGGGATGACCCTGAATACCCCTAAGAGCAGCAACACGCTCATGCCGAGTGATCTTAGCTCGCCTGAAGCAGAAATCTACTAGGTGACCATCCTTCTTACAGAAGGTGCATGTGTACTTCGCCTTGCTAGAGGCAGAAGCAATAGGAGTAACACCCTTCTGGTCAGAAGTCCTATGGACAACCCCAGCGGACCTAAACACGGTGGTACTCACTTTGGGAGCTACCACAATCTCACCACTCTTGGAGCCGCGCACAATGGTGGGAGGATGCGCCCGAGCGTGCTCCAAGGGATCAAATCCTATACCTTGATTGAATCTACTAACCTTGGATTGGTCTAGAATAAGATTGAGCTTCTTCTTGCCTCCAACAAACTTCTCGAGAGTGCTCATAAGATACTGGCAATCTCGGAAGAAAGAAGCACAAGAAGAACAGGGGGAAGGAGAGGAAGAAGAAGAACCAAAAAGAGAAAGAGAAGATCTCTCAGCACGTGCTCTTTGTTCCCCTAGCACGGCTGCCTCAATCTTGAGGGCCTCACAAGAAACGCAAGGAGCATCTCTAATCCTATGAGTTTGGTCTTTTAACTTCTTCCTAAGCTCGACATGGATTTGATCCACATCATCCTTAACCCCAACACACAGCAAGCAACCAGTTTTTGACTTAACTAGTAAGTCCTTAGCAAGTTGATCACACTTGACATTCAAAGCATCATTGTCAAGTTTTAGATGCCTACATCCCTCACATGAGTTGACTGGGTCCTTAGAAGCATGCAATTCAAGTTCATCATTTCTAGCAGAAAGCTTTCTAAGGTGTTCGCTCATAGCATCAATTTCGGTAAGCAATTTAGGGCAATTAGCACATGATGGAGTGGAGTGAGCATGAAGAAAACTATCCTCAACAGGAATAGCATCAACAGAACTAGTGCTAGCATTCTTCAACCTAAGACCATCAAGTTCAGCAAGCACACTATCATTTATGGTCCTTAGGTTCTCCAATTCCACAAGAATAGCATAACACAAAGAGCAATCATCAGTGACTCGGGAGGGAGAAGATCTAAGTGAAGCTAACTCCCGAGTCAAGGTACCTACTTCCTTCTCAAGCTCCGTACACCTAGCTCTAGCTCTAGCATGAAATTTTCCTAATTTGCAAAAAGCTTCGTTGAGCTGGTCATAGGAGGGTACCTCATCCGAGTCGCTGTAGAGCTTGGAGTCGCTGATGACGTTCGTGTCGGCCATGAAGCACATGCCGGAGAAGTCGTCGCCGCCCTTCTTCTCTTGCGGATCATCCTCGCCCTCGTCGCTCCATGTCTCCGTGTCGGAGAGGTTGATGTCCTCAAGCGCGGCGAGGATGCGGTGGAAGAGCTTCTTGTTCTTGGAGAAGTTACGGTACTTCTTCTCGTGTGCCGGTTCACGAACTAGAGGCTTCTTGTTGCGGTTCTTGTCGGTGTAGTCGTTCTTGCCCGAACCGCCTACGTCGTTCTTGCCCTTCTCGGCTTGGGACAGATTCGCCGAATGTGGTTGGGGCCACCACACTCAAGCGGTGATCATGCCACCTCTCTTCTCTCTCTCACCCTCTTGTATGCTTGAGAAAACTTGCGGCGAGAAGAGCAAGCTCATTTTCTGAAATTTTTCCGATTGGTCATCGCTAGCTCGCAAAGGCGAAAGAGAGAAACCAATAGAAGGATCGGAAGAAGAAGATCCAATGGGATCGGTGACCAAAGCCATCGATCGAGATTTCGTCTTCGAGAGACGACATCGATCTCATGAGTCTTGAGGCGGGAATAAAGCCCGTCAAGAGTCAGAGTCGATAAGTCGGTGGTGTCCTTGATGGTGGTCACCTTCATCTCCCAAACTCGAAGGTCAAGTGCGGTTAAGAAATGCCGAGCATTGTCCGAGTCAGGGTATATGCAACCAACTGCTCGGAGGTCGCTCAAAATTTTTGTGAACCGACCAAAACACTCGTCGAGACTCTCACCAGCGCGTTGATCAAATTTGTTGTACTCGCGCTTGAACTGGTCCTGCCTCACAGTCTTGATTTGAGTAGAGCCCTCATGCTAAGCATCGAGGGTTACCCAAATCTCGTGAGCGGAGCAAAAGTGAGAAATCCTATCATACTCACCGCGTTTAAGACCCTGTATGAGAATGTTCCTTGCTTTAGCATTCGCCTCAACGTCAACCATATTAATGGCCGTGACATTTTCATCAGCAGGAACCTCATACAGGAGTTTCACCTTCTGCCATATCAGGTAACCCTGGGTAGTGATGTATGACTCCATCCAGGACTTCCAAAAAGGAAAATCAACTCCATTAAAGGTTGGAGGCTTGGTGGAATATTTGTCCGTCGCCATGGCTCTTGAGACCGGTCAAGATCTATGGAAGAGCAAAACCGGCTTTGATACCAATTGAAGGACCGAGATGGCGAACAAAGGGAGGGTGAATGGTCGCAAATAAAATTTCCCCCAAAATACTCCAACAAAAACCTCGACAAGATCGCTCAAAGGAAATCGTGAAAAACCTGAAAAACTAGACAACTATGTGTACCCCAAGCTTGCATTGATAAGTACCATAAAATATGTAGGGATTTTTTAGTCACAATACTGGTTGTCTAGTGTCCAAGATAAAGAGGAATCAATTCAAACTCTTGCTTTTAGAAAGGACATCAATTCAAATCACAAAAGTCACTTTCAGAAAAGCAAAAGCAGAATTTCCAGAACTTTTCCTCAAGTTGCACAGGAGGTTGGTGGGTTTCTGCAGCTCACAAAATTTTGAGACTTTTTCTCCCTATGAGCATCAGAGTTGTGAATAACTCACCAAATTTCTCCTCAAAAATCCTTACAGAAAAAAAAGGAAAAATCTAAGAACACAGTCTGGTCAAGAACTTCGAGCAGAAAGTTTGGGGCTCGGTTTTCACCTCATGGCGCCCAAAAGGTATAACAAATGAACTCCACAATTTGTCTACAAGTGGATATCAGAGTCCCGCACCTCCTCCAACAAGAATCACTTGAAAAAGATGTTTCTAGATTTTTATAGAAATCAAACACTGATATTCTTGCGAAGAACAAGTTACGAACAAAGTTGGAACTTGAAAGAAAAGATGTTCTCTACTCAATCCAACAGTGCAAAAGAGATGTAAAACCATATGAACACACTCAAAACATCCAAGATCAGCCGCATTTAGAAGGAGGGGAGGCAAATCCAAATTACATGAAAGTAAATTGCGAGAAAGTAATTGCGGGGAAGTAAATGCTAAGTTTAAATTGCGTAAAGTAAAGACATAATGTAAATGCGCAAAATAAATTCAGAGGTGGATGGATAAAACTTTCATTTCTGGAAGGAGAGGTTACAAAGCCTCACTTTCATGTGGGCAAAGCTCAAAGGAGAATTCACAAACCTCAAAACCTTCAAGGGAAGGAGGCTACCCCTCCACCCCTATTTATACTACTCTTGGGCCACCTACCACCCTTGGATGAGTCCCTTAACCCTAGAGCACTCATCTAAGGGCTAGGATTAACCCACACACACAGCCATGCAAGGGCTAACCCAAAACCCACACACATACCGGGTTTTCTTGCACGGATTTCAAAGCAACTATCTAAACCCGCTAACCTATCAACTAGACCTCAATCCGACGGCCCTCATTGATCCACGCGGCATCTACCTACCATCATCTCCTTTCCTTGTCTTCTTGACTTGCCCGGACTCCGTCTTCGATCATCTTCCGGCGATCTCCCAATCGTCTGGATCTCCGACGCTCCTCGCCTAGTCCCGGTCATCCTCCGCCTCACCATGACCTAGCACCGTCGCCTTGCAACCATCAAAGACAAGGAAACTCCTCACATAGCAATGCCCACAATGATGTGCAATAAACCATCCAACTTATCACTACCGCGCCCATACAGCCGGTACTGCCACTCCTGGCAGAGACAGCTCAAATTGCTTCATTTTGAAAATCAATCCAAATCCAACTCAAACTTGAGCACACCTTGCTCAAATAAAGTCAAATACTCATCACAAACATTGATGGACCTCCACATGGTCCTTCAATTTGCGAGGGAGAGAGTTCCCATAATGGTTAAGGATATGAGAAAGGAGGTCAGCACCGAGCAGAAGAACCGGCTGTGGGATGAGGTTAAGGGCAAATGGACTATAGAAGAAGAGGATGAAAATAATGCCAGGCGGTACGCCTTGAAGAGGATGGGTGTAGCTCTGATGCACTTCAGAGTCTACATGCACAGTGAGTACGTGATGAAAGGCCGTACAACATTCGAGAGGTATCCGTTCGTGACTCCCGATGTTTGGGAGGAGTTCACGAGGATCAAGAGTACGCCTGAGGCGGAGGAGCTGAGACAGAAGAACGTTGCTACCCAGAGGCAGAACACGCACACTCACCACCTCGGTTGAGGCGGCTACGAAGGGAAGAAATCAGAATGGGCGCGACTAGTCGAGGAGTGTACTAACTCCAGGACAGCGATAACTTACTCGCACATATGTGAGAAGCGGGCACGTGACTGGGTATTAGCGAGGACAAATAAAACTGCGGACGGGCAGCTGGTAGTACAAAATCCCGCTACCGCGCAAGTCATCTCCACCATCATAAGACATCAAACTTAGTACATTGTAGTTGACCATTCCTATTGTATTTTAGATCTAATTCGTACTCGCTTCTTGTAGGAGGAGGTAAGCCAGAGGAAAGAGCAGGGGACCTTTCTTAGCCAAAGGTCAAATTACATTCTGTCCTCTGCAATCCGGAAGCCTGACCATAAGGGCCGGGTGCTTGTCGTACGGGCGGGGCATACGAAGAAGTCCTACTTCCAAGATGACGCTGGGAGTACCAGATCAAGATCGTGGGAGGCACACGCGGAGTGCTTCAAGGACACGCTCACGGAGCAGCTGAGGGAGGAGATCAAGGAGGAGATGAGAGGGGAGATGACGGCACGTGAGGAGGAGATGAGGGGGGAGATGACGACACGTGAGGAGGAGATGAGGGTGGAGATGATGGCACGTGAGGAGCGCCTGAGGGCCGAGATGATGGCGATGATCTCGTAGAGTTAGAGCCAGATGCCCCCACCTACTGTAGTGAAACCTGTGCCCCGACCAAGTAGCTGCGATTCCAAAAATGATAAGTCTGGTCCCTAGCTGAAGGTAGTAATTAATTTTGCTTAACATAAAGGTGCGAGGGTAACTTCATATGTTTTCTCTCAAGTTGTGCACTTTTTGCAGGCGCGTAACAAGTGCCAGCTCACCTTGACGGAAGACGGACTTCCTGTTGAGGCTGCACGCGGGGTTGCATTTTCATGCAAGGAGACCGACACGGTACATGGTCAGCCTTTGGGGAAGGGCTACATGAGGGTCTAGGTGGACTACGTCCACAAAGCCTTCTTATCACATGTGCTCGAGTTCCCCCCAACTAAGACATCACCACTCTCAGGCAAGCACTGATGTTATTCATCAAGTAGTCGACGACAGGTGTCGTACTGGTCAAGATAAAAAACCTCGCATCTTCTGTACCATTCCAGTAGTATTTGTAACATCCCATAAAATTTAAAAATATGAAAAATGAAAAGTTTGAAATTTAAAAATGAAATTGAATAAAAAATTTCATTGGAATCAAGATTTTGATTTTAAACAATATATTTTTCTCTTTTCTTGCATTCTAATCTTAAGAAAAGAAAGATTTCCTTTATTAAAACTATTTCCTCCAAAACAAACAAAATATAAAAATGAATTTGTGATGTGATCTTTAATTTGGATTTTAATTTTCTGAGTTTTCTAAATTATTGATTCTTCTTGAGTTTTTACATTAAAACGAAAAGTAATATATATTGAAATGGTAAAATGGTAAAAGTAAAAAGATAAAAATCCAAAATCAGTAAAATTTGTAAAAATCTCAGATAAATCCCAGATCCATCCAGGATCCTGATGATGCAACTTGCACTGATCTGGATCAATAAAATAAATTAAAAGACACAAGTAATCATGAGGAGATAAATCAAAATCTGAACCCATAAGATTTCTTCAGAAGCTGTCTGACCTTAACTTGGGTTAAAATTTTAACCATGCTGACATCTTAACTTTAACCATCCCTAGTAAAAATATCAAGAATTTATCCCTGCATTTGGTAATTTTAGAAATTCAAAAACAGACAATCAGAAAAGCTGAAAATTTCATTGTCAGAGTTATTAAAAATAAAATATCTAATGTAAAAATCTTAAAATTTTACCCAAGGTGAATAATATTGCACAAAATACCCTAAAAAGTTTAATAAAATAACAAACTGATATTGACCCTCAATTAAATAAAAATCAGATTCAGCAAAAAATGAAAATCATCCATTGTCAGATTTTTATAAATATTTTTGTCCATAATATTTATCTAAAATTTTTACTGGACCCTTATCTATTCCTTGCCGACCTACAAAAAAATGTACATAAAATCTGGAGCTTATATGTTAACCCAAAACATGATTTCTACCTCTACCTGTCCAGAATGCTCATGTAGGTTGCCAAAGCGTTTCACTGACTCATGGGCCCATCTTGGCCAGCTGTCCCCTGTGCCGACTTCGCCCTGCCAACTGCCCCCACACGTCAGCCACCTTCTCCATTTTTCCCCTCTCTTCTTCCCCGCTGCTCCCTCTTTCCTCGCTTGCGCAGCGACAGCCGTTCCGCCTCTCAGTCGAGCCAGCGCCGCCTCCAACCTTGTCACCTCTGCGCCGCAACTCGCAGTCCAAGGCGTCGATCGGCCAACCCTCTAATAGCCTGCTGTCGTGGCCGAGAACACGCGCGCAAATAGAGCTGACCAGCCGCCATTTGCTCCCGTGTTCAAACACTGCAATCACCGACTTTGCCATCTATTTAAGCATAGCATTAGGTGCGCAAAGCCTCAACTAGTCACATTGACACTTTAAAGCTTGCCATCTTCCTTTCTCAGAGTAATCCCAGCTATTGCTGTTTCGGTCGAAACCTGACCGCCAAAACCGATTGCAACCAATCATCAACCACAAAGCCTCAATCTTTGATTCCTTCAACCCAGAGCAACCTCAGTGCACCAAGAACCTACCTCTGCCCCAATAGGAGTTCTTCCTCTCCGGCAAGCTCCCGCACCATGCTTCCTCCGTTGCCTTTGCCCCCGCACGGTGAGAGCTCACTCCAGTGTCACTTTTTCATTTTTGAACCCAAAAACGAAATCACTAGGCCCTACTGATGCTCATGCGCACCTCATCTTTCACTAAATTACCTCAAAATCGAGCTTCTTACCGACGGCCATGGTGACCGCTGCCCCTTCACGGCGGCGCATCGATTTCGGTCACCTCCGGTCGAGCTATCACCACACTCGTGTGCGCAATAGCGAGCTCAAGCTAACCGTGCCACCGATTCACCTTCTCCGGCGAAGCCTCGCCGCTGGCGAGCCCAAAACCAAACTCCCCTGATTTGTCTCACTGCCGGGTGGACCCCATTTGTCAGTCTATCGCGTGGCGCAGTCTCACTATTAATTGGGCCCCGCATGTTGGTGTCAAGCATTCGGCACCCTCTCTGCCACTCGGGCCCGCGCGTCAGCCGCTCAGAGCATGAGCCTTTCACTGCCATGTGGGCCCGGCCCATCAGAATCTCTGCCTGCGTGAACCAAAATGGAAAGCGGGATTTCAGAGCGAAAGCGTACTTTCCAATTATGGTAATTTGTCTATTTTCAGTATTTTCAAACCCTAGAACATTTAAATGCTTATATCTTTTGCATTTCAGCTCCAAATGAAATGAAATAAATTTATAAATTCATTATAAATCCTGTAGATTCATAATATGCAAAAATATTTTGGAAATGAACTATATTTAAATTTTAAATTCAATTTAAAGAAGGGGTCAAAAGAATGCCATGTGTAGAATTTCTGCAAATAAACACCAATTTGAATGAAACCAATTTTGTTAGAAACCTTAAATCCTCAGGAACCTAAATATGCAAAATTATTTAGAATTTGACCTTATTTACATCATTTTCTAAAGAAAGTTGTTTTCAATGTATTGAATATTCAAATATGAATATCTTTTGCAAAAAGAATTCAATTCAAGCCAAACCAGTTTCTATGTGTTTAAAAATTAGTAATATACCTGTATATGCAAAAATATTTAGAATTGAATCTATTTTGTATTAAATTTGAAAATAGATTACTTTTCAATGCATAGGAATTTAAATAAATATAACTTAAAGCATACAAATTCAAATAATGGTAAAATGATTCCTAGATCTTTAATAAAACCATAATACCCCTGTTATGCAAGAATATCTCATGTTTGTGCATATTTGAATTAAGCACATATTAGGTCTTAATGTTTAGTTATATGGAAAACATCTCGGATAAAAGCAAAATACTGTGAAACAAACTTTAAAACACTCTTAATGATGTCCCATGCTAATGCCAGAAAAATGAATAAATAATCATGTAAGGGTCAGTCGCAAACTAAGAACTAAAATTGAACCCTTGTCGCATAAAAGTTAGAATCACTTAAGCATTTTCAGTAGCCTGTAAAATATCTCGTCTTAATGCAAATTTTATGAAGAACAGTTTAGAAATAATATTTAGGATATGTACTACAATAATCTAGAAAAATATTCTTATTACAACTTGCTTTGCATCTGAATCCGGCTAACCCAATACCCTTAAATAATATGGTTGTCATAACTCTTAATATCATATAAGCCTTTTCAACAATAAACATAATATCTCGTCTAAACACTAAAATGTATGAAATTGTTCTTCAAAGTATAGACTATGCTATTCTGAAGAAATAACCTTATTTCATTATGATTTGCATATAAATCCTATTAGCCAAATAACCTTAAGTAATATGATTTCTGACCTTGATATTGTGAATAAACGAACTCGGAAATAATGACGAAATCTGTAGTTAAGATATTTGTATCACCAGAATCTTCTTAAAAACTGCAAATATATAACCAGTAACCTAGTTTAACAGATCTATCATATTTGAAACCACTTATTATGCAAAATCAATTAAAAAGGATTAAGTGCTATTCATTTATAGCTTTCAGTTTAATGATCTAATGTGTTAATTCTATTAATCCAAATAATTTTAGCATCTATAATTCGAAGTTATAAATGCAGGAATTCATAATTTTAGCCTCTTGAATTCGTAATTCAAGAAAAGAATCTATCAAAGAAACCATATTTGTTCATCATAAAAGTCATTAACAATATGAGTGTATAATTAACTAAATCGTGAAGTCTTGAAATCATAATTCTAACCCTAAAATATTCATGTTTTCTTTAGTGAATCTTTATCTGGTTTTCTATCTGTTTTCTTTTTGCCCTTATTAAAGTTGGATATTTGCTATATTTCTGATTGAATAACGTGTAGAATCCGACATCGCTACTTCCGTCGTTGCCTCCGTCAGCTGTGGCTTCGTCTTTGTCGTAAGCAATAAATAAGCAAGGCAAGCACCCCTTTGATCATATTGATCCCAGTTTTATAAATGTTTTCATTAAATGTTTTTACTGCATACGTTATTTTATTAAAGTCTGCTATTTTGTGGTATTGATAGTTGTACCTGTAGTTTCATAGAACTTCCTTGATAAGTATGGATTTGTGAACCTTGATAACCCTAGAATAGGATAGACAGTACTTGATGTTAATTTGGGTTACTCACACCTAGTGTCATGCTTAGCCATGCTTAAATAAACATAAAACTTTGACCTGATTAAAAATATTGGATATGACATTTAATGGGTATGACATTTCTTTATGATTGGTATTTTGATCAAAAAAGAAAATAAAAATATGGTTTTGATGCGGGCAATTATTGGCAATAGCCGGGTGTACAAGGGACTTGTACGTAGTGTAGGGGGAGACTATTGCCCGTGTCGGATTAAGGACCGAAATACGTGTTCGTTAAACCCAAGAATTACCGTACAACCACAAGTGCTGGTATGGGATAGCCTTAAACCAATTAAGTTATCTGGTTTAACTTTGCACATTGGTAGGCTGGAGTAGTACAAGCTTCTTCAGTGACTGGTTGCTCGGAGGGGCGCTCACACCGAGGTGTTGGGAGTCACGTTTGCTGATACAACGGTGTACGTCATACTATGGATATGCTTATTCATTACTGTGCAGTGACTGTACAAACATTTACACCATAGTACGGGTTTATCGACATCGGGCTGGTGCAAAGTTGTAACATCCTGAAAGTTTAGAACAGTAAAAGATGTACGGTATAAAATTGAGAACAAGTATTTCTGAAGTTTTAGTATTATTTGCTCCAAAAGGATTTTCCTTGGACTTTTGGGTTGTGTTAAAATGCTAAATAAAAGAAGTAAAACAAAGGAGAGTGGTAAAAAAATAAAAAAAATGAAGATAAAATTTGGAAAAAATTTACCATGGGTCCTATTCAAGCTGGTCATAATGTTTGACCAGTAAATAAAATTTTTACAAACCTGGGGTCAAGTTAAATAAAGCATGTATCTACTTTTTGACTAAAAACAGTGAATCAAAAAGGAGGAAGAAAAATAACCAATGTCAAGTAAAGCCAAGAAAATTTATATAAAGCCCTGGAGGTACAATACATCACTGGAAAAAATTTTATAATTAAATTAATTGATATAAGCCTCTTAAAAATTCAAATACAGTGGGTCCAAAATGTAAGGAAAATAGTTGTCAGAATTTTTATAAAATAATTCATGTTTTTTATTTGAAAATTTTACAGTGATCCAATTATAAGGATTTGAACCTCTCCAAAAAGTTTGAAAAATAAATCCTAAAAAATGAACCTTTAATTAAATCAAAAACCGAAATCAAAGTTCAGGACCAGGGTATAGTGTCAGAATTTTAATAAATTTTCTAAAAGGATTTTTTGTCTCAAAATTTTCCAGTAGACGTGTGACTCTCAGTAAGACTTGGTCAAAACTTTTGGGAAAATCTGGAATCAGTTTGGGCCTTAAAAAAATTCGAAATCTAGAATTTTCCCGTTCAGTAAAATCACATTAAACACTCTTTTCTCGCTGACAAGTGGGCCCGGTACTGTAGAAACTTTGACGCGCTGGCAAGCTGAGGCAAAGCTGTCTCGCTGCCAGTGGGCCCCGGCCCCACATGTCAGTCTCACGCGTGTTTTCCTTTCCTTTCTTCTCCCCTGGCCGAGGCGAGTCGCCGTCCCCGATGTCCTTCGCCGTCCGGCTCCACCTGCTTCCGTCCGACACAGGCTCAGACCACCACGTCGCGTAGAGCTTCTCCTCCTCGCCTGTGCCCACTTGACTCCGGTCGAGTCGCACTAGGGAGGTGGCTACGCCGCCGGTTGCGCTCGGCACAGGGAAGACGACCGAAGTAGTGCTCAGGCTCAATCGAACTGTAGCCGCGATCATTTGGCTTTAAGCCTTGTATTCGCGTCGTAGTGCCCTCACGCACCCCACTTTTCCATTTCGCTGAGCCGAGAGCCTTAAGGGGCATCGTCTTCCTCGTTCGCCCGAAGGAGCTCGAAAGGGGGGAAGCCAGCGATTCAGGTCATCTCGTCCCCATTTCTCCGAATTGATTCCGCTCAAAGCATCCTCAGCATCCTAGGATCATTGATCAACCACTGTTTTTGTCCCTTTTTGCTCACAGCAGCGTCGCGCCGCCGCCCTTCTTCCTCACGGCCGGCGCGCGGTGGCAAGCCGTTCCAGACCTTCTCCGACCCAGCCATCAGGTGAGCTCGAATCTCCTCGCTGCACTGTAGCTCACCTAGCCCTAGGCCGCCGGAGTTCTAGCCGTTAACTGGGTCTTCGCCGTCACGGCCATGGCGCCGCCGCACCCTCACAGTGGCGGCCACCTTCCCGGCCACCTCCCGACGAATGGGTACCACCCATGGGTGCGCACGAGCATGCTGGTGCCCATGGTGCTGGCCATTCCGCCACGGCAGAGCTGCTTCGCCGGCGGCGAGCAAAGAACCGCGACGCTCTGCTCTGAGTCGCTGACTGGCGGGTCCCACACGTCAACGGGTCAGAGCATTTGAACCCGTTTTTGGCGCGCGCGAGAGAAGGCGTTTTCCCAGTAGCGAAAGCGTAATTCTGATTTTTGGATGATTTTCACAAACCGGCCGAAATTCAAATCTTAATAACTTTTGAATCATCTGGCCAAATTGAGTGAAACTAGTTTCTAAATTCGTATAAAATTCTGTAGTTTCAGAATATAAAAAAATTTCTGAAGATGAGTAAAATGTGATTTTAGGAAAAATCAAAGAGAAGCTTAAGTGTAAATAAGGTGGTATGAATAAAATATTTTTGGGATGATCCAATTAAGGAAAGGTAAATTTTTGTAGAGTCTCTGGGTTATCAGTATTCCAAATAAACAAAAATGTTCCCATGATACTTTATTATATATCTTGTTTATTCAAAAATGAATACTAAGGATGAGAATGAATTCAGTAGACAAAAGAAAGGATTAAGGTTTGAATGTTTAAAAGTTCATCCTAATGGGACTTAAGCCATTGGGGATTAACTCAGGTGAAAAATACTCAAAGAAGAATTTATGTGATAGTTGTTTAATTAAGAAAAACAACACTTGTAATAACCAAAACAGATGTAAATTGCTATGAACAAGTTCAAAATAACTTAAATTTGATTTTGAAACATTTTTAAGATCATGCCCTGATGTCAGGAAGAAAATGAATAGAAGATGATGAGTGGTTTAGTAATAAATGAAAGAGAAAGATTGAAATGTTATAAGTTAGTTTTTGTGTTCATATAGCCCTTTTCAACATATGATAAAATGGATTATATGAATGAGAAGGAATGTAAAAATGGTATATAATCACTTCACAAAGTATATACTAGTAGATTCTGGAAAAATAATGACACGTTGTTAAGGTTTATATGCAAAACAAGTTAAGGGAATGAGTCTACTTTTTATGTTTTGCTGAATGTTTGAAGCAATTAAGCTTTTTCAACTATGTGTAAAATAACCCATCCTAGTAAGAATTTTTGGAAGAATAGTGTAGAAATGATAACCAAAGTTTGTTCTACCAGATTCCAGAAAAATATTCTATTTTAGAGCTTTGGTTCACTTAGTTTTCAAAAGTGTAATAACCTTAAGTGATATGGTTTAGTCCATTTTCCTTAGCTAGTTTTGTAGCTTAGTCTAGAGTTCAACCAAGCCTTTTCAACAATAGTTTGCAAGCCTCATCCAAACCCTAAAAGTTAAAAGAAGTTATTAGAATTGACAATTAAAGTATGCTCTAGCTAATTCAAGACTTAAACTCTAATTTCTTTAGCTAATGCACATAAATCTTTTTAGGTTTATAACGCTAAATGATATAGTTTTTAGGTGCTCTCTTCTTGTAACTTTTGAGAAAGCAGAGAGAGCTCTGGTTTCTTTGGTTGTTGCATCCTCCAAAGAAGCTAGTGAACAATCTTTTCATTTCAAACGATTTTAGCATCTATAATTCGATGTTTGAATTCAAATATTTCATGAATAGCAACCTCCTGTTAAATTCGAATTGTGTTTATCTGTGTGCCTGTCTGTTTTCTTTTTTCCATTTGGAGTTTGCTGATATTCTTTTATTCTTCTTGTTCTCGACGAGTAGAAGCCGACATCATCGAAGAAGAAGAAGACTGTTTTGCAAATCCGAATTTTATTCCTGACAGTGATTTGCAAGGCAAGCAGTCCCTTGAACATGTTGAGCTCGATAATTCACCTACCTTATGTTGCTTTTGCTTATGTACAGTGCATCCGGATAATTCTCCATAAAAGTGCTAATTTGGGTTAGATCAGTAGTTAATCCTGTGAATTATGGTTTGTCTCAATCTGTATGGACATGTGAACCTTGTAAACCTTAGTTTGAGCTAGACATACTTAATGTCATGTTTGGGTATAATCGCTAGCATAATATCCTTGCTTAAGTTTTCCGTTGTCTCTTTTCAGTCTTTTCAACCTATATATGATCTTTTTGGAAAATGGTTGGTTATAGTTTGCTAAAAACCCTCAAACAAAACTATGATTTGACGCGGGTGATTATTTAGCACTAGCCGGTTGTGCAAAAGGATATGCACGTAGCTAGGGTGGAGTATCGCCCGTGTCGAATTAAGGCCCGAGCGATGGGACGGTGAATCCATATTTTTCGTACAACCACGAGGGCTTGTATGGGCGGGTCTTAGCCTATTAAGTTGTTTAGATGTGGCTTTGCATCTATAGAAGGCGGGAGATTGCACAGGCATTCCGGTCGGTTCTGTCTGTAGGGGTTTCTACATACCAATGCAATGGTGTACGCCTTGCCCTGGACAGAGACGTGGTGTGTGTGTGATACATGTGGATCCATGGCTTGGGTGAGTGTCTCTGTCTTCAAGGCGAGGGTTAACGTCCCGAGCTGGTGTAAAGCCACGTCTAGATAATGTAACGGCTCTGTATGATCTCCTTGCCGACACACCGAAGGAAGTGTGTTAACTGGCCTGGCAAAAGAGGTTGATCATTCCTTGTGGGTAAAGTGTACACCTCTGCAGAGTATAAATCTAATCGATTAGCCGCGCCCGCGGTCAAGGGCACTTGGTGACGTTATTCCATGCTAGAGTCTTTTGGTGCTTTCAAAAATGGGTGGTGGTTTTGGAAACCATTTTATAACCAGCTTTTGTGTCAAAGGATCGGCACCGGGGTCATATGCAGTCCGGTAGACTGGGTTGGAAATCTGGATTAATTGCTTAACATATTGTCTTTCAATTGCTTTTATTAAAATGCGATGTTGCAATCTATTATGCTTATTCTTTTTAATGCTTTCGTACATTTGCAAAATAACCATAGCCTGTCTATTGTTCAGCCTGCATAATTATTTAATTGCATCTGTGAACCAATATAAGTCTTCTTTGAGTACCAATGTACTCAATCTTGCATCTATTGTCTCGGAGGAAGAAGATCGCGATCCGCGGATGACGCGTTCTTTCAAGCAGGTCTCGGGGGTTTTGACGATAGTCGCTTCTAGGTTGCCTAGTCAGTGCCAGAGGGTTTAGTGGGCAACCGCAAGGCTGTTTGGAGTTTCAGCTTCCTTTTGGTTTTCCACTTTTAATTTCCGCTGTTAAAATGGTTTAAATTTGTACTGAAGTCTGTATAATTATTCAGTTATGTAAGTTCTTCTGTTTGTTTGCGTGTATGATTTTGATACGAATGTTGTAAACATGTGAGTGCTAGCTACTTATCCAGGGAATAGCACAGTAACCACATGGAGGTTCCTGTTCTTCAGAACGGGGTCTCACAAAAGTTAATCTAGATAATGTAAAGGTTTTCGTCATGAACATTCTGGCCACTACACCAAAGGTGCGTGAAATATGCGGCAAAAGGAAAAGGTCATGACTTGTGGGTAAAGATGTACAACTCTGCAGAGTGTGAAACTTTTCGAAAAGCCGTTCCCGCGGTTATGGGAATCTTGGTGCGCCAACACTAGTTAGCTGTTTTTATTTTCATAAAAACTGGATTCTACCAGGTGTTGGTAGAAGTTGATTCATGGATATGGTCATGATACCCAGGTACATGAGACTTATTCATGCTTATATTCTGTTACTTTCCGTATTAAATTGTTTTTACTTAAGTTTCGTTTTGCAATCTACTATTCTGTATTTACATTTCAAATTGGATTTCTGCAAATTAACCGTAGTAGCCTTTCCTTTGAAATGGCTTGCATATATCATAGATTTTGCAAAAGTCTTGCGGAGTACGAAAGTACTCACCCTTGCTTAATTGTTGTTTTTAGGTGAAGAATCAGATTTGTCCGATGAAACATATCGTCGCAGGATTCGGTAATGATAACGATGAAAGTTTTCTAGAGTGTGAAATTTTAATCTCTTCGCTGCATTTCTCTGTATTGTAAGATTTTATTGTATAAATTACCATTATCATTTGTAATAAAGAGTATGGATGTGATATCAATTGTTGCAAATGTGCGTGCTAGCCACTGATCATGGGACTAGTACTGTTTGCACATGAGATTTTCATTTTTGCATTTATGTGAAAATGGGGGTCATTACAGTATTGCAACAAGTTACTTAATTATGCGCGTGTTTTGTAGGTTCCTACCATACCTACGTCTGCTCCCACGACCGTGACGAGTCCTGCACATAGTATAGAGCTGGTGCATAAAAGGACTAGCACAACAACCACAGAACCACTAGAGGCCTCTGCTAAAAAGGCAAGGCTCACAAAGGCCACAGCGCCCCCTCAGGTACATGAAAAGCCCACTGCCCCGGCCTCGGAGAGTCCATCGACCCCAAAAGGAGAGCCGTCACAGGCCACAGAGAAGCCTTATGATTTTAAGGCCTACGTAAATGGAAAGCCCCTTCTGCCTCCTAGCAAATTGAATGCTCTAGGCATATGGACTCGACAGCTCTATGAATGGTACGTTGACAAATTGAAAGAGAGAGAGCGGCGTGTCGACTTCAATGTTAGATACAGAAAGGGACATTTCCACCGTGAGGAGGATGGGACATTCCCAGTTAGTTTTGAGTATCTGTTCCGTCTGTACCAACTGATATCCATCGATATTTCCACTGTACGATCCTAGACGCTGTGAGTATCGCACCACGTAGCACGAATCCTTATGAATTCCATCAGATTTTATATTATGCTTTTTAACATTCAATATGAGTTGCAGGGCAATGAGGCAACGAGTCATGACGAATCGACAACTAGTTGGGTTCGTCGATCCTGAGCTTGTGTTCGCGAGGATGGCTAGGCTTCAATCGGAATGGGTTGCCAGCTACATCAAGAGGGCATTGCAAGCTGAGTCGAAGAAGGACTTCATTCTACTCCCGTACCACGAGGAGTAAGTACTACTTTACTGTTCAATTACTTCTACGCACTTAAACCGTATGTGAACTTATTTCCTTCGATGCATACCATTTAATAAGCAACCATTGGGTTCTACTCGTGCTCCTTGTGAGTGACAATATAGTGTACACTTTTAATTCGATTGAGAAGAGACCGATGGCCTATGCGATCAAGCCTCCTTTGGAGCAGTAAGTGCACTACTCTTATCTAACTCTTTATGTATTTAACTACGTTCATTATTTTTTTACTCAACGGCATCTCTCCAATGTATATAGGGGTTTCTCGGACTAAATCGCAGAAGGAGGGACACACGACAACAAAAAATGCTCCAAGCTGCAGTATGTGCGCTTCAAGTTACAAGTGGCTACCATATATTAGATTTAGATTTTCTGACATATTTTCTTGATCTCTTAATTTATTTTTCTTTCTTCACAGTGTCATCAACAAGGCAGCGACGAACTCTGTCGTTTGTACGTCATGCATCACATGGTGATCTTGATTGCTGGCTCAGACTGTTTCCCTAAGGTATATGTACATGCATAATAATACAATTAGCCTTTCACATAGAAATTCGAAAACTTAAATTAGAGCACTCGTTTCTATTTTGCAACATATCAATATCCCCCAGAAGAATGTAGACAACACTGCACTCAACAAGATACGAGACCACTTATGCTAGTGGTACTGGATAGCATGCATGTCAGAGGACAGACGATTCAGGGATCCAGAAAGCCCCTATTAGACCATATGTGAACAATATTACATATCTGAATGCGATTGCAGGTGTACTGATGGTTAAGCATTTTGAGTTCTATTTTGTGAACGAATGTGATATGTGTTTGTTGTAACAAAGTGTTCGTGTTCTGTGAATGTGATATGTTGTCTGTAATTGCTATGTGAATGTGATATGTGCATATTGTGTTCATATGTGCTGATCGGAGGGTAAATTGAAAAATAGCAGACCACACCCCTTCATCTCTATCAGTTCTAACAAGAAAATGATCGAGATGAGGCGGTCATCTCTATCGGTTCTTTGTAAGAAGCGATAGAGATGATGGACTCATCTCTATCGGTTCTTTTTAAGAAGCGATAGAGATGAGTCTGTCATCTCTATCGGTTCTTTATATAAACCGATAGAGATGAGCACCTCATCTCTATCGGTTCTATAAAGAAGCGATAGACCGATAGAGATGAGCACCCCATCTCTATCGGTTCTATAAAGAAGCGATAGAGATGAGCACCTCATCTCTATCGGTTTATATAAAATACCGATAGAGATGTGGAACTTATCTCTATCGGGCAAAAATCGACTGTAATAGCAGCGCCTAATCTCTGTCTAATTACTTTGTGTCGCCACCAGAACCGACTGTGATGATAAAAAAGAACCGATTGTGATGTATATTTGTGTAGTAGTGTAGGATTTTCATATTGTGGCAAGCGTAGAATCCATGTTGGTTAATGGCCATTGGCAGCTGTTGGCACTGCTAAAATATAAGTAGTTAGTTCCGAAGGTATTATTATGAAGTGTGAAGGATTATTGCGTACTAGCGAATATCGAAAACTTATAAACGTGTCGTTTCAGCTGCGACGAGTCCTTGTGTAGCCCTCCACGAGCTCTAGCCATTTAAATAGTTCCATATTTATCTTATGTTTATAAATGTAATAAAAATTCACAAAGGCAATCCAATCGCAAGAGTGCACATGATCTGGTTGAAGGTTGTACACATCGGAGTGGTAGGTTGTGGGTTTGAGTGATGTAAGCACCAACTTTTAGCTTTTTGCCTTTTTACATCTAAAGAATTCAAATGTAATTGAGCTATGTTGTATAGTTGAAGAAAAATTTCTAAAAGTACCAATATGCTACGAACGTTGAATAATATGGAACAAACAACGTGTTGAAAGAATACCAATAATCTTTAAAGAAAGAGTTGGTGGTGGTCTAGATATGTCGTCTCCCCTCTCTCCTCTCACAAATGAATTGGCACCAACAGGTCGAACCAGAGGGAGTAATTGGCTCGGATTCGGTCGAATTTCGCTCTTTTAATTTTCTAAACCATATTTTTTGTAGGACTCAGAGTCAGATATAAATAGTGCTGGATACGAATACAGCGCAAATAAAATCGGTCACGATTTCAAAATGAATACGGAACGGAATCGATACGGTACCAAATATTTTTTATCAGATATCGCGTGAAAACAGATACCACTTATAGCACATATATAGCAATGATTAACCAACCGTATGAGTTCAACATACAACAAGATTATTGCAATTTAACAAGTTATTTTATCAAGTAGTCCAACAAAGTTACAAAAGTATCAAATATTCCTTCATGTTTTACAAAAAATACTAGGTATTCGTATAGACAAGTGGAAGTATATTCTAATGTGTTAAGCTCTAGTGGCGGCCGGTACCAGCCGATGGTATAGCGTATGGGATGACAGCAGGAGGATGCAACCCTAGAAGGAAGATCTAGCCTGGCTATTTAGCTGGGTTCAATTGAAGGTGTTATAATATAGGCTGTAAATTTCCGAATATCTAGAAATTATCCGACTCAATTATCCAAAAATATAATTGAAATATCCCAATCTAAATAGATAATGATCTCCTGAATCCGATGATAAATCCGAAACCGATGCCGAATATGGCAACTATCCGACATAACTAGCCGAACATATCTATTCCAATTGCATGCACCCAAAAGTCGAACTGGCATCTTGCTGGATTGCCCATATACAAGTTCGATAAAATGCCTACGTCGAGTATCCAGTGAGCATGGTGTGGAGCAAAGCTTGGGTAGCAGGTAGCTATATCAAGTTACGACATGGTATGGTCAGACTTTTTGCTTCTTATCGTATTTGGCCACAAATCGGTATTACTTTTGGGATTTGATAAATTATTTACTGATTATATTTTCATTACTTTGCTAATTCAAGGCTGTTTGATGTTGGCTGCTTAGGTTAACGTGAGAAAGATGCGATTATTAAGGCGACCATGAAATTTTTAGACGCTTCTCTTTGCAATGGAACTGGGAGCTTGGCCGA
Source organism: Otatea glauca (assembly GCA_036346275.1). Classification (NCBI taxonomy): domain Eukaryota; kingdom Viridiplantae; phylum Streptophyta; class Magnoliopsida; order Poales; family Poaceae; genus Otatea; species Otatea glauca. The sequence continues at coordinate 46,623,068 of CM070718.1, forward strand.
GCGTGGAGGCGTGACGTCAGCTTTATTGAAGCTCGGCCAAGCGTTGGGATAGAACCTAGCTAGGGTGTGGAGGTAGAGCTCGACAAAACAATGGACTTACGAGTTACGACAGGGTAGTATAATATTTTTTATCTCCAACAAAGAACAGGTAACGAGGTAGTTAGAGAAAACAATTGAACGATAAATGTTTTTCCGAATTAAATTATGGTTTACAGGAAAAAAAAAGTTGAAAAGACGTTTTGAAAATGGAAGATATTAAGAGACTGTTTAGAATGGGGGAGTTCTTTCAGATTCATATGGAATTAAATTGTTTTACGTGAAATCTATGAAAAAATCTAATGACGTTCCAGCAAGTCTTAAAAAGAGAACGAAGTTTATGCGCACTTGCCGGCGGCTGGCTGTCTTGCACAAATCTACTCTAGCAGTGGAAGACTCGCATCATGCGCGTGCGTCTACCCATGGACGAACACACACAAACCCGAGCAGGCAAGGACTCGTTAAAGACAACAAGAAATTAGTCAATGGAATATATACTTTTTAGAGCATGTAGTCCTGCTACGTAATTAATTAATAGTGAAAATGACCACATGAGCGTTCTGCAGCCAAGATCACAATCATCTTCCGTCTTCGAGGTCGAACTGGACGCCACATCCTCACGGCTACCGGATACCACTTTCAACTGTGCCCATCAAGTTCTCTAGACTCAACGCAATAGTACTATTTCATAAATAGTCAAAATATATAAAAGAAAAAGTACATATAATCCTTAAACTTTGTTTGAAAATTCGTCTAACATCCTTTACTTTAAAACTAGACCCTCTAAACATTCTAATCAAGTTTACTGAACATGCTAAGTTTGTTTAACATGGTGGTTTTGCCATGTGGCACTACTACACAAAAACTCATCACAGACTGTTCGGAAATCTCATTACTGACGGTTTTGTGAACCGTCTGTAAAAATATGTCAGTGATAAGAAGGTACATCACAGACGGATTTCGAATCGTTAGTAAAACTCATATCAGAGACGGTTCTATCTACGAACCGTCTGTGATGATCCTTTGTCTTAGACGGTTCTACGATAGAACTGTCTCTGATGATAAGTAATCATAAATGGTTTTTAATTAGAACCGTCCGTGATATGATATCACAAACAGTTTTTAAATAGAATCGTCTGTGATATCGTTTTTCCCCTAATTCTCTTGGCAGAACTTCCATGATTAGTATCTGATGTTCGAAATTTTATTCTTCTTAGATATTTATGCAATGACATTTACAAGATACAACCAATTATATATTTTGCAATTCAATATCAAAACATCCTAGATGCGTTAAGGCAATAGTTTTTCTGATGAGGAGGGTCATAAAATATGAACAATTGTAGCACTTTCATCATTTTTGTTATTTTAATGTTGATGGATTCCAACCCAAAATCCAATTCCATGAACAATTCATCTTGAAAGTTCTTGCTCTTATTTATTTTTCATTTCATCGTCATCCCCGAATGAGAATGCTATATTTATGCATAATTTCAGTGGATAATCTCTGTGGTACTCTAGATGCAATTGCTTGGGATGTCCCCAAAAAATTTATAAAGGTCGGCAAGGAAAATACAAGGGTCTGGTAAAATTTTCAGACATAAGTCATGAGTAAAAATATTATTAAAAATCTGACAATGCACTGTTAAAGATTTTGACTGATTCTGATTTTTATTTAATTGAGGATTAAAATCAGTTTATTATTTTATGAAACTTTTTTACAGAGTTGATATGAACATTACATACCCTGTATAAAATTTTCATGATTTTATATCTGATATTTAATTTATTAAAATTCTGACATTACACTTTCAAGCTTTTCTGATTATCTATTTTTGAATTTCTAAAATTAACAAATACAGAGATAAATTATTGATACTTTTACCAGGTATGGGTAGGGTTAATATGACGGTATGGTTAAAATTTTAACCCTAGTTGAGGTAAGATATATTCTGAAGAAATCTTATAGGTTCAGATTTTGATTTATCTTCCCATGATTACTTTTGTCTTTTAATTTATTTTATTGATCCAGTTCAGTGCAAGTGGCACAAACAGGATCCTGAGTGTATCTAGGATTTATCTGAGATTTTTATGAATTTTACTGATATTAGGTTTTTACCTTTTTGTCTTTTACCATTTTACTATATAGATCATTTGGATTTCTTTTAATAGGAAAAAGCCAATAAGAACTTCTTTAATTCAGAAAAAATCAGAAAACATAACAATAAATCATATGAATATTTTTTATATTGTATTTCTTATTTTCTTGAATTTTTGGGCTGTTACAGTTTTACCCAACCGTCTATGTTGAGACGTGTAATATATATCTTTCTGTAGTCATGTGGGCTAAGTAGCCGGTGAAGTTGGACCAAATAAAGGATGCAAAGCCATCCGTGGCAAGCCGGTGTCACACATCTCTCATCTTGCCGTCTCTTCCGCCTCCTCGCTACACACCCTTTATTTCGTCCAGCTTTAGTAGCTACTAACTATGTGGCAAAAACAGCCTAATCATGATATCATGCTGGTAATATTATTTTGCAAAACCAGCTTAGAGGGGTCAAAGTTGGACCAAATAAAGCTTGCAAAGCGAACCTTGGCAGCCACTATCTTGCCTCCTTACCTGTCATCCACTTCGCACCTTTATTTCATCCAACTTTGCTAGCTACTAAGCCCATGTAGCAAAAATGCGTAGTCATTGATGCTACGCTGGCAATTTCAGCCTACCAAACCATATTAGAGGTTTAAGTAAATTGGATTAGAATGTTCAGGGGTTTTGTGAACCTTTTCCTATATAAAAATATGATAGCACTAAACATGCGTGTCTAGGAGAGTTTTTAGAGGCACGTATCATTTTTCCTTACTCCCTTGGTATGCGCTGTTGCCCTCTTATCAATATATGTTCTTAGCATAAGCCCTGTCAAGGAACACGCTTTCTATTTATACTAGGTCTAGGCCATTTTCCTGCTATAACAATAGGATGTGGTGCGCATTAGTAAATACAGGGAAAAAAAGGGACATATAAGATGGTAGAAAGCTAACGCACTACTACACAAATATACATCACAATCGATTCTTTTTATCATCACAGTCGGTTCTGGTGTTGACACAAAGTCATGAACAGAGATGAGACGGCATTATTACAGCCGGTTCTCGTCCGATAGAGATGAAGCGGTCATCTCTATCGGTTCTTTATAAGAAGCGATAGAGATGAGGGTATTATCTCTATCGGTTCTTTGTAAGAAGCGATAGAGATGCCTCATCTCTATCGCTTCTTACAAAGAACCGATAGAGATAATACCCTCATCTCTATCGCTTCTTATAAAGAACCGATAGAGATGACCACCTCATCTCTATCGCTTCTTACAAAGAATCGATAGAGATAATACCATCATCTCTATCACTTCTTTGAAAGAACCGATAGAGATGAATACCCTCATCTCTATCACTTCTTATAAAGAACCGATAGAGATGAGTTTGTCATCCCTATCGCTTCTTTCAAAGAACCGATAGAGATGATCGTCACATCTCTATCATTTTCTTGTGAGAACCGACAGAAATGAAGGGGTGTGGTGTGCTATTACATTCCAATCAGCACATATTCCACACAATATGCACATATCACATTCACACAAAATTACAGACAACATATCACATTCAAAGAACATGAACACTTTGTTACAACAAACACATATCACATTCGTTAACAAAATAGAACGTAAACATGCTTAACTATAAGTACACATGCAATCGCATTCAGATATGTAATATTGTTCACATCTGGTCTAGTAGGAGCTTTCGGGATCTCTAAACCGTCCGTCCTCCCACAAGCATTCTATCCAGTACCACTGGCATAAGTGGTCTCGTATCTTGTTGACTGCAGTGCTATCTATACTCTTCTGGGAGATAATGGTATGCTGCAAAATAGAAACGAGTGCTCTAATTTAAGTTTTCAAATTTCTATGTGAAAGACTAATTGTATAATAATGCATGTACTACATTAGGGAAACGGTCTGAGCCGGCAATCAAGATCACCATGTGTTGCATGACATACAAACCACAGCGGTCGTCGCTGCCTTGTTGATGACACTGTGAAGAAAGAAAAATAAATTAAGAGACGAAAAAAATATGTCAGAAAATCTAAATCTTATATATGATAGCCACTTGTACCTGGCGGACATACTCCGACTTGGAGCCCTTTTGTCGTCGTGTGTCCCTCCTGCTTCGACGTATTCCTTGAAACCCCTATATACATTGGAGAGATGCTATTGAGTAAAAAAATAATGAACGTAGTTAAATACAGAAAATGTTAGATAAGAGTGGGGCACTTACTGCTCCAAAGGAGGCTTGATCGCGTAGGCCATCGGTCTCTTGTCAATCGAATAAAAAGTGTACACTTTGTTGTCACTCGGAAGGAGCACGAGTAGAACCCAGTGGTCGCTTATTAAATGGTATGTAGCGAAGAAAATAAGTTCACATACAGTTTCAGTACGTAGAAGTAATTGAACGGTGAAGGAGCACTTACTCCTCGTGGTACGGGAGTAGAATGAAGTCCTTCTTCGACTCAGCTTGCAATGCCCTCTTGATGTAGGAGGCAACCCATTCCGGTTGAAGCCTAGCCATCGTCGCGGACACAAGCTCAGGGTCGACGAACCCAACTAGTTGTCGATTTGTCATGACTCGCTACCTCATTGCCATGTAACTCACATTGAATGTTAAAAAGCGTAATGCAAAATCCTATAGAAGTCATAAGGTCGTGAAACGTGGTGCGATACTCACAGCGTCCAGGATCGTACAGTAGAAATATCAATGGCTATCAGTTGGTACAGACGGAACAGATCCTCAAAACTAACTGGGAATGTCCCATCCTCCTCACGGTGGAAATGTCCCTTTCTGTATCTAACATTGAAGTCGATACGCTCGCTCTCTTTCACTTTGTCAACGTACCATCCATGGAGCTGTCGAGTCCATATGCCTAGAGCATTCAATTTGCTGGGAGGCAGAAGGGGCTTTTCATGTACGTAGGCCTTAAATTCATAAGGCTTCTCTGTGGCTCGGCCGCTCTCCTTCTCGGGCGAAGGAGTTTCGAGGCGAGGCGAGTGGGCTTTTCATGTACCTGAGGGGGTGCTGTGGCCTTTGTGAGCCTAGCCTTTTTAGCAGAGGCTTCCAGTGGTTCTGTGGTTGTCATGCTAGTCCTTTTATGCACTAGCTATGTACTTTGTGCAGGGCTCGTCACGATCGTGGGAGCAGGCGCAGGTACGGTAGGGACCTACAAAGCACGCGCATAATTAAGTAACTTGTTGCAATACTACTGGAATGGTACAGAAGACGTGAGGGATGTTTACCTTGACTAGTACGACGCCTGTCGTGGGCCACTTGATGAACGACATCTACGCTAGCCCGAGAGTGGTGATGTCTTCGTTGGGGGGGGGGAACTCGAGCACATGTGATAAGAAGGCTTCGTGGACGTAGTCCATCTGGACCCTCATGTAGCACTTCCCCAAAAGCTGACCATGCACCGTGTCGGTCTCCTTGCATGGAAATGCAATCCCGCGTGCAGCCTCAACAGGAAATTCGTCTTCCGTCAGGGTGAGCTGGCACTTGGTAGGCGCATGCAAAAAGTGTGCAACTTGAGAGAAAACATATGAAGAGTTACCCTCGCACCATTAAGTTAGGCAAAATTAATTATTACCTTCAGCTGGGAACCGGACTTATCATTTTTGGAACCGCAGCTACATGGTGGGGGCACAGGTTTCTCTACAGTAGGCGGGGGCATCTGGCTTTGACTCTGGGAGATCATCGCCATCATCTCGGCCCTTAGGCGCTCCTCACGTGCCATCATCTCCACCCTCATCTCCTCCTCATGTGCCATCATCTGCACCCTCATCTCCCCCCTCATCTCCTCCTTGATCTCCTCCCTCAGCTGCTCCCTAAGCGTGTCCTTCAGGCGCTCCGCACGTGCCTCCCATGTTCTTGATTTGGTACTCGCAGCATCATCTTGGAAGTAGGACTTCTTCGTATGCCCCGCCCCTGCGGCAAGCACCCGGCCCTTATGGTCGGGCTTCCCGATCGCAGAGGATAGGATGTCATTTGACCCTTGGCTAAGAAAGGTCCCCTACTCTTTCCTCTGGCTTACCTCCTCCGCAAGAAGCGAGTACGAATTAGATCCAAATACAACAGAATGGTCTCATCGCAATGTAGTAAGTTTGATATCTTACGATGGTGGAGACGACTTGCGCAGAGTGGGGTTTGGTACTACCACTGCCCGTCGCGGTTTTCTTTGTCCTCGCTAATACCCCACGTGCCCGCTCCTCACATATGTGCGAGTAAGGCATCGCTGTCCCTGAGTTGGCGTACTCCTCGCTAGTCATGCCCATTCTCGCTTTCTTCCTTCGTAGCCGCTGAACCGAGGTGGTGCGGCGTGCGTGTTAGCCTCGGGTAGCAACGTTCTTACGTCTCGGCTCCTCCGCCTCAGGCGTACTCTTGATCCTCGTGAACTCCTCCCAAACATCGGAGTCACGCGGATACCTCTCGAATGGTGTACGGCTTTCAAAGACGTACTCACTATGCATGTAGACCCAAGTGCCTCGAGCCACACCCATCCTCTTCAAGGCGTACCGCCTGGCATTGTTTTCATCATCCTCTTCTATAATCCATTTTCCCTTAACCTCATCCCACAGCCGGTTCTTCTGCTCCGCGCTGACCTCCTTTCTCCAATCCTTAACCGTTATGGGAACTCTCTCCCTCACCAACTACCCGAGGAATGAGCGGTATCGCCCCTTATACTTGGGAGGACCCGTGCAAACACCACTGGCATTGAAGTGGAGAACTTGTGGCGTTCTTCCTGTGGCCCCTTTGCTCGATCCTCGGGCCTTCCTCACCTTACTCGGCCCCTCGACATTTGGAACCTGGCTCGGCTCGACACTTGGAAGTTGGCTGGGCCCCTCATGAGCACCTTCTACTCTTTCTAGCGATGAGCCGATGCTCTCTAATTGCGACATTTTGAGTTTTCTTATCTGCCATGGACATATATTTGACATGAGAGAAAGCAATTCGTAGCTATTATATGAACTTGGTAATAAATCATCCGAAGCAACAGGTCAATAGATAATTCATAGCATGTCATTGTTCTAGTATATTGCAGTAGATTAACAGATGAAAGAATAATCTTCAAGAAAAGTCTATATGTTGACCAACTAAATACGTACGAACGATAACTCCTAATCTCTAAATAGGTTTGGTCCTAATCCCATTCGAGGATATGTGGTTCCGACAAGTTCCTAAGCCGTTGTACAACTCTAGAGAAAATTTCGGCAGCATCTCCCCGCTGTTCTCCAGATACACGTCTCGACAACATGTCAAGAGGGGTGTGTATCCGGAGAACACCAGGGAGACACTACCAAAATCTACTCTGTGAGTTGTGCAACAGCTCAGGAACTTGCCAGAACCACATATCCTCGAACTGTCCAAAATACGTGGACAATTCGGGACTGCTTGCTTATAAATATGCCATTCCGGCATATTTATAAATAAGCACTCTCGAACGGGAGACATAGGTTACGCAACCTAAACTCTAACATATGCTGAGATAAAAAACAAAAGTAATATGCTAAAAATAAGACATTAACAAAATTGTGATTCATGTATCTTAATTTGAGGGAAGGACATTGTGAAGATTGATCATATCTGTGACAAATGCCAAAAAACAACTGCCAGCATACTATCCATACATAAGAATTCCCTCTTGCCAATATGACCTACAACTATTATCCGTTAGTTCACGTTTTCGAAATGCAAAAGAAGTCTAGAATGAGTACAATTTATGTTTATACTGGTATAGCAATACAACTTAAGAATACGGCAGAATGTATATGCATATAACAAATAACTAGTAGTAGTATGCATACATCTATATATATGCATATAGTTCAGAATATATCTGCTTATGTTGCAATGTCTAACATCTATGCAAAATTGGGGAAGTGGGAAGATGTCTCCATGCGAAAAAGGAACCAGGGTGCAGTTGAATGTAAGCTCTATATCTGCTAATGGGAATGGTTTAAATAAAAACTTGTTTTTTTGCATAATTAATCCATACACAAGCTACTCAAGGACATTCGATAATCAGTACAAAGGCAGAATCAGCCAAACATTAAAGAATTACATGAACTATGGAACTGGATTGTGCCCAGTTTCTGCATGTGGGCTTTTAAATCGACTTAGGGTTAACATTTTGTACAATTTGGTCATACTTCAAGCGTTTTCTTCTGAATAAATATTTGATTTGTGGCTCATTAAATGGCTTGTAGAAACATTATGTTCCCATCACTGGTTCTTTTATTTTTGATTCTTCTAACTTATCATGTCAAGGCTTAGGGCCTTGCCACCATGATGTAGGGCACAAAGGTGAGCACTTCTGAGACTCTAAAGTAGTTTTGCCAGAGAATTTTTGCTGTTGTAGGGGTAATACTTGTATACCCAGGACAAATTCAGATGCAAAATAGTCACAATACCACAGTTCTCAATTGTTCTTGTTTCCTGTAATATACATATAACAAGGAATACTAACTTTATGCATTTTCTTCAGTTAGGCTAAGACATGCACTTCTGCATGATACCATGATCCCTATTTTTAGCAAATGATGTTATACATTTTACCTTAGCTCACAGCAGGCGGAGCGGAACACGAGCCAAAGGGAGGCAGGCGGAGCACGAGCCGATGGATCAGTCGGCGGCGTGGGTGATTTGGCGATGTGTGGCGGCGACAGGAGGAGGGGCGGCGTCAGGAGGTCCCGGCCTCACTTGCGGCAATGGAGCGGGAGGCAACCGGCGGCGGGGAGGCGACCGACGGAGGGGGAGGGCGCCGGTGGGGGAGGGCGCTGGTGGGGGATCTCCAGGGGGGACGCTCCGGTGGGGGAGGGCGTCGGTGGGGGAGCTCGAGGGAGGACGCACCAGTGGGGGAGGGCTCCGAGTGGGGAGGTCAAGGGGGGAGGGCACCGGTGGGGGAGCTCGAGGGGGACGCACGCTGTGCGAGCTCGTGGGCGACTGGTGGGTGAAGCCGCTAGTGAGGACATGCGCGCGCACGGTGGTGGTGGCGGGAGCTAGGGTTAGGAGTAATTAAGTAGCGTCTTGGCAGCTGCGGACGAATGCATTTAATGTGTAAGAGACAATTCATATCTATGTCGGTTTTAGGACAGAACCAATACGAATATAATTAGGCGACGAACATTAGTATCGGTTCTAATATAAAACCGATACAAATTAATCAGTATCACTATCGGATTTTAGTAAAAACCGACAAAAATAAGAAGTTAACATTACTATCGGTTCTACTATAAAACCAATACAAATAAAAACACCACAGTATCGGTTTTAAGATAAAATCGACACAAATATAAGCTATTGCAAAAACAGAAGCAGAGAACATTACTATCGGTTTTTAAAAGAAAACCGACATAAATATTATCAATTATCACCATCGGTTTTTAAGAGTGAACCGACACAAATTAACTCATTACTATCGGTTTTCTAGAAAAACCCGACACGAATAGCACAATAATTAATAGGTTTCAAGGAAAAATCGACACAATCATGAAATTATTACTATCGGTTTTCCAGAGAAAACGACACAAGTAGTAGTACTATACTATCAGTTATTAAGGAAAAACCGACACAAATCTTCAATCATTACTATCGGTTCTTAAACAAAAACCGACACAAATGTTTAGTAAATACTATCGGTTCTTAAACAAAAACCGACACAAATAGAAATAAAATACTATCGGTTTTCAACCGACACAAACGTGACATTATTACTATCAGTTTTTTAAGATAAAATCGACACAAATATAAGCTATTGCACAAATAGAAGCAGAGAACATTACTATCGGTTTTTAAAAGAAAACCGACACAAATATTATCAATTATCACAATCGGTTTTTAAGAGTGAACCGACACAAATTAACTCATTACCATCAGTTTTCTAGAAAAAAACCGACACGAATAGCACTATAATTAATAGGTTTCAAAGAAAAATCGACACAATCATGAAATTATTACTATCAGTTTTCCAGAAAAAACGACACAAGTAGTAGTACTATACTATCGGTTATTAAGGAAAAACCAACACAAATCTTCAATCATTACTATCGGTTCTTAAACAAAAACCGACACAAATAGAAATAAAATACTATCGGTTTTCAACCGACACAAACGTGACATTATTACTATCGGTTTTTAAAGAAAAACCGACACAAATATCCCTACAATACTGTCGGTTTTATTACTGAACCTGATAGAAATACTGGTGTTAGTTAACTGTCGCTACGACGACTATTACTATCGGTTCTCAAGGCAAATCGATACAAATATGTGTCATATTACTATCGGTTTTGTAGAAAAACTGATACAAATGTATGGCAATATCACTATCGATTTTTAGAATAAACCGATACAAATATGACTATCACTATTAGTTTTCCAGATAAAGCATGATGAAGTCTGAATTTTCAGAATTCCTTGATTAAGGAGTAAAAAGGCCACAGCTTTTACAGATATAGTTGGAATTATTTCAAATTTTGCAGAAACATACTTTGGGATATTACAGGTCTTTTGAAAAAAGAATTTTCGTAAAAATAGTTATCACTAAAAACAGATGCAAGAATTCACTTTGTAAGCATGATTTTTGCTTAAAGACTGCAAAAGTCAAAACTTATGCAAATAAAGTCTAGGTTTTTCCAAAATTTCTGTAAATAAACTTTGGACTAGTTAGAAGCTTTCCTAAAAAGAAAAATATCATTTCACAATTTTACCAAATCCCACACAATGACCCTGTCATTCCACAATTTTACCAAATCCTCGATCAGTGGAGCGAGGTACACATCAATATCATTTCCCGGCTGTTTGGGTCCCGAGATTAGCAACGACATCATGATATACTTCCGCTTTATGCACAACCAAGGAGGGAGGTTGTAGATGCACAACAGAACAGGCCACGTGCTGTGACGACTGCTCATGTTACCAAATGGATTCATTCCATCGGTACTCAACCCAAATCTTATGTTCCTCATTTCGGCACCAAACTCCTCATGTTTCCAATCGATGTTTCTCCGTTGAGCCGAATCAGCAGGGTGTCTCAGCTTGCCATCTTCCTTTCGAGACTCATAATGCCAACGCAATAATTTTGCCTCTCTGGGATTTGCAAACAACCTCTCCGGACGGGGAATGATGGGCAAGTACCACAATACCTTGGCTGGTGCACCTTTAGTGACCTCTTCACCGTCGTTGCCCCGGCTCTTACGCTTCTTGTCGTCACGCTTCTCCTTTTGTTTGTACCGAGGCACACCACAAACTGGACAAATGTGCAGCTCCTGATGTGCGTTACGGTACAAGATGCAATCATTTGGACATGCATGTATCCTTTCTATTTCCATTCCCATGGGACATAGTAGCTTCTTCGCTTCATAAATGCTTGTTGGCAACTCGTTTCCCTCCGGAAGTAGATCCGATAGAAGAACTAGAAGTTCGAACAATGCAAGGACCGAACCCAACTTGGTGTATTCTGCTTTGCAACCTGTGAACAGTGGTTTCGCATCGTCTTCTATCAAGCTTTTAAACTTTCCAAACTCTCTTTCTGTGTAATTACCCTCCACATCCCGCAACATTTGCTCTGAATTCTCCTCGTCAAACATATCAAACTGCAACTCATCATCCGGTTCCACCATGTCTTCATTGCATACCGGCAGCGTACTACCTGTCTCCCCGTGATGGATCCAACACGTGTAATTCCTCACGAAGCCACGTCGAATCAGGTGGTCCTAAATTTGAGCTGAGTTGTTAAATCTTCTCAGATTGGTGCAATCAATGCAAGGACAATATATGAAATTTACACCCCTCCTCATCATGTCCTCTTTGGCAATTTTTTTGAACTCCTTAACACCCCTCTGAAATTCAGCACTCACACGACTTTTGTCATACATCCATTCCTTACGGTTCATCTGCAATTAAACTTCACACAATAAATTAAGCACAAACTGGAGCGACAACAAGCTAGCTATTTGAAATATTGAGACATCATTTCAGTTAATATTACCTTTGCAAAATAGAGGACAATTTCCTGCAAGATATATGAAATATGTACTCCCGATCGATACCTAGATTCTTCCCTGGTTTAGAGCTTCCAATTTCCTAGATAAGAGACATACATTTTTAACATGAACAATGATATCAAACAATCTAATTATATAGTACAGTAGCCTACAGATCTTTTGACTACAACGAAACAAAACAAGGGTACCAACGATGACTCGTAATCTCTAAATAGGTTTGGTCCTACTCCCATTCGAGGATATGTGGTTCCGACAAGTTCCTAAGCTGTTGTACAACTCCAGAGAAAATTTCGGCAGCATCTCCCCGCTATTCTCCATATACACGTCTCGACAACAGGTCAAGAGGGGTGTGTATCTGGAGAATACCAGGGAGACGCTACCGAAATCTCTACTCTGCAGTTGTACAACACAGCTCAGGAACTTGCCCGAAGCACATATCCTCGAACTGTCCAAAGAACGTGGACAATTCGAGACTGCTCGCTTATAAATATGCCATTTCGTTCGGTATATTTATAAACAAGCATCCTCGAACGGGAGACGTAGGTTTCGCACCCTAAACACTAGCATTCATCAGGTGACAGCAATAATAATTCCATCTTAACATCAAAGCACTACAAATTAAGATAATTAAATACATGTGTGCTTGTCAAATAAAGGGTGTGAAATCTGATAGGATATACACAATACCAGTGCAATCTAAACTTTCTTCGCGACATATCAAAATTACATAGTGCAAAATTAAAGGGGTTTGAAGGAATGCTCACATTTTGAAGAAAACCACAAATTATGCAAAATGAGGGGAAATCTCCTCAAGTTAGGGCTTCAAATTTACCCTCTTAACACTCACCCTTGAGGATTTCAAATTTTCTCACCCAAGTATTGCTTCGAACCACAGAATATGAGCTATTTTTTCTGGTGGCGGCGGAGAAACCTCCTCTGGAACAATAACAGAGAAGAGTTCAACTCGAGTGGTATAATTAACCTAACGAGGCACATCACTATCGGTTCTTATATAAAAAGCGATAGTGATGTGATTATGTACAACACAGTCGATTCTTATAAGACAAGCGATAGTGATGATCATAGTCATCACAATCGGTTCCCACATAAGAAGCGATAGTGATGAACACGTTAACATCACTATCCTTCTCACAAAAGAACCAATAGTGATGAGCACAAAAGAACCGATAGTGATGAGTATCGGTTCTTTTGTGAGAAGCGATAGTGATGTGCATTCTCATCACTATCGCTTCTTAAATAAGAACCGATAATGATGTGTACGTGCTCATCACTATCGCTTTTTATATGAAAATCAATAGTGATGATAATGCACATCACTATCACTTCTCGCATAAGAACCGATTATGATGTTCCCAGTGCTACATCGCAATCACTTCTAACCTGAGAACCGATAGTGATTATTATTAATGCCTCTCCTACGTCATCTATCACAATCGTTTTTTCCTAAAAACTTAAGAACCGACACAGATGAAGCGATAGTGATGTACCATTCTGTAGTAGTGACGTTTTCTTCAACAATAGATTATGTGCAAATTGCAGATGAGACTAAGTTCTATTCTTCACAAAATCTTCTCTCCTGTTGATCCACGCCGATTTCAAACTCTGTTTACCATATGTAACTGCCTTTACTTATTATCGTGCGCACTGATCGTGTCGAATCATACAAGATGATATATATATATATACCCACTTAATACGAGATTGGCACTTCCACTGGTCAGAACAAGCGCTACCTTCCACTACAGTGCACTGATCAACAAGCTGGATCATGCATACAACACGAGGAAAGATTAGAGGTCAAATATATACGAAACTCTCAATCTCAAATACAAACTGGTGAAAGTGCTCAACAAAGTGTTGACATCGATTGTGAGCATAGTGGCGAAATTTTGATCTCAGTACCACGATGTTTGTAGTGGATGACTCAAATTAATGATCGGGTCAAAGAATGAGCAGCGAACCCCAGCACAATTTTGAACCACATCAAGCAAAATTTCATGTACATATATACTAACATCATGTCAAAATTCTGTTGTAAACAAACTCATTTTAGGAGACGTTACGGTATTAATTTGTCGTGCGCCAGCGTGTCTGACCGCCTCAGTAGGGACAAGTATAGTTGTACTTTGTGATTTTTCTTGACATTTAACCCTAAACGTGGTATGCCAAACTTAATGTAACTGTAACGTAATTCAAGTATATAAACTAGAGTATAAGAACATAATGGTGGGTCCCACCTTAGATTTTACTACCACGGTACTTTGATTTGACTAAATGGCCGGTTGGCATAGATAAGTGGACCCAACTTACCACCTGTATATTCAAGGATAAGAATGGCAGCAGGAAAGAAGAAGCCTCTATTAAAATAACTAGAGAAGGTGAAGACCGTGCCCTATGCGCACTTGGCGAGCATCACCGTCGAGCATGCTGTCCTTCTGCCATTGAGTTCTGGTTCTGTTGGAGAATACCTAAAAATAATTGGCTATATAATATACAGATCAAAGGATTGAAATTATGTCTAGAAAAGACAACAATACCCCTCACTTGCACTTGTAAGTTAGCTATCTCCATGACGGGTATTTCGATTATTTATATAGGCATAAGAGCCTATAAATACTCTATATATCTCTTATTTGTAACGAGAGCTCTCTTCAGTAATAAAATAGCATAGTTAAATTGATGAGCCTTCGGAGACCTGCTCCTCAGAGGCAACCCCCTATTGGCCCACCGACACGAGTAGGGCGGTTCTCTTGAACCCTCGAACCTATATAAATCCCCATGTCATTTCTGCTCTCATGGATGAGGGCCTGTTAAACGGCCGACGCCCATCCCCTCACTTGTGTTTGGGTTTCATACGAACTACATTGGCACTATCCATGGGGACTATAGCTAACTAGTAGAAGCCTATGGCTCCTACCATGAAACACTCCAAGCCTACTTTAGTCTCAAAGCATAAGGAGCACGTGTACAACCATCCTTCCCGGTGGAACCTCAGGCATGCGCATCTCTCGAAGATCGGAGCTATCCACCCAAGGTGGACAATGTCGGGGCCCAACGATTTGCCTTCTCCCTCATCCGCTAGCTTCCACGGGCCAAGGGAAGGAGACCCAAGGTACCCTTGCTACTGCAGGGTTGGGAACCCCAGAGCTGACTATCATCCCTAAAGCGCTTGACGTAACCAGGTGGCAAGCCATGGTGGAGCTTACTAGGAGGTAAATTGTGGACTACATGATGGCCTCTTATCGCCCTCTTTGTGGCCCTCCACACTTCTCACCACTCATACCACCACCCTTGGTCCAGGTGACCACTAATTCCAGGGTGCGTGGAGGCCCAGCCTTTGTCTACAGGGGCGATCAAGGGGGGAATCCATATAACCTTCCCCCACTTGCTTATGCAACGGTGTTGAACGGGGCTATCTTCTAGCCACTACGCTCACCAAATCCAGGGTTTGGGGAAACACATCCTATACCATTGTAGTTTCTGCTATTGTCGCAACCCCCAAGGCCCGAGCTTGCGCCCTCATGGGCGGGATTACAGGCCCTCCTCCTGGACCCTCCTCACGAGCAAATACGTCTACATCTGGAGATGGTGAGCCAACTCCCAACAACTAGAGCAGAATCTCACCCTTAGGGTGAAATGTGGCCCAGGGTGGTAGGAGAGCCTCCAAGACCAAATGCAACCGCTCCTCCAAGAGTTGCTCCAAGAACATTCCTGGATGGATAAGGAATTCCGCCCACGGTTTCCCACGAGCACCCACAAGGCTCCAAGGACCCGTGTCAAGTCCAGTGAAGCCAAATGGAGGGGAGGAGCTTCCACTCCACCAGCACCAGGCGTGCTCCTACCTTGCCAAATCATCATGGTCACCACCATTCCGGAGGAGGGGAGGTTGAGTCGCTGGTTTCACAACCCACCTAAACCGTGCATCAGTGGGAGTACTCCAACTCTCCAGGACATG
This sequence comes from Otatea glauca, assembly GCA_036346275.1. Classification (NCBI taxonomy): domain Eukaryota; kingdom Viridiplantae; phylum Streptophyta; class Magnoliopsida; order Poales; family Poaceae; genus Otatea; species Otatea glauca. Next base: position 46,639,184 of record CM070718.1, read on the forward strand.
AACACCACTGTCGCCCCTGACTGGCCTCCAGCTCTCCTAGCTCCGAGGAGTCTCGTTACTGCCATCGCCGCCATGAGAGGTCGCCTTCCCCTACGGGCATGGAGAGAGAGGGAGTCCTATGACTGGTAACCCCCTAGCCTGGGGTATCTCCAAAACCCAATTCCGACCCAAGTTTTGTCGGCCAACGTTGGATCATACGACGAAGACTCTGACCCCATACAGTTCATGAAGATCTATGCCACAATTATCCGGGCCGAGGGATGCTAGGAGGCATAGATGTGCAATTGCCTCCCACTCTTCTTCTCAGGGGTAGCATAGTCATGGTTCTTCAATCATAAGAGGGGCTTTATTCACTCCTAAACCCAACTACGTGAAGAGGTCAATGCGAATTTTCAGGGAAATTATAAACGTCCAATACTTCCCAATCAACCATTAACTGTCAAGCAACAGAAGGATGATTCCACACGAGACTTCTTCAAGCGCTTTTCCCAGGTGCGAAGCCAGGTGGTAGACACCCCTAACTTCATGGTCATCAATGTGTGCAAGGAAGGGCTCCTTTATAGTGAACTAAACCGAGCACTAGGGAGGGACCCCCTGAAAATGACCCAACAACTCTTCCAGATAGTGGAGAAATGTGCCCAAGGGGAGGAGGCTGATTTGGCTAAGAAGGGGCTCCTCCCGCAAGCATGAAGCAACTCCCCTGCGAAGAGGTTGAAGGGATCCTCTGAGAAGAAGAACAAAGACCGAAGGGACCACTCCAATGGGGGTCGCGAGTCCAAGGTCCTCATCATGACTAACACACAATCCTATGGGAAAAGCACCCCCAAAGGACCTAAGAAGAGGTTAATGATGTGGGAGTAACCCCTCGATGTGCCCCTCCCAAGTGAGCAAACATTCTGTTAAGTTTCACCGCTGAAGATGCCAAGGGCCTAAGGTTCTCCCATGACAACTTGAAAGTGCATCTAGGCACTCATGTTATTTTGGTGATTAATGACAAACACACATAATGACAATCTATGTAATTAAGTAAATGGTTAACTTAGTGCTTAACAAATGACAAACCTCTAATATGATTATATTGCTATGAGACTAACATGTTATTGCCTAGTTAAGTATCCGTCTCATCTTTTAGAGGAAAACAATTGGGATGGTTAAGCAAAGATAAGGTATGCAATTTTGGTATCTATTCTATATTTGTTATTGCATTCCTTTCGTGCAAATGCATAGTGAACTCCAAGTAGCATGTTGATTATATATATGCACATTGGTTCATGTCATATTTATTTGTGCATATATATTCATTTGAGTTCATTATGTGCTTTGTTTTTAGTATGCATGTATTAACTAGAGTTAAACTTCATATTGCTATAGATTGACTTGGTGTATGCATGTCTTGGTTGTGTATCTTCTCATGCACTTCTCTTGGTGAAGTTTAATCTAGAGTTGGATCACATATTTACTCTTATTCAAAATATTATTTGCACATGTACAATTCGTGTATATTCTATTATGTGCTTCATTTAAGTAAAGACTGTGATCCTTGCCATGATTTAATTGATTCATCATATTGGCAATTATCTCTCTAGTGCATATAGATCAATTACATATTCATCATGATGTACTTAGTAGAGAACATTTCTTATGTCAAGTGTTTCCATTTATGTTGTGCTTCTTTATATGAAACACTTGTTGTAATCAACTGCTCACAAATATCAATTTATTCATATCTATTGAGCTTTTGGGACTAATGTCTTTCATGAGTAGTTTGGAAAGAATTAGGTCCCGTATGTGTATGATGACCAAGGTATCTTGGAAGATGATCGTTAAGCCGAGGTAAACAAAACGGCGGTGTCACCAAGAGTTGAGGACTAAGTCAAGATCGACTTGGCGTGGAGATCGTCAGAGAGGATGATCAAGTCAAGGTTGATAGGACGAGAGTCTCATGAGGTGAATCGAGTCGAGTTGGACAAGGCGAAGATGTCATCAATTATATGGTGAAAGTCTTCATGCATCGACATTAAGAAAGAAGACGACAAGTGACTATTTCTAGACTTATATTATCTTTGATTTAATTTGAGTCTAAGGATTGCCGTACTATTAAGAGGGATGCGATGTCGAATGACTTTTAGATGTGTCAAGTGCTCAAGTGATCCATCCTTGTGAAACTTAGAAAGAGAATGGTGTTGGTGGTGCCGGAAAGTGAGAGTTGTAGGTGTCCCTTTGATTCTTTGTGAAATCTATGTTTATCCTTTGAGTTTTGTATAGTGAGACCTTGTTGGTTGTGTAGCCCTCGTTCTTAGCTTTCGGTAGAGTCCAAAATCACTGAAATCGGAGTCCGAAGTCAAAAGTTATGCTCGTTTTCGTCGGGCTGCTCAGTGCTGTTCGGACAATCCGGAGTATCCGGTGTTAACTCCGGACACTCCGGGTTGAATTAGTCCGGAGTGTCCGGGGTATTTATCCGGAGTCTCCGGGTTGTGCGCAGATGTCTCCAACGGCTAGTTTTTTGGGGGGCTCTATTTATAGCCCCATCCTCCCTCATTTTGGGGGGTTTTTTACCCTGTTGATTAGAGGTGCTATACCCTTGTTCTTGAGCCCCCAAAACACCTCTTTACCCTTAGATCTAAGTGATCCCCTTTGTGAGAAGAGTTGGGAAGAGTTTGAGAAGTGAGGTGCTAGGTTGAGTGAGACTTGAGTTGATTGAGCACTTGATTTCATCTCCAAGCTTGTTCTTCATGAGCATTTGTTACTCTTGGAGGTTGAGGACTCCTAGACGGCTAGGAGGTCGCCTACGAGCCACCGGAGCTTTGTGTGGTTGGCCGTGGGAAGTTTGTGAAGGCTGGTTCCGCCTTCGTAAGGGAAGGAATCAAAGGAGTGAAGACCGGCGAGTGCATTTGTGCAACACTAGGAGGAAGAGGGTTGAAAGAGACCCCGGCTCAAGTGTGACCGAGCCGCCTCAACGGAGATGTAGGATCCCCTCAAGGATCCGAACTTCGGGTGAAAAATCATCGTCTCCAAGTTTGCTTCTTACTCTTGCTTTAGTATTTGATTTTGAATCTTGAAATTGCCCGATCTACTCTATTGTTGTGTTTGGCTCTAGATCTACATCATCCCCAGGTACCTGATAGCATTTAGATCTTTTGTATTCAAGTAGATTATTGAAAAATTGCAGGGATTTAAAATCTCATTTCGAGGTCTTAAATCCGGAGTATCTGGACTCCTGAACCCGGATAGTCCGGACATTTCGGAGTATCCGGAGATAAGTCCCGGACACTCCGGTCTCAGTCCCTAAAGTCCAATCCGGAGTATCCGGATAAAAGTCCCGAACACTCCGGACTTAGACCCTCGGGAGATTTTATTTAGCTGTAAATTTTTTATTCCGCTGCAATTTAGTTTTAAATATTTTAATTCGCCTATTCACCCCCCTCTAGGCGACATCCCCTATCCTTTCACAACACCCTCTTAGTAACCACCACAGTGTCTAACTGTGATGTTTCCCGTATACTAGTCGATGGGAGAAGCTCCGCTGACATATTTTATCTCTGCGCACTCAAGGAATTGTGAGAGTCATAGAGGCTATCATCTAGGCAACTTACTCCCATATGACCGCCCTCTCACGGGATTCGTTCTAGGGAAATCTATCCAACCCATAGGGAGGATCAAACTCCTCATGACCTTTGGGTCATGAGAGAACCACTGCACAGAAGCTATCAGATTCAATATTGTTGATGTCAAGTCCCTATTCAATGCAATCATGGGAAGAGTAACCCTCAACCGCCTCTGTGCGGTGCTTCATCAAAACTACTTGTGCCTTAAAATACCAGGCCCCCGCGGAGTTATTACCATGAAAGGTGATCAAGACTTGGCCCATTGTCTGTACAATAGGGCGGAAGCTGACTCCGGTGATATCAATATCCTTGATCCAAAGGATGTGGGGGAGATGGTGACTCCCTTGACTTCTCCTGGACACATAAAAAATTGGGCCCCTTCGAGAGAAGCACTCTCTCAAGCCTCACTGAGAGGAGGACCTAAAAGAAGCACATCTCTTTAGCCTAAAAGATGTATGTGTTTGTTAAGATTGGGGCTGACCTCCCTAAGAGGATGGAGATAGAGCTCATCGAATTCCTAAAATCCAATGTTGACGTGTTCGCCTGGACATTGTCAAACATGATAGGTGTCCCCCGTGACATGAACCAACATCGCCTTGCAGTAAAGCCAGGGCACCCCTTCGTGAAGCAAAGGCTCTAGAAACTCTCATAGGAGCGATGCCAGGCTATAAAAGGATGAAATTGACAAACTTTCAAAAGCAAGACTCATTCGTGAGGTTTGACACCTAGAGTGGCATGCCAATCTTGTCTTGGTCAAAAAAGTCCAATAGCAAGTGGCACATGTGCATCGACTTTAGGACTTCACTGACCTTAAAAATGCATGCCCGATGGATGATTACCCCTTCCTCACATTGATCAGCTTGTTGACTCCTCTACGGTGTGAGAGTTGATGAGCTTATTAGATGCATACTCGGGCTATCATCAGATTCATATGGCAGAAGAGGATGAGGTGAAGATTAGTTTTATCATCCCAGTGGTTACCTTTTGCTAACTTCGCATGCCCTTTGGCTTGAAGAACGCTAGAGCTACCTTCCAACTTGTTGTTTGCCTCATCCTCAAAGATTAATTGGGTCGTAATGTGGAGGTATATGTTGACAACGCCATCATGAAAACCATCTTAGCTTCAACACATATTGAAGACCTCAGGGAAACCTTCATCAACCTTCACAAATTTGGGGTCAAGCTAAACCTCAAAAAGTGTTCCTTCGACATCAAAGGAGGGAAGCTCCTATACTTTCTTGTATCACAAATGGGTATTGAAGCGAATCTAGAGAAAATTCATGCAATTTTGGACATGGAGCCACCTGGATCAATCAAAGATGTCCAACGCCTTACGGGGCATATGGCTACCCTCGGGCGCTTTGTATTGCGATCAACAGAAAAAGGGCTCCCCTTCTTCGTGGTGCTACATAGGCTGGAAGGCTTCATGTGGAATCTAGAGGCCTAGAAGGCTTTCGAGGATCTCAAATCCTACCTAGTGGCCCCTCCACTTCTCATGAGCCTAGGGTCTAGAGAAGCACTCCTCGTATAACTTGCTACGACCCTGGTCACAGTGAGTGATGTCTTGATCAAAGAGAGGGAGAGAATTCAACATTCGATGTACTATGTCAGTAAGACCCTTGCAAGAGCCAAGACCAGATACACAGAGATGGAAAATATATGTTATGCCTTAATCGTGGCATCAACAAAACTCCGCCACTACTTCCTTGGGCATTCTATCACCGTCTTATCAATTTACCCCCTCAATGAATGTAACATCCCAATTTTTTCTTGTTATTAATTTAATATGTTATTTGTGCATTTAATGATATTTCTAAGTTTATTGGATTTTATTTGCAATTATTTTAAATAAAGTATATTGGCCTTTTGTGAAAACTAATTAATTATAGATAAAATTAAAATAAAGTTTAGCTAACAATATTTTATTTAAGTTCTAAAAGTCTTAAAGTATTTTTGAAATTTTTCTTAGATTTTTCCTGGTATTTTATCTACCGTAAAACAAATTAATTGAATTACTGGAATTATTTTAAATGTGAAAACCCTGGAAAAATAAATAAAAGTACTAGGTCGAAGCCCGTTACTGTTCACACGCACGGCCCGTTGGCTTGCTTTTTAGAAGCTACCGTGGATTTTCAATCCAACGACCATCTTCAAGCCATGAGTCTGGTGAGCTTTAGCCGTCGGATTGAATCCGAGCGTTCAAGATTAAGCTATAACAGTTCGGGGCTCTAGTGTTTTGTGGCTGTTGATGGGAATCGTGTGAACGTTGGAGATTTGGCTGCGATGTGTTCGCTCGCGCGCCGTCGAATCTTACTCATTTTTGCTTTCAGAACAGATCATGAGTTCACATAAAAAAAATCTTAACACATATGGATGCCATCTCCCAACTTGGAGTAGTGTGCATGCATGATGACTGAACTTATTCTACCAAGAACAAAATAAACAACTGAAGAAACAAAAAAAATTCTACCAAGGGCAAAAAGGTCCTGAACCAGGTGAACCCTAACAAAAATCAACATAAAAACTGAAGGAACAAAAACTATTCTACCAATGACAGAAAGGGCCTAACCTAGGTGAACCCTAATACAAAACTGAAACAAAACCTGAAGAAACAAAAATTACTCTAAACATGAAAAAAAATTGATGCTGACCTAGGTGAACACAAATAAAATCATAGGGCCTTCTATAAAATGCTAAAGAGTTCCACTACTCAATACTTAATATGCTACAAAATATCAAGGAAGTTGAAGGACCATGTGGTGGTCCATCCATGTTTGTGATGAGTATTTGACTTTATTTGAGCAAGGTGTGCTCAAGTTTGAGTTTGATTTGGATTGATTTTCAAAATGAAGCAATTTGAGTTGTCTCTGCCAGGAGTGGCAGTACCGACCGTATGGGCGCGGTAGTGACGAGTTGGATGGGTTTATTGCATATCATTGTGGGCATTGCTATGTGATGTGTTTCCTTGTCTTTGATGGTTGCAGGGCGACGGTGATAGGTCATGGTGAGGCGGAGAATGACCGGGACTAGGCGAGGAGCGTCAGAGGTCCAGACGGTTGGGAGATCGCCAGAAGATGATCGGAGACAGAGTCCAGGCAAGTCAAGAAGATAAGGAAAGGAGATGATGTTAGCTAGATGCCGCGTGGATCAATGAGGGTCGTCGGATTGAGGTCTAGTTGATAGGTTAGCAGGTCTAGGTAGTATGCTTTGAAAACCGTGCAAGAAAACCCAGTATGTGTGTGGGTTTTGGGTTAGCCCTTGCATGGCTGTGTGTGTGGGCTAATCCTAGCCCTTAGATGAGTGCTCTAGGGTTGAGGGACTCATCCAAGGGTGGTAGGTGGCCCAAGAGTAGTATAAATAGGGGTGGAGGGGTAGCCTCCTCCCCTTGAAGGTTTTGAGGTTTGTGAATGCTCCTTTGAGCTTTGACCACATGAAAGTGAGGCTTTGTAACCTCTCCTTCCAGAAATGAAAGTTTTATCCATCCATCTCTGAATTTATTTTGCGCATTTACATTATGTCTTTACTTTACGCAATTTAAATTCAGCATTTACTTTCCCGCAATTACATTCTCGCAATTTACTTTCACGCAATTTGGATTTGCCTCCCCTCCTTCTAAATTCTGTTGATCTTGGATGTTTTGAGTGTGTTCATATGGTTTTACATCTCTTTTGCACTCTTGGATTGAGTAGAGAACATCTTTTCTTTCAAGTTTCAACTTTGTTCAGAACTTGTACTTTGCGCAGCATTTAGAATATGATTTTTATAAAAAACATAGAAAAATCCTTTTCAAGTGATTCTTGTTGGATGAGGTGCGGGACTCTGATATCCACTTTCAGAAAAATTTTGGAGTTCACTTGTTTGGGCGCCATGAGTTGAAAACCGAGCCCCAAACTTTCTGCTCGAAGTTCTTGACTGACTGTGTTCTTCGATTTTTCCTGTGTTTTCTGTAAGGCTTTTTGGGGAGAAATTTGGTGGAGTTCTTCAAGACTCTGATTCTCATAGGGAGAAAAATTCTTAAAATTTTGTGAGATGCACAAACCCACCAACCTCCTGTTCAAATTGAGGACAAGTTCTGGAAATTCTGCTTTTGCTTTTCTGAAAGTGACTTTTATGATTTGAATTGATGTTCTTTCTAAAAGTAAGAGTTGGATTGATTCCTCTTTATCTTGGACACTAGACAACCAGGGTTGTGACTCAAAAATCCCCACATATTTTATGGTACTTATCCATGCAAGCTTGGGGTACACATAGTTGTCTTGTTTTTCGGGTTTTTCACGATTTCCTTTGAGCGATCTTGTCGAGGTTTTTGTTGGAGTATTTTGGGGGAAAATTTATTTGCGACCATTCACCCCCCCTCTGTTCGCCATCTCGGTCCTTCAATTGGTATCAGAGCTGGTTTTGCTCTTCCATAGATCTTGACCGGTCTCAAGAGCCATGGCGATGGACAAGTATTCCACCAAACCTCCCGTTTTTTCTGGAGTTGATTTTCCATTCTGGAAGTCGTGCATGGAGTCATACATCACTGCCCAGGGCTTCATGATATGGCAGAAGGTGAAACTCCCATATGAGGTTCCTGCTGATGAAAACGTCATGGCCGGTAATATGGCTGACGTTGAGGCGAATGCTAAGGCAAGGAACATCCTCATACAATTTCTTAGCCGCAGTGAGTATGACAGGATTTCTCACCTTCATTCTGCTCATGAGATTTGGGTGACCCTCGATGCTTACCATGAGGGCACTACCCAAATCAAGACTGTTCGACAGGACGTATTCAAGCGTGAGTTCAACAAGTTTGAACAGCACGCTGGTGAGAGTCTTGATGAGTGCTTCGGTCGTTTTACCAAGATCTTGAGCGATATTCGAGCAGTTGGTTGCATATACCCTGACTCGGATAATGCTCGACATTTCTTGACCGCACTCGATTTGCGTGTTTGGGAGATGAAGGTGACCACCATCAAGGACACCACTGATTTGTCGACTCTGACACTTGGCTTTATTCCCACCTCAAGACTCATGAGATCGATGTCGTCACACGAAAGACGAAATCTTAGTCGATGGCCTTGGTCATCGATCCCATTGGATCTTCTTCTTCTGATCCTTCTATTGGTTTCTCTCTTTTCGCCCTTTGTGATCTAAGCGATGACCAACTGTAAAATTTCCAGAAAATGAGCTTGCTCTTCTCGCTCGCAAGTTTTCTCATGCATACAAGAGGGTGAGAGAGAGGAAGAGAGGTGGCATGATCACCTGCTTCGAGTGTGGTGGCCCCAACCACATTCGGGCTAACTGTCCCAAGCTGGAGAAGGGCAAGAACGACGTTGATGATTAGGGCAAGAACGACTACACCGACAAGAACCGCAACAAGAAGCCTCCAGTTCGTAAGCCGACGCGTGAGAAGAAGTATCGCAACTTCTCCAAGAACAAGAAGCTCTTCCACAGCGTCCACCGACACCGAGACATGGAGCGACGAGGGCGAGGATGAACCGCAAGAGAAGAAGGGCGGCGATGACTTCTCCGGCATGTGTTTCATGGCCGACACCAACGACATCAGCGACTCCGAGCTCTACAGCGACTCGGACGAGGTACCCTCCTTTGACCAGCTCAACGAAGCTTTCTGCAAATCAGGAAAATTTCATGCTAGAGCTAGAGCTAGGTGTACGGAGCTTGAGAAGGAAGTAGGTACCTTGACTCAGGAGTTAGCTTCTCTTAGATCTTCTCCCTCCCGAGTCACTGATGATTGCTCTTTGTGTGATGCTATTCTTGTAGAGTTGGAGAACTTAAGGACTATGCATGATAGTGTGTTGACTGAATTAGAAAGTCTTAAGTTGAAGAATGCTAGCGATAATTCTGTTGATGCTATTCCACTAGATGCTAGTTTTCTTCATGCTCACTCTACTCCTTCTTGTGCTAATTGCCCTAAATTGCTTGCGAAATTGATGCCATGAGCGATCACCTTAGGAAGCTTTCTTCTAAAAGCGATGAATTTGAAATGCATGCTTCTAAGGACCCGGTCGACTCATGTGAGGGTCAGAGGCAACTAAAACTTGACAATGAATCTTTAAATGTCAAGTGTGCTAAACTTGCTAAGGACTTACTAGATAAGTCACAAGAAAGTTGCTTGCGATGTTACGTGATTGAGGGGACTTGGATAAAATCCATGTCGAGCTTAGGAAGAAATTAAAAGACCGAGCTCATAGAATTAGAAATGCGTCTTGCGTTTCTTGTGAGGCCCTCAAGATTGAGGCGGCCGTCTTTGAGGAGAAAAATGCACGTGCTGAGAGAGCTCATCTTTCTGGTTCTTCTTCTTCTTCTCCCCCCTGCTCTTCTTGTGCCTCTTTCTTTCGAGATTGCTAGTATCTTATGAGCACTCTCGAGAAGTTTGTTGGAGGCAAGAAGAAGCTCAATCTTATTCTAGACCAATCCAAGATTAGTAGATTCAATCAAGGTCTAGGATTTGATCCCTTGAAGCACGCTCGGGCGCATCCTCCCACCATTGTGCGCGGCTCCAAGAGTGGTGAAATTGTGGTAGCTCCCAGAGTGAGTACCACCGTGTTTAGGTCTGCTGGGGTTGTTCATAGGACTTCTGACCAGAAGCGTGTTACTCCTATTACTTCTGCCTCTAGCAAGGCGAAGTACACATGCATCTTCTGTAAGAAGGATGGTCACCTAGTAGATTTCTGCTTCAGGCGCGCCAAGATCAATCGGCGTGAGCGTGTTGCTGCCCTTAAGGGTATTCAAGGTCATCCCTAGACTTTGAGTGTCCTAAGGCACACCGCTTCTAGACAAAGTTAGAGAGTCGCGTCTTTTTGGGGGCGCCGGGACTCGGTTTTCATGCTAGTTCTTTGAGTTTTAGTCCCGGAGCTGTTCGTAGTCAGTCTTTCCGCCGTCCTCTTGATATTCCTCGTTTTTCTCATCGAGGTAGATATCAGCGGCGTGATGTGTTTTCTTGTAGGAGTTGTAGGCGGCTTCACCGGGTGGTTCGGCTTTTGCACCACGGCATGCCAACCGATTTGGCTCCTAGATCATCTACTAGAGTTGCTACTGATCTTGTTAGGGTTAAACGTCAGAGAGACACTCGAGTCCAGTCTTCTTTTGTGACTGGTACTCTGAGGTGTCGTATGGTTCAGTATTGGGTTCCTAAGTCTTCACTCTATCCCAGTACTGAGTCATCTTTCTCTCCTGTGTCTTGATCAGATTCGTCGGATGGGGAAGGGGGATGTTTGGATTGTCGACTCCGGTTGTTCTCGTCATATGACCGGAGATTCTCGATGGTTCTCTGTAACATCCCAAAATTTTCCCAAATACTATTTTATTGCTTAAATGAGCATTTATGATTTTCTGGAATTTATTTGGATTTTTCTGGATTTATTTGAATTAATTTTAAATTAAGTATATTGACCTTTTGTTCAAATCTATTTAAATTTATGCAAAGTTAAAATAAAGTTTTGCTAAAAATATTTTATTGAGTCCAGAATGTCTCAAAGTATTTTTGAGATTTTTCTTGGATTTTTCCTGATAATTTATTGGCTTAAAACAAATTAAATGAATTTCGACAGTTATTTTAAATGAAAAATCTTTTTAAATCGGCTTGAACAGTATTGGGCTTGGCCCATTTGCTGTGCGGGAGTGGCCCGGAGTAGCGTGGCCCGTTCAGCCTGCTTTTAGAAGTCTAATCCCACCCGTTGGATCCAGATCGGATGAGTGAGGACGAAGCGTACCGGTTCGGGACTTCGTTTTATCGTCACCGTCGGATCTGCCGCGTGTCGTCGATCCGGTCGTCTTCTTCGCGTGTCCGTGCGGACTCCTCCGTGTCCGCCATGGACACCGCGTGAAGCGGGCAAGGAGGACTCGAGTGCTATATAAGGGGCGCGCCGGCATCGCCAGGGTACAAGCAGCCAAAGCCCCAAGGATTTATTTTCAATCTCGGAGCCAAATTGCTGCAATTGAGGGTTCTCTCGGAGCACCGTCGTCGCTGTTCTTCTTTGATTCCGACGTCTTCCGTGGAGCTAAAGGCTCGAGACCAAGGCTGGCAGTTGTGTCTCGTCAAGACGGAGCCCGTGCGCGCGCTAGTTCGGTCGGAGCATCGCCGGAGAGGAGAAACCGCGGGGAGGACATCGCCGACAAGAAGAAAGGTCTCGCCGCCATCACCCAAGTGCCCAAAACCCAGATCCAAGCGCGTCAGAAGGTAGGCGAAGTCGCGAGGGCGCCGTAGGTAGCCGGGCCGATCGCCGCCGACGACCCTAGGGCCCTGTGCCGTCGCCGTCGACGTGGCTTGACGCTTCGTTGCCGCGTGTCGTCCACGTAAGCAGTTGCGCTGAGGTGGCAGCGTCGTGGCGAGCTGCTTGGCGCCGCGTGTGTCTCCGTGACCGCGCCGAAGTCAAGATCGTGCGGGACCCGCGTGTCAGTGGCCCAGAACCGCGTGAAACGGGTGCACCGTGGACCCGAGGCGATCTGTGGGACGATCCATGGACTGGTGGCCACGTGGCGCGTTTGGTTGGTCTCGAGTCGTGGCTGACGTCACGCTCTGTGATAATTCTATTTTCGAATAAAAACAATTTCATTAATTCCGAATTTCCAATTTCTGTATTTTCAGTATTTATTTCAAACTTCAAAAGGCTATAACTTTTGCATCTTAACTCGGATTTGAGTGATTCAAATTTCTAAAAATTTGTAAAATTAAGATCTATTTAATGGTAAAATTTAATTGATTTTTGGAGTTCATTTGCTCTCTATTTTGGTATTTATTTGCTTTTCTTTTTCAGTACGCGTAGGCGTTGAATTGTGCGAAGTTTCGGAGGAGATCCAGCAACTCAAGACCAAGCTTCAGATCAAGATCAGGACCTATTCCATGGCAAGTTGTGCTTTGATCATGTTGAACCCATGTTTATAAAATTGCTATATTTGTTTTACCCTATTGCATATTATTTCAAGTATACAATTGTTTCAAATTAAATTAGGCTTAGCCAATATACCAGATTGATTTATATCCTACCTTGTCATTGTATGCCATGATCCATTGTCACCCTAGACTGGTTCAATATAGTTGGTTAGTAAATATAATCAACATGGGATGGTTAGTTTGTATTAGTTGCTTAGCCATGCCACGTCATCACATGTGTTAGAATCATTGATAATTAATCTTGACTAATGGAATATGGAACCATGTTATGAACTTGTGTGTCATGTGGGATCACATGATGAGATTGAGTTGTTGTGACGAATCATGTCACGCAAGCGATGTTGAATTGTTGATGTACGTGGTGCTTGGTAATCAACTGGGTGATAATCACTTAGATTGGGGCAAGTGACAAGGGGCGAGTATGCCAAGGTGGGCCCGATGGGCAGATGGCATGTGGATGTCTTGCCTTGATCACACTAAGGACTTAACCTTGCAAGCCTTTGACCTGAGTCAATCATGCAACCACATGTCTGGTATGGGCCAGCCTAGCTGAGTAATTTGCAATAGCTTAATTTTGGTACTATCGTGGTCGGTGTGAGTTCCCGAGTTATGTAGTAATTCACATGGCGCAACAGGGGGGCCCTGGATGTGGTAACCAGTCCCACCAGTGTTGAAACCTTAGCGGGTGATACCGGGTTAAGCCAACGCATTGTAAAGGCTTTGTTATAATCACTCGCCTTGGTGGTGTTTGGTTGTATCACGTGGGTAAAGTGCATAACCTCTGCAGAGTATGAAACTATTCGGATAGCCGTGCTCGCGGTATTGAGCAATGCTCGGGAATTACAGTTAAGGGTTAGCTTAATTAAATGGACCATTTGGTTGGGATGGCGGAATGCCATGTGGAAGATGGAATTTGATTTAGGATTGGAAACCTGGTTTACTTGAGAAATATTGAATCTATTTATTATTGCTTTTTGTTTTACAAGTCTTTACAATCTAAATATTATATTTCCTCATAAATGCTGCTTATTACAAAATAGCCATGATAGCCTATCCATTGGAATAAGCCTTACATATAGTTACATAGAATTGCATTACATGCACAACTTGTTGAGTGCTTTAAGTACTCACCTTGCCAACAACAATAATCAACGATCGAAGAATCTACACTGTGTTGGAGGAGGAATTCGAGAAGACACAAGTCATTAGGGTCCGAGCCTTGTCGGTTTACTGTGGTGAAGTGATGAGCTATCTCGTTTTCTACTTTCATTTGCTTAATTATTAGCTTATATTTCCGGTCTTGCCTGCGTGGCTTAATAATGTAAGTTGGTCATAAGATCATACATTTAGCTATATCAATAAATGAACTATTATTCTATTATCGTTGAGTATGATGTGATATGTACCGATGTTGAGCTGTGTGCACTAGCGTTGATCTTGGGACTAGTGCGGTAAACACAAAGTGGGTTGAATCGTGGATTCGGGTCCTCACAGAGGTGGTATCGAGCATCTTGAGGTCTTGGCCCTAGATAGTATGGAGGTGTCCTATGTGTGTCCAAAACTATTTTCTAAAGAAAAATTTAAAGTTGACTAATAAAACACTCTTGACTCATCTCATTCTCTACTTCTCACCTTTGCTAAATTTACCGATTTACTTGCCGTTCCGGGTGGAGAACTTATTCAAAGTTCTTGTGGAGCAGATGCCGATCGTTCCGACCTTCGAGGAGTCAGCTGGCGGCTACGCCATGGAGCTGTGGAGAGTTCTTCAGACACTTGGAGGCTTCTATCGTCCTCTTTACCGTGGAGGCAGCTGGACCGTTAATGGTGTTCACCGAGGATTTATTTGCAAGCTGATTATCTACGCTCGGGAAAATGAGGAAGCTAGCAGGCCAATCAACATCTCCGCCAGAAGATTCTCGTACGAGGTTGCGATCCAGGAGGTTGCCCGACTTGCTCTTCACCGTGTCTGCCGCGACTACGCCGACGAGCTTCACGACTCAGTGTTCCGACTTCACCCAGACGTTCAAGCGTGTCGACACCGACGGATCGTGGAGGACGAGTGTGCTACTGCAACTCACCTTGCGGAGTTCGCCCTTGCCCAAGAGGAGCATATGAGAGAGACTACTCCGGAGCTGGAGACAGTGTACGAGGCACTCAGAGTGGCAGAGCAGGAGCTTGAGGTGACCCGTGCTTCAGCCATCGGGATGATCACCAAGCTGGGAGAGGCCCTAGAGGCGGTCGAGGACGAGTAGGAGCGTGTGACCCGTGGAGCTCAGGAGCCAGCCGAGGAAGAGTCAGAGGAGGATCCCGAGGAGCGAGAGTGGGAGCCCGAGGAGGATTAGTCTTAGAGTTGTGTTGAGACTCGAGTGTGGAGTCGCGTCTTTAAGTTAGTCTTTTACCTCTTTAGTTGACGTTAAGGTTTCGTGTTTAGTTTGCTTCTTTGTAATCTTTGAGTGAGTGTGTTATGTGTTGCAAAGCTTGTAGGCTTAAATAAGCAGCCATACCAAGATTAAATAAAGAATCATTTCAGTTGGGTATAACCTGTCTTCCCCATTTTAGAAATTCTTGCTTCTTATCTATGCTACATCTACCTTTCCTAACCCAAGAGGCAATCATCAGATGGTGAATA
This sequence comes from Otatea glauca, assembly GCA_036346275.1. NCBI lineage: Eukaryota > Viridiplantae > Streptophyta > Magnoliopsida > Poales > Poaceae > Otatea > Otatea glauca. The sequence goes on from CM070718.1 coordinate 46,654,314, forward strand.
CTCGAGGGAACAACGGTGCTTCAGGAAGTGGACTGCGCTAGAATGACAACCCCAATGACGGAGGCAGCCCTCAACCACCGCCAGTGGACATGCAGAATCTGGGAGCATTTCTTGCCGCGTAGACTCAACTGATGTAGACTATGATGTGCAGATGCAGCAAATGACCAATGTGGCAGCAACTAACAACAACCATGCAACTCAAAACAACAATGGTGGACCTCGACCTTACTCCAAGCTGTTAGATTTTATGAGGACTCGGCCACCAACTTTTTCAGGAAATGTGAACCCTTTGGAAGCCGATGGTGGCTTAGGACTATTGAGAAGAAGCGCACATCACGCAATGTGAAAGCAATGAGAAGGTGCTCTCGCCTCTCATCAATTGGAAGGAACCGCGAGAATGGTGGGAAAATTATTATGCCGCACATGGAGCCCGCAAGACATTACTTGGGAGGAGTTTACTCGCTTTCGCCAATACCATGTTCGGAGGGAATGATGGATCTTAAGAAGGAAGAGTTGAGCTACGAAACAAGGAGGCCAACCGATGGTGAGTATCCGAATAAATTTAACCGATTAGCTCGCTATGCCCTGAAGACGTAGCGACAGATAAAGCTAGGCAGTCTCGCTTCATGAAGGGACTGAATTCAGGACTGCAGGTGGGACTAATCACCCACAATTTTCTAGATTTTCAGGAGCTAGTTAATAAGGCTTTGATCCTAGAGGATAAGCGCAAAGAGTGGGCGAAACCGTAGCGCTTGATGACTAATTAGGGTGGACGCCCAAACCACCTCGTTTGAGAATGTCACCACAACAGTTTGCTAGATTCCAACCGCCAGCCGTGAATAAGACATCAACCCATGCACCTCGCCCTGCCAATCAAAACTTTCAGACTCCAGCACAGGGCAACAATGCACCAGGAGGAAGTCAGCAGTCTGTAGTGAAAAGATGCTATACATACAATGAGCCAGGGCACTTTTCTAATAGGTGCCCACAGAAGGGAGGCATCACGCCAGTTCGTTTCAACTTGGGAACAACACCTGCCAAGGCACCAGCCTCAGGAGGAAATCGTGCGCCAGGTCAAGCTGGAGCAACACCGCAATCAACAGTGCGTGGTAGGATCAACCACATCACCGCAGATGGAGCTCGGGGAGGCTACGGGGCGTCGTCTTGGGTAAGTTCTGGTTAACTCGATTACCGCTACTGCTTTGTTTGATTACGGGCTTCGCATTCGTTCGTTTGTCAAAGTTTTGCAACCAAGAATGGATTTAAAGTGGTGAATCTTAAGTGTGTGCTCTTAGTCCAAGCCCGAGATCCGAGCTTAGATCTAGCCTTGGGTGTTTGGGAGCTAAGTTGCTTATGGATGGGATAGAATTTCTAGCAAATCTTATCTTGATAGATCGCAATCCTAGGCGTCATCCTTGGAATGGATTGGCTGTCCAAACATAATCTTTATTTTGGATTGTGGCCGAAGGATTGTAACATTGGAAGGCCCTAATGGCAAGAAGGTAGAATTTCAAGCGACCGCAGCTCGTGATGGGCAGTTAATGGTCAACAGCGTGAAAGCCATCAGCATGGAAGATGTGCCAGTAGTCAGAGAATACCCGGATGTGTTTCCAGAAGATTTACCAAGACTGCCACCAGACCGCGACATCGAGTTTGTTATCGAGTTAGCACCGGGACAGCACCGATATCAAAGAGACCATATCGGATGCCTACCAAGCGAGTTAGTGGAAATGAAAAAGCGATTGAGGAATTGCAAGAAAGGTTTCATTAGACCTAGTTCATCGCCATAGGAGCACCGGTTTTGTTCGTCCGTAAGAAGGATGGAAGCCTTAGGATGTGCATTGATTATCGTGCACTTAATGAAGTAACGATCAAAAATAAGTATCCGTTGCCCAAGATCGACGACTTATTTGATCAGTTAAGAGGAGCTGGAGTTTTCTCCAAGATAGATCTTCGTTTGGGATACCATCAGTTGAAGATCCGAGCAGAGGATGTGCCTAAGACTGCGTTTTCTACGCGATACGGACATTATGAGTTCACAGTCATGCCATTTAGATTGACGAATGTCCCGGCATATTTCATGAACATGATGAATAAGGTTTTCAAGGAGTATTTGGATAAGTTTGTTGTAGTCTTCATAGACGATATCTTGGTTTACTCGAAGACAGAGGAAGAGCATGCAGATCATCTGAGGATGGTTTTAGAGAGGCTGCGAGAGCATCAGCTGTACGCTAAGTTTAGCAAGTGTGAGTTTTGGAAGGAGAAAGTTGAATTTCTTGGTCATGTAATGACTACTAAAGGAGTGGCAGTTGACCCAAGCAAAGTGGGACTTGATGTTACATTGGGAACAAGCGAGTCATTACCCGGATCCGTAGTTTTACGGGAATGGCGGGATATTACCATCGGTTCATAGAGGGATTCTCGACAATTGCTAAACCCCTTACGCAGTTGTTGAAGAAAGAAAAGAAGTTTGCATGGACGCCAGAGTGCGAGAAAAGTTTTATGGAATAAAAGAAGCGTTTAGCAACAGCCCCCGTATTAGTGTTGCCTGATGTGCAGAATGGATTTGATATCTATTGCGATGCTTCAAAGCAAGGCCTGGGTGTGTGTTAATGCAAGAAGTCAAAGTCGTTGCTTATGCGTCGAGACAGTTAAGACCGCATGAAGTGAATTACCCAACGCATGATTTGGAGTTAGCTGCCGTAGTGCATGCTTTGAAGATATGGCGTCATTATCTCATAGGAAATAGATGTGAGATATATGCAGACCATAAGAGCCTGAAATACATATTCTCTCAAGCAGATCTTAATATGAGACAGCGAAGGTGGCTGTAGCTAATTAAGGATTATAATGTGGGAATTCATTATCATCCCGGAAAAGCCAATGTGGTAGCAGATGCTCTGAGCCGAAAGAGCCATAGCGCGAATACATTGACAATGAAAGATCAACCAGAGCTATGTAAGGAATTTCAGAAGCTGAGATTGGAAGTTGTTTCGCAAGGAATGGTAACCGCTCTAGAAATAAAGCCAGCGCTTGAGGATCAGTTAGAAGGCGGAAAGATGATGATAAAATTTCTAAGATCAAGGCTAAAAAGGAGGAAGGCCTAGCCATGGATTTCACTCTAGATGAGCAAGGAACCATGTTCTTCGAAGGCCGAAATCGTGTGCCGGATAAAAAGGAACTGAAACAGCTGATTCTTGAGGAAGCTCATGATTCTAAGTACTCGATTCATCCAGGAAGTGCTAAGATGTACCAGGATTTGAAAGAGAGATTTTGGTGGCCTAATATGAAGTGTGAAGTGGCTGAGCATGTTGCTTTATGTGACGTATGTCAGAGGGTAAAGGCCATGCATCAAAGACCAGCTGGTTTGTTGCAGCCGTTGAAAATTCCGGAATGGAAGTGGGAGGAAATCGGAATGGACTTTATCACCGGTTTACCTAAGACTCAGAGAGGTTACGACTCTATTTGGGTTATTGTGGATCGTTTGACTAAGGTCGCTCATTTTATCATAGTAAAGACCACTTACTCAGGAGATCGTTTAGCAGAGCTGTATATGTCAAGGATTGTGTGCTTGCATGGAGTGCCCAAGAAGATTGTGTCGGACAGAGGTACCCAATTCACCTCAAGATTTTGGAACAAGTTGTATGAAGCAATGGGAACTCGCCAGAATTTCAGTACCGCGTATCACCCACAGACAGATGGTCAGACTGAAAGAGTAAATCAGATTTTAGAGGACATGCTGAGAGCTTGTGCTTTAGCATATGCTACGTCATGGGATAAATGTTTGCCATATGCAGAATTCAGTTACAATAATAGTTATCAAGCTAGCCTACAGATGTCACCGTTTGAAGCATTGTATGGACGTGCTTGTCGTACTCCGTTAAATTGGAATGAAACAGGAGAGCGTTTGGTGTTTGGGCCAGATATTCTCGAGGAAGCCGAAAATCAAGTCGCAATGATCAGAGAAAGGTTGAAGATAGCACAGTCAAGACAGAAAAGTTACGCAGATAACCATCGTCGAGATTTGAGTTTTGAACGTAAGATTATGTATCTCGTGGTTACCCTCTTAAGGGCGCGTTAAAAGATTTCACGTTAAAGGGAAGCTTGCACCAATCTACATTGGTCCGTTCAAGATTCTAAGCCGTCGAGGAGAAGTAGCTTATCAGTTAGAGTTGCCTCAGTCTTTGGCAGGAGTGCATGATGTATTCCATGTGTCGCAGCTCAAGAAATGTCTCAGAGTGCCAACGGAGCAAACCCCGTTGGATGCAATAGAGCTGCAAGAAGATTTGACTTACAAAGAGCAACCGACCAAAATTTTGGATGTTATGGAGCGCAAGACCAGAAACAAGTCTATTCACTTTTGCAGAGTTCAGTGGAGCAATCATTCCGAAAGTGAAGCCACTTGGGAGCGAGAAGAAGATTTGAAGTCAGAATTCCCGAACCTATTCTCTAGTTAGCCACGAATCTCGAAATTGAGATTACTGTCAAGAGGAGGTTTGTAACATCCCAAAATTTGCCCAAATACTATTTTATTGCTTAAATGTGCATTTATGATTTTCTGGAATTTATTTGGATTTTTCTGGATTTATTTGAATTAATTTTAAATTAAGTATATTGACCTTTTCTTCAAATCTATTTAAATTTATGCAAAGTTAAAATAAAGTTTTGCCAAAATTTTTTTATTGAGTCCATAATGTCTCAAAGTATTTTTGAGATTTTTCTTTGATTTTTCTTGATAATTTATTGGCTTAAAACAAATTAAATGAATTTTGGCAGTTATTTTAAATGAAAAATCTTTTTAAATCGGCTTGAACAGTATTGGGAGTGGCCCGGAGTAGCGTGGCTCGTTCAGCCCGTTTTCTAGAAGTCTAATCCCTGCCATTGGATCCAGATCGGATGAGTGAGGACGAAGCGTACCGGTTCGGGACTTCGTTTTATCGTCACCGTCAGATCTGCCGCGTGTCGTCGATCCGGTCATCTTCTTCGCATGTCCGTGCCGGACTCCTCTCCGTGTCCGCCATGGACACCGTGTGGAAGCGGGCGAAGGAGGACTCGATGCTATATAAAGGGCGCACGGCATCGCCGGTACAAGCGACCAAAGCACCAAGGATTTATTTTCAATCTTGGAGCCAAATTGCGCAATCGAGGGTTCTCTCTGAGCACCGCCGCCGCTGTTCTTCTTCGATTCCGATGTCTTCCATGGAGCTAAAGGCTCGAGAACAAGGCTGGCAGTTGCGTCTCGTCAAGAGGGAGCCCGTGCGCGCGCTAGTTCGGTCGGAGCATCGCCGGAGAGGAGAAACCGCGGGGAGGTCATCGCCGACAAGAAGAAAGGTCTCGCCGCCGTCGCCCAAGTGCCCAAAACACAGATCCAAGTGCGTCAGAAGGTAGCGAAGTCGCGAGGGTGCCGTAGGTAGTCGGGCCGATCGCCGCCGACGACCCTAGGGCCCTGTGCTGTCGCCGTCGACGTGGCTTGACGCTTCGTTGCCGCTTGTCGTCCACGTAAGCAGTTTCGCCGAGGTGGCAACGTCGTGGTGAGCTGCGTGGCGCCGCGTGTGTCCTGCGCTGGCGCTGAGTCAGCATCGTGCGGGACCCGCGTGTCAGTGGCCCAGAACCGCGTGAAACAGGTGCACCGTGGACCCGAGGAGATCGTGGGCCGATCCATGGACCGATGTACGTGGTATCGTTTGGTTAGTGCGAGTCGGTGACGTCACGCTTGCGCGATAATTCTATTTTGAATAAAAACAATTACGGTTAATTCGAATTTCCTATTTACGTATTTTCGATATTTATTTCAAACTTCATAAGGCTATAACTTTTGCATCTTAACTCGAATTTGAGTGATACAAATTTCTAAAAAATTGTAAAATTGAGATCTATTTAATGGTGAAATTTAATTGATTTTTGGAGCTAATTTGCTCTCTTTTTTGGTATTTATTTGCTTTTCTTCTTGGTACGCGTAGGCGTTGAATTGTGCGAAGTTTCGGAGGAAGATCCAGCAACTCAAGAGCAAGCTTCAGATCAAGATCAGGACCTATTCCAAGGCAAGTTGTGCTTTGATCATGTTGAACCCATGTTTATAACATTGCTATATTTGTTTTAGCATATTACATATTATTTCAAGTATACAATTGTTTCAAATTAAATTGGGCTTAGCCAATAGGCCAGATTGATTTATATCCTACCTTTTCATTGTATGCCATGATCCATTGTCACCTTAGATTGGTTCAATATAGTTGGTTAGTAAATATAATCAACATGGGATGGTTAGTTCGTATTAGTTGCTTAGCCATGCCACATCATCACATGTGTCAGAATCATTGATAATTAATCTTGATTAATGGAATATGGAACCATGTTATGAACTTGTGTGTCATGTGGGATCACACGATGAGATTGAGTTGTTGTGGCGAGTCATGTCACATAGCGATGTTGAATTATTGATGGCATGTGGTGCTTAGTAATCAATCGGGTGATAATCACTTAGATTGGGGCAAGTGACAAGGCGAGTATGCCAAGGTGGGCCCAATGGGCGATGGTATGTGGATGTCTTGCCTTGATCACACTAAGGACTTAACCTTGCAAGCCTTTGACTGAGTCAATCATGCAACCACATGCAGTATGGGCCACCTAGTGAGTAATTTGCAATATCTTAATTTTGGTACTATCGTGGTCGGTGTTAGTTCAGAGTTATGGAGTAATTCACATGGCGCAAGAGGGGGCCTGGATGTGATAACCAGTCCCACGGTGTTGAAACCTTAGCGGGAGAGTGCGGGTTAAGCCGGCGCATTGTAAAGGCTTTGTTATAATCACTCGACTTGGTGGTGTTTGGTTGTATCACGTGGGTAAAGTGCATAACCTCTGCAGAGTATGAAACTATTCGGATAGCCGTGCTCGCGGTGTTGAGCAATGCTTGAGAATTACTGTTAAGGGTTAGCTTAATTAAATGGACAATTTAGTTGGATGGCGGAATGCCATGTGGAAGATGGAATTTGATTTAGGATTGGAAACCTGGTTTACTTGAGAAATACTGAATCTATTTATTATTGCTATTTGTTTTACAAGTCTTTACAATCTAAATATTATATTTGTTCATAAATGCTGCTTATTGCAAAATAGCCATGATAGCCTATCCATTGGAATAAGCCTTACATATAGTTACATAGAATTGCATTCATGCACAACTTGTTGAGTACTTTAAGTACTCACCTTGCCAACAACAATAATCAAGCGTCGAAGAATCTACACCTGTTGGAGTAGGAGTTCTAGGAAGACCACGAGTCATTAGGGTCCGAGCCTTGTCGGTTGCTGTGGTGGTGATGAGCTATCTATGTTTTCGACTTTTCATTTGCTTAATCATTAGCTTATATTTCTAGTCTTGCCCTCAGTGGCTTAATAATGTAAGTTGGTCATAAGATCATACATTTAGCTATATCAATAAATGAACTATTATTCTATTATCATTGAGTATGATGTGATATGTACCGATGTTGGTTTGTGTGCACTAGCGTAGATCCCGGGACTAGTGCGGTAAACACGGTGGGTTCAATCGGTGGATTCGGGTCTTCACATTCTCTTCCCTAGTCCGAGCCCGGTGATGAGTTGATCATTTTCGATGATGCTACTTTAGGTAGAGTCATCGCTAAAGGTACCATTTGCATTAATGACAATTTCATTCTTAAAAATGTTGCCTTAGTAAGTAGGCGCAATACAATTTGCTTTCTATTTCTCGACTTATTGATGACTCTTTCGAGGTGAGTTTTAAGAGTAATGCTGTAGAATCCTCGATTCATCGGGAGGGTTAGTTCTTGGATTCTAGATTTGGGAGAGTCTTTCATGCTGATTTTTCTGTTTCTTCTAGAGACTCTCTTGGTGTTTGATTGCTTACGAGTCCGTGATCTCTCATCTCGGCATGGGAGACTTGGTCGATTAGATTTGATCATTTGACCGAGTTAGCGACCACGATCCCATTCGTGGTTTGCCCAAACTCAAAATGGTCAAAGACTTAGTATGCTCTCCCTGCCGACATGGCAAGATGGTTTACGCTTCTCATCCCCGATCCTTTGTTGTGATGGTGATGCACGGGACAGCTTTTACATATGGACCTTTGTTGGTCCGGCTAGAGTCTGATCGATGGGTGGGAAGTGGTATGTTCTTGTTATTGTTGAGATGACTTTTGAGGTATTCTTGGGTGTTTTCATGTCCTCGAAGGATGAGACTTTTACCCATTTTAGGGTTTGGTTCGTAAGTTGTCTTTTGAGCTCCACGGTGCCCTCGAGCTATCTGCGATGACAATGGCACTGAGTTCAAGAACTCCTATTTTGAGAGTTTACGTGTGGAGTGCGGTTTGGAGCATCAATTCTCCTCTCCCTACATCCCTCAACAAAATGACGTAGTGGAAAGGAAGAAACGGGACCACAGTAGAAATGGCGGGCGATGCTAGGCAGTCTGATGACTCCAAGGAGTTTTGGGCTCGGGGCTATAGCTCTGCTTGCCATGTTTCTAATCGTGTATTCTTGAGAGCACATTTGCATCGCACTTCTTACGAGTTGAGGTATGGGTGAAAGCCTAGTGTTTCTCATTTTAGGTGTGTTTGGTTGCAAGTGTTTTATTTTGAAGTCCGTAACTGGATAAGTTTGAGTCTCGTTCTTGATGGTATCTTTCGGGTTATTCAACATCTTCTCGTAGCTATAGGGTGCGGAGTTGCGATGCGCATAGGATCATAGAGACCTGTGAAGTGACCTTTGATGAGGCTAGCCCAGGAGCTAGACCCGATATTTCAGGCTCTTCTTTTTCCTCCGAGACCATCTTTGTAGAGGATGAGGATGATGGAGATGATGGTGTTCCACCTGATCCAGTCCCCTCTACACCTGAGGTGCCTCCTGTTTCCATTTCTGCACCTCAGGGAGACCAGCCCTGCCTTCTGACTCTCATTCACCTAGTGGCTCTGCTCCTACCTCTTTTGTGCATGAGGTAGCGGCCACTTCTGCTTCTGGACCTCCCCGTCATATTCAGCGTTCTCATCCACCTGATCAGATCATCGACGATCTGTTTGAGTGAGTCACTCGCTCAAAATCAGGTTTGACCAGTTTCTGCCTTCCCTCTGCCTTTGTTGCCTCGTTTGAGCCGAAGGATGTGACTCATGCATTATCTGACGAGTCTTGGACTAATGCTAGGCATGAGGAACTTGAAAACTTCGAGAGGAACAAAGTCTGGCAGCTTGTAGAATGTCCATCTGGTCATAATGTCATTGGGACCAAGTGGGTGTTCAAAAACAAGCAGAGTGAGGATGGGGTTGTCATTCGCAACAAGGCTAGGCTAGTTGCCTGAGGGCTTTTCTCGAGGTTGAGGTCTTGACTTTGAGAGACCTTTGCCCTGTAGCTAGACTAGAGGCTATTAGGATCTGCTTGCATTCTCTCGCATCCCGGGCTTTAAGCTCTATCAAATGGATATCAAGAGTGCATTCCTCAATGGCTAATTGAGGAAGACGTTTATGTCAAACAACCTCCGAGATTTGAGAACCCCAAGTTTCGAGTCATGTATACAAGCTTTCCAAAGCTTTGTATGGACTCAAGCGAGCCCCGAGCATGGTATGAGAGGCTCAAGTCTTATCTTCTCACCATGACTTCAAAATGGGCGTAGTAGACAAAACTCATTCATCGACACCATGAGTTTCATTTTCTTCTTGTCGGTTATGTGGGCGATATCATTTTGGTGGCTCATCTCATTCGCTTGTGTCTCGGTTTTACGAGGTGATGAGCCAGAGTTTGAGATGAGTACGATGGGCGAGTTGAGCTACTTTCTTGGCTTTCAAATCAAGCGGACTCGGGAGGGTACTTTCTTGCATCAAGGCAAGTATACCCGTGACCTCTGAGGCGCCGATATGTCGATGGGAAGCTGATGACTCCTATGGCCACCTCGCTGTCCTCGAGCCCAATGAGGATGGTGAGCCCGCGATCAAAAGGAGTTTGAGCATGATTGGCTCCCTCTTGTACCTCACTACTGAGGTCGGACATACATTTGTTGTGTGTGCATGCGCTCGATTTCAAGCTTCTCCTCGCGCCTCACCGTCAGGCGGTCAAGCGCATCTTGGTACCTTCGTGCTACCATCGATTATGGTATTTGGTACTCTTCTTCTTCTTGTCTATCTCTTAGAGCCTTTTTCGATGCCGACTTTGCTGGCTGTAGGATAGATAGGAAGAGCACTTCTGGCACTTGCCAATTCATTGGCACTTCTCTTGTTTCTTGGTCATCTAGGAAGCGATGCAGGGTTGCCTGATCCACGGCGAGGCGAGTATGTTCTTCGCGACGATTCTTTGTAGCAGTGCTCTGGATGAGATCGACCTTACGGGACTTTGGGTTAGAGATAGAGAGTGTTCCACTTTTCTGTGACAACACTTCTGCTATATGCATTGCTAAAAACCCAATGCAACATTCCGGACCAAGCACATTGATATTAGATATCACTTCCTTAGAGACCATGTGGAGAAGGAGATATCGCGCTTGATTCGTGAGAGTGACCTTGGTTTGCCGATATCTTCACCAAGCCTTTGGATAGCTCAGATTTGTTGCCTTGAGGAGTGAGCTTGGAGTCGTGAGCCCTTACGGCCTTTCGTGAGGGGGAGCTGGTTTGTATATTATGTATTATATGTTTTCTTCGACTTTTCTTTTCTTTGTGCTTCTTACGGGTAACTTTGGGCTTGTTTTCTTGAGTTGAGTTCACTCACTTAGACTTCGACATGCCTTGCATGGACCTCTTATCTTGTGCTTTAGGTTGCTATCATGCGTGATTAGTTGTTCTCTCTTCTCTCTAGGTTGAGTTCCCTCACGTCTTATAAGTCTAGCGTGTATTGGGCCTCCTGGGTAGACAGTGCATGTGCAATCCTTAGTTGAGATCTAGAGTCGGCTTCCTATGTCGATCTCGGGAAGATAAGAGCGAGTCCGAGCCGTAGTGAGTCTCTTCTATCTTATCTATGCTCAATAGCCATCCGGTTTCTGATTTCTCGACTTCTTTTCCTCATTCTGTTTTTTTGGTTATTATTGAGTTCATTCGGGTTTTCTTTATGCCTAATCTTGATAATAACGCAACTTTAACCACATTTGAGCTTAAAATTAATTTATTTGTTGAGGGGAGTTTGGGAATCTGTTCGTGCATTGCATATAGACTGCATTTCCTGTTTAATGAGCTTTGTCTATTATGCAATTGATTTCTTCTTCATGCTATACACCATGCTACATCATATGGAGGAAATCACTAGCTTAGATATGTCCAAGTTCATTTAATTTGCTAAGCTAAAAAAATGATGAAATAAGCCTTAAATGAAAAACTTGATGAAACTTGTTGTTTTTACTTGCTAGGTTTCTTCTCTAGAGGTTTGTGCCATAATTTGAGAAATTTTGGAGTTCTCTAGAGTCCCTATAGCAACAGGTGAAACTAGTTTGATCCATGCTAGAGTCCTTCAATTGCTCATAAATCATTGTGTTAAAAATAAAAATTAAACAAAATTGACTCTTCTTGTGCACATACGACTCAACACCCTGCATTCACAAGACCGCTTCCTATTGCACTTAGGATGAACTTGGTATACATCGTGTTTGACCTAGACCATCCTCTTAAGAGTTCATCTTGAGATGGTCGCATACTGCTTGAGTCAATTGGTTGTCAAAAGAAAATGCAAATAAATTAAAAACAAAGACATATGTGGGTAAAGAATGCAAATAATGTCAAACATTTGCACCCCGCTATGTCTTGTATGATGATGAATCAAAATTTGCATTAAGTGATAAATGAGCCCGTATGTAACATCCCAAAATTTGGCCTAAATATGATTTTATTACTTAATTGTGCATTTATGATTTTCTGGAATTTATTTGGATTTTTCTCGATTTATCCGAATTAATTTTAAATTAAGTTTATTACCCTTTTGTTCAAATTTATTTAAATCTGTGCAAAGTTAAAATAAAGTTTTGCCAAAAATATTTTATTTGAGTCCAGAATGTCTCAAAGTATTTTTGAGATTTTTCTGGGATTTTTCCTAATAATTTATTTGCCTAAAACTAACTAAATGAATTTCTAGAATTATTTAAATTAATAAAGTTTTAAAATATCTTAGAAACGTGTTGGGCGAAGCCCAACATCAGGCGCTGAAGACCTCGTCGGTGCGGCCCGATCCAATTTACGAATCGCGAGAGAAACCCTAAATCGCGTGATTCGATCGCGCTTCATCGGACGGATCGCGCCGCGTAAGAGATCGTGTCGTGGCCGTTGGATTTCGACGCGTGTACGGCGGGGCGTCGTCGTCTCCATTCGGGACACGGAGTCCGTCGCCGTAACGGCGTCGAACTTCTTCGCCGTGTAGAGCTCGGACACCGAGGCTATTTAAGAAGCGGGTAGACCCGAGGTTCTCCGTGAGTACGCATCTTTTATCTTTCACGTGGCGCCGCCGAGGAGCTCTGTAGAAGCCGCTCGACCTTGCCCAAGTAGAACGCCGGAGTCGCCGCGGTTTTTGCTCGAGGACGTCGCCGGTTCGTCGGTTTTTGGCGTTTTGGTCCCAGATCTGAACTCGTCGAGGTGTACCGCATCGACTTCTTCACTCCTTCACGTCGGAAACGCGCCGGAACACCGTCGCGAGCTTCTTCCTCGTCTCGGTGGTTTTTTCGCCGCCGCCATGAGCGGGTGAGATCGTAGCCGTTGGACTGAGTGAACGGTTTTGATTGAGCCGCGTCGCGTGTGTCTGTCGCCGTTCGATCGGATCGGGCCATAGATGCGTGCCGCATGTTGCGCATCGGCGGGGCAGCACCGCGACCAATCGGATCGAGACGCGTGGCGCTGCGGTATCGGCGTCGTGGCCGGGTTCACCGTGGTCTCATGACTGCGCCATGGACCAGGTGTATGCACCGGGGCCACGTGTCGTTCTCTGATTGGTTCGGGCCAGGGCTGACGCCAGCATGACGTCACGCTTGCGCAGTAATTCTATTTTCAGTTTAAAAATAAATCTGTTAATTCGATTTTGATTTTTGCAATTTCAATATTTATTTCAAACTTGAAAGGCTATATCTTTTGCAATTTAACTCGGATTTGAGTGAATCAAATTTCTAAAATTTGCAAAATTGAGATCTATTTAATGGTGAATTGTATTTGATTTTGGAGTTAATTTGCTCTCTGTTTTGTATTTATTTGCTTTTCTTCTTGGTATGCGTGAGGCGTTGAATTGTGCGATGCTTGGAGGAAGATCCAGCAACTCAAGAGCAAGTTCAGAACCAGATCGGGACCTATTCAAGGCAAGTTGTGCTTTGATCATGTTGAACCCATGTTTATAAAATTGCTATATTTGTTTTACCCTATTGCATATATTTCAAGTATACAATTGTTTCAAATTAGATTGGGTTTAGCTAATATACAGATTGATCTATACACTACCTTGTCATTGTATGCCATGATCCATTGTCACCTAGATTGGTTCAATATAGTTGGTTAGTAATTATAATCAACATTGGAGGTTAGTTCGTATTAGTTGCTTAGCCATGCCACGACATCACATGTGCGGAATCATTGATAATTAATCTTGATTAATGGAATATGGAACAATGTTATGAACTTGCATGTCATGTGGATCACTCGATGAGATTGAGTTGTTGTGGCGAGTCATGTCACGCATAACGATGTTGGATTGTTGATAGCACGTGGTGCTTGGTAATCAATTGGGTGATAATCACTTAGATTGGGGCAAGTGACAAGGCGAGTGTGCCAAGGTGGGCCGGTGGGGCGAGGGTATGTGGATGTCTTGCCTTGATCACACTAAGGACTTAACCTTGGAAGCCTTTGACTGAGTCAATCATGCAACCACATATCGGTATGGGTCACCTAGGTGAGTAATTTGCAATGTCTTAATTTTGGTACTATCGTGGTCGGTGTGAGTTTCGAGTTATGGAGTAATTCACATGGCGCAAGAGGGAGCCACGGAGGTGGTAACCAGTCCACGATGTTGAAACCTTAGCGGGTAGTATCGGGTTAAGCCGGTAGCATTGTAAAGGCTTTGTTATAATCACTCGCCTTGGTGGTGTTTGGTTGTATCACGTGGGTAAAGTGCATAACCTCTGCGAGTGTGAAACTATTCGGATACCCGTGCTTTCGCGGTATTGAGCAATGATCGGAATTACAGTTAAGGGTTAGCTTAATTAAATGGACAATTTGGTTGGGATGGCGGAATGCCATGTGGAAGGATGGAAATTGACTTAGGATTGGAAACTTGGTTTACTTGAAATCTTGAATCTATTTGTTATTGTTATTTGTTTTAAAGTCTTTATAATCTATTTCTTGTATTTGTTTATAAATCGCTTATTGCAAAATAGCCATGATAGCCTATCCATTGGAATAAGCCTTACATATAGATATATAGAATTGCATTACATGCACAACTTGTTGAGTGCTTAAGTACTCACCCTTGCCAAACAACAATAATCAACGGTTGAAGAATCTACACTGTGTTGGAAGAGAAGTCGGGGCGACCACGAGTCATTAGGGTCCGAGCCTTGTCGGTTGCTGTGGTGAACTGATGAGCTATCTACGTTTTCTACTGTCCGCTGCTTAATTATTAGCTTATATTACCAGTCTTGCCCTGCGTGGCTTAATAATGTAAGTTAGTCATAAGATCATACATTTAGCTATATCAATAAATGAACTATTATTTCTATTATCGTTGAGTATGATGTGATATGTACCAATGTTGAGCTGTGTGCACTAGTGTTGATCCTGGGACTAGTGCGGTAAACACAGTCGATTCGAATCAGTGGATTCGGGTCCTCACAGAGGTGGTATCAGAGCATACTGACTGTAGGTCTTGGCCCTAGATAGTATGGAAGTGTCCTGTGTGTGTCCAAAGCTATTTTCTAAAGGAAAATTTAAATTTGACTAATAAAACTCTCTCGACCCATCTCATTCTCTCGCTTCTACGCTTTGCTGAACTTACCGTTTTACTTGTAGTTTTAGGAGGAGAACTTATTCAAAGTTCTTGTGGAGCGGATGTCGATCGTTCAGACCTTCGAGGAGTCGGTGGCGGCACGCCATGGAGGCGTGGGGAGTTCTTCATACGCTTGGAGGCTTCTATCGTCCGCTTTACCGTGGAAGCGGTTGGACCGTCAATGGTGTACACCGAGGATTTATTTGCGGTGATTATCTCGCGGGAGAATGATGAAGCGGCGGACCAATCAACATCTCGCTAGAAGATTCTCGTGCGAGTTGCAATTCGAGAGGTTGCCCGACTTGCCCTTCGCGGAGTACGCGCGACTACGCCGACGCGAGCTTCACGACTCGGTGTTCGACTTCACCACGGCGTTCAAGCGTCTTTGGCTAAGACGGATCGTGGAGGGCGAGTGTGCCACTACAAGCGCACCTTGCGTGGTTCGCCCATGCCGGGAGGATCATATGAGAGATACTACTCGGGAGGTGAGGCGTATGCGAGGCACTCAGTGGCGAGCGAGGGCTTGAGGTGACCGTGCTTGACCATCGGGATGATCACCGGTGGGAGAGGCCCTAGAGGCGGTCGAGGGGCGAGTTGGGCGATTGACCCAAGGAGCTCGAGGAGCGGCCGAGGAGGAGTCGGAGGAGGATCCCAGGAGCGAGAGTGGGAGCAGAGGAGGATCGATCTTAGAGTTGTGTTGAGACTCGAGTGTTGTGTCGGCGTCTTTAAGTTAGTCTTTAGCTCTCTAGTTGGCGTTAAGATTTCGTGTTTAGTTTGCTTCTTTGTAATCTTTGAGTGTGCGTTATGTGTTGCAAAGCTTGTAGGCTTAAATAGCGACCATACCAAGAATAAATAAAGAATTATTTCAATTGGGTATAACCTATTTTCCGCTTTAGAAATTCTTACTTCTTATCTATGCTACATCTACCTTTCCTAACCCAGAGGCAATCATCGGATGGTGAATACTCGAGGAAACAATAAATGCTTGAGGAATTGGACTGCGCGAATGACAACCCCAATGACGGAGGCAGCCCTCAACCACCGATGGACATCTTTGAAAGATCGAAAAGGCGACTAGAGGGGGTGAATAGGAGCCAAATAAAATTTTGAATAAATTCTCCCCTAGAATTCAATCCACCAAAAGACCGAAAGAAAGAAGCTGAACCATCGATCGGGCAATTTCAAAGCAGAGGCTCCGACCAGTTAAGATAGGGTGAGCAGTAAAAGCGCGGTCGAGTAGCTCAGTCGGATGAGCGATCTTCTGGCCTGAGTCGTTAGTCTTGGTCGGATGAGCGATACTCCCGACTGAAGTGGTCGGATGAGCAGTACTCCCGGCCAGGAAGTGGTCGGGTGAGCGTAACTCCCGGCCGGAAGTGGTGGATGAAGCGATGGGTGAGCAGATACCCGACCGGATGAGCAGTACTCCCATTGCGGAGGTCGGTTAATGATACTCCATCTGCGGAGGTCGGATGAGCGATGACTCGGGTGAAATAGTGTTCGGATGAACAATACTCCCGACCGATGAGCGATGCGCCCGAGCCTCGGATGAGCGAGTCGGGTGGGTATTCGGATGAGCGATACTCGGCCGATGAATAGTGTTTCGAGCCAGATGAGCGATGCGCCCGAGCCTACGGGCCTAGAGGTCGGATGAGCGATCTTTCGGGTGAGCGGTGTTCGGATGGATAGTGCCCCGACCAATGAGCGATAACGCCCGACCTACAGAGGTCGGATGAAGCGATCACGGAAGTCGGATGAGCGATAAAATCAGCACGATCTTAAAAGCAATCGATGTAACTTTTGATGGTGATCCAAAAACAGGAAAATTGGTGTGCACCTCCCTAAGGATGTCGGGAACCTATTTCAATCATCAATCGAAGGAATTGATACCAAGGTTCCGTCCCTTTTCGATTAAACAAATGCAACACCAAAAGCGAGTCACGAACACAGACTTCACCTAACTTGTCTGGTGAGAGTTGATGATCGAGAATATCCTTGGATGACTCTACACAAATCACAGCAAGTAAGTACGAAGAAACAACCCTTCAAACAAATAGAAACACTATCGAAAACTAGTCACGAAATTGGTTTCTTGCAAAGCGAATAGAAGAGGTTGTAGATTGCCTAGATAATTGGGATATGATCTATAGAAGATTCATCCGACAATCTTTCATCCTTGGCAACAAGAACCGAAGCCAATCGGGACTAAAGAACGCAAGTCACTGCGTTCGCACTTCAAGAACACACAGATTTACAAACTTGCAACAAGACGCAATGATTGCCTAGATGATTGAAAGCACGAATCTAGAGAAGAGTTCATCAATCATGAATTTCAACAAAGACTCGAAGCATGTAGAAGGAGATGAGGCAAATCCAAATTACGTAAAGAAAATTGCAAGTAAGTAAATGCGAATTTAGATAATGAATTTAAGTGCGTAATGTAAATACGTAAGAGAAATGAAACAAGAACATAGATGAAGAACATTTCATTTCTGGAAGGGAGGTTTACAAAGCCTCACAACAAAGTGGGCAAAACTCAAATGAGCAGCAAAAACCTCAGAACCTTCAGAGAGGGAAGGCTGCCCTACCCTCTATTTATAGTGACACAGGATCAATTCCACCCTTGGATATCTTGCTTCAATCCTAAGCCAACATCCAAGAGCGAGGATTTGATCCTTACAACATCACTCTCAACAACTCTCAACTACTCACGTAGACTTTCCTCACCTGCTCACCACGTCCCCAGGGAGACACCCCTCTCCCTGTCTAGTAGCAGGCTAGGAACACCTACCACCCTTGGATGAGCCTCTAAACCCTAGAGCACTCCATCAAGGGCTGAGATTTTACCAACTCACACAGCTATGCATGGGGTGACCGAAACCCAACAACACAACGGGTTTTGCACGCTTATTCAAAGCATACCAACTTGACCCGCTTCTCTCTCTTCCGGCGCGATCCAACGGTCCTCCTCGTCAGAGCGGCTCCAAGTTAGCATCTCATCCATTCCTTTGTCTTCTTGGCTTGCGGCTACTCCAGGCCTCGGTCATCTTTGGCGACACCACGATCATCGGACCTCGGCTCTCGGCCTAGTCACGATCCTTCGCCTCACCATGACCTAGCTCCAAAGTCCTGCAACCATCATAGACAAGGAAACCACATCACATAGCAATGTCCAACAACACATATCCATCTCAGCAGAAAGATATACACTTCTTCGGCAGCGGCAAAACCACGACCACATGGTGCGACCCTGGTCTCCATCCGGACCACAGACGACCACTTTGGTCTCCATCCGACCACTCGAGGTCGACCGCTGGTCTTCGTCCCGACCACTCGAGGTGCGACCGCTGGTCTTCTTCCGACCACTCGAGAGTCGACCATCGGTCTTCGTCCCGACCACTGGAGTCGACCAGCGGTCTTCGTCCGACCACTCGAGGGTCGACCTTTGGTCTCCGTCCGACCACTCGGAAGTCGGACGATCGGTTTCCAACCAGCCACGGCTCGAGACCACTCGGGGTCGGATGGTAGTCTCCAACCCAAAGCTCGGACCACTCGAGTCGGACAAGCAGTCTCCGACCAACCAAAGACACGACCACTGCAGGTCGGACAAGCGGTCTCCGACCAACCAAAGACGACCACTCGGATCAAACTCAAATTCAAGCTGTGAGCTAAACCACGTCAATTACTCATCACCATCGAGGATAGACCTCCACATGGTCTTTCAATCTCCCCCTTGATGAGTATATTGACAAACACTCGAAAAGGCATAAATTTGAGTTTGTAAAGCAATTTGATTGCAAAACCAAACTTGGTCCAGAGAGAAAGATATAAAATCATGACCAAGTTGGCAGTAAGATTTTAGAGCAAGATCATGAAAAGAGCAAGTTTTCTACAAAAGCTCTAAAAATCAATCATAAGTGCCAAATGTGATATGATCCATAAGAGATAGCAAAGATTTACAAAGATCATAAGAGATAGCAAAGATTTACAAAGATCATAAGAGATAGCAAGCTTTCACATTTTTATCTCCCCCTTTTCTACATTTTAAATGATGCCTTTTCTACATTTTCTCCCCCTTTTGGCAATATAGGCATCAAAATGGAATTTTCTCTCTCTTTTTTTTGTTTGTTTTCTCTCCCTTTATATATGTATGCATGAAATGCATCCTAAGTGAGCTTTGAGAATTATCCAAGTGATCACAATGACAAGATATGACACCAAGCTAGTCAATTTAGAAAATGGTGAACTAGGATGTCTGCAAGAACAAATTCATTTGGCTCACAAGCTTGGTTTACAAGATTTTATTTTAGCAAGATTTGAACAAGTGCAAAACTTAGCAAAAGTTTCAAAGCTAGAAGCCGCACCACTCATAGGATCAAATGGAAAACCTAGAGTTCAACCTACTCAACACTTTGGGGAATCTTGAAGTACATATAGAGTCCTTGAGTTCATTTTCAATTCATGCAAATTCTTCTTCTTTGATATTTTGAAAGACATAGCGAGGTGCAAATGTTTGACATTATTTGCATTCTTTACCCACTTATGTTTTTGTTATTTGCATTTCTTAATGGTTGACTCAAGCCATGTTCGATCACCCCAAGAGTAACTCTTAAGAGAATGATCTTGGTCATACACTATATATTCAAGTTCATCCCAAGTGCAATGGGAGGCGATCTAGAGAATATATAGTGTTGAGTTCAATTTTGCACAAAAGAGTCAAGTTTTCTTATTTTAGCATATATGAGCAATTTTGAAGGACTAAAATATGGATCAAGCAAGTTTCACCCAAGTTGCTATAGGGACTCTAGAGAACTCCATAAATTCACAATTCATGGTAAAAACCTCTAGAGAAGAAACTTTAACAAGAAAAAGCAACATGTTTTCATTTAAGATTTTCAATTTTGATTTTAACAAGCTTAGTATCATAGATGAACTTGGATAGACCTAAGCTAGTGATTTTCTTCAAAGATGTAGCAAGGTGCATTACATGAAAGATTGAATCAATTGCATAATAGACAAAGCTCATAAAACAGAAAAATGCGGTCTAAATGCAATGCATGAACAGATTCCCAAACTCCCCTCAACAGTTGAATCAATTTTAGGCTCAAATCTGGTTAAAGTTGAGTTATTATCAAGATTAGGCATAAAGAAGACCCAAATGAACTCAATAAAACCGAGAAAAAGCGAGAATGGGGAGAAGAAGTCGAGAAAGCGCAAGATTGGATGGCTATTGAGCATAGATAAGATAGAAGAGACTCACTCTCGCTCGGATGGCTCTTATCTTCCTAGAGACTAACATAGGAAGTGACTCTAGATCCCAACTAAGGAGTGCACACGGACCTGTCTACCTGGGAGGCCCAAAACACGCTAGACTTATAAGGCGTGAGGGAACTCAACCTAGAGAGAAGAGAGAACGACTAATCACGCATGATAGCAACCTAAAGCATAAGATAAGAGGTCCATGGAAGACATGCTAAGTGAGTGAACTCAACTTAAGAAAACAAGCCCAAAGTCACCCGGAAGAAGAAAGGAAAAGTGAAAGAAAATATATAGTACATAATATACAAACCGGCTCCCCCTCAAGATAAGCCAGTATGGGCTCACGACTCCAAGCTCACTCCTCAAGGCAACAAACACTGGAGCTATCCAAAGGCTTGGTAAAGATATCGGCTAGCGGTGGTCACCATCTATGAGCTGAAGCACGATATCACCCTTCTCCACATGGTCTCTAAGGAAGTGATATCTAATATCAATGTGTTTGGTCGGGAATGTTGCCTTTGGGTTTTTAGCAATGCAAATAGCTGAAGTGTTGTCACGGAAGAGTGGCACACTCTCTATTTCTAACCCATAGTCTGCAAGGTCGATCTCATCGAGCACGACTACTGACAATCGGTGTGACAACATACTCGACCTCGTGGATGGGTGGGCAACCCTGGTGCTTCCTAGATGACCAAGAAACAAGAGAAGTGCCAATGAATTGGCAAGTGCGAAGTGCTCTTCCTATCTATCCTCTGACCCGACAAAGTCGGCATCGGAAAAGGCTCTAAGAGATAGACAAGAAGAAGAAGAGTACCAAATACCATAATCGGTGGTGTACGAAGGTACGAAGATCGCTTGACCGCTGGCGGTGAGAGCGCGAGAGAAGCTTGAAATCGGCGCACGCAGACACCGGCAAAATGTATGTCGGCCTCGAAGCGGTGAGGTACAAGAGGAGCCGATCATGCTCAAAACTCCTTTTGATCAAGAGGCTCACCATCCTCATCGGGCTCGAGGACAGGCGAGTGGTGGCCATAGGAGTCATCACGGCTTCCCATCGGACATGTCGAGCGCCTCGGGAGGTCACGGGTATATTTGCCTTGATGCAAGAAAGTACCCTCCGAGTGCGCTTGATTTGGAAGCCAAGAAAGTAGCTCAACTCGCCCATCATACTCATCTCAAACTCTGTACTCATCACATCGTAAAACCGAGAGACAAGAGAATGAGAGGAGCCACCAAAAATGATATCGTCCACATAAACGGACAAGAAGAAAATGAGACTCATGGTGTTTGATGAGCGAGTTTTGTCTACTATGCCCATTTAAAGTCATGGTGAGAAGATAAGACTTGAGCCTCTCATACCATGCTCTGGGGGCTGTTTGAGTCCATCTGAGCTTTGGAAAGCTTGAAAACATGACTCGGAAACTTGGGGTTCTCAAATCACGGAGGTTGTTTGACATAAACCTCTTCCTCAATATAGCCATTGAGGAATGCACTCTTGACATCCATTTGATAGAGCTTGAAGCCCGGGATCACGAGAAAATGCAAGCGGGATCCTAATAGCCTCTAGCCTAGCTACAGAGGCAAAGGTCTCCTCAAAGTCAAGACCCTCAACTTTGAGAAAAGCCTGTGCAACTAGTCTAGCCTTGTTGCGAATGACAACCCCATCCTCGCTCTGCTTGTTTTGAACACCCACTTGGTCCCAATGACATTATGACGGATAGGCGCTCTACAAGCTGCGGACTTTGTTCCTCTCAAAGTTCTCAAGTTCCTCATGCATGGCATTAATCCACGACTCATCGGATAATGCATGAGAAACATCCTTTGGCTCAAAAGAGGCAGCGAAGGCGAGTGAAGGCGAGAAAGAAGACAGACCCGTTCTTGAGCGTGTGACACGCTCGAACAAATCGCCGATCATTTGATCAGAAGGATGACGTCTCTGAATATGACGGGGAGGACCAGAAGCAGAAGTGGCCTCTACCTCTTGAACAGAAGAGATAGGAGCAGAGCCACTCGCTGAAGGAGAGTCGGAAGGCAAGGGCTGGTCTCCCTGAGGTGCAGAAATGGAAACAGGAGGCACCTCAGGTGTAGAGGGGACTGGATCGGATGGAACACCATCATCTCCATTATCCTCATCCTCTACAAAAATGGTCTCGAAGGAAGAAGAAGAGCCTGAAACATCAGGTCTAGCTCCTTGGCTAGCCTCATCAAAGGTCACATCACAGGTCTCTATGATCCTATGCGCATCAACACTCCAGACCCTATAGCTACGAGAAGAAGACGAGTAACCTAGAAAGATACCATCAGAAGAGCGAGACTCAAACTTATCTAGGTTACCAGACTTCAAGATAAAACACTTGCAACCGAAAACGCGAAAATGGGACACACTGGGCTTTCGCCATACCTCAACTCATAAGAAGTGCGATGCAAATGTGCTCTCAAAAACGCGATTAGACACATGGCAAGTAGCTATAGCCTCACCCAAAACTTCCTAGGAGTACTATACTCATCTAGCATCGTCACCGCCATCTCAACTGTGGTCTGTTCTTCCTTTCCACTACGCCATTCTCACGAGAGGCGAGGGAGAAGAAGCGATGCTCTAAACAGACTCCACACAAAGCTCTCAAAGTAGGAATTCTTGAACTCGTGCCATTATCACTGCGTATAGCTCGTAATGCACACGGGAGCTCAATAGACAACCTCTTGACCAAACCCCCAAGTGAGAAAAGTCTCATCCTTTGAGGCCATGAAGAATACCCAAGAGTATCTAGAAAAATCATCAGCGATGACAAGAACATACCACTTCCCTCCTGCTTGTTGCACTCTAGTTTGGACCAACGGTGTCCATATGTAAAAGCTGTCTCGGTGCATCGAGTCATCACTACGGTGTTGGAGGATGAGAAGCAGTAACCATCTTGCCATGTCGGCAAGGAGAGCAAACTAAGTCTTTGACCATCTTGAGTTTAGGCAGACCCCGAATGAGATCGTGGCTGCTAACTCGGGTCAAATGATCAAAACCAATGTGGCCAAGTCTCCTATGCCAGAAGGAGAGATCACGGGACTCAGAAGCAATCAAACATCGAAGAGAGTCTCCAGAAGAAGCAGAAAAATCAGCACGAAAGACTCTCCCAAATCTAGAAATCCCATAAACTAACCTCCCGATGAATCAAGGATTACTGCGGACATTACTCTTGAAGCTTACCTCGAAAGAGTCATCGATAAGTGAAAGCAGAGAGCGGATTGTATTGCGACTTACTTACTAAGGCAACATCTTTAAGAATGAAATTTTGGTTAATGCGGATGGTACCTTTATAATGACTCTACACGAAGATGCATCCCCAAAAGTGATTAACTCATCACCGGGGCTCGGACTAGGAAGAGAACCATCGAGAATCTCGGTCATATGGCGAGAACAACCGAGTCAACAATCCAAACATCTCCCTTCCCATCAGACCAACTTTGATCAAGACATAAGAGAAAGATGACTCGATCTTGGGATAGAGTGAAGACTTGGGAACCCAATCTTTGAACCACATGGCGCCTCAGTACCGATCCACGAAGCGGTGGACTCGAGTGTCTCTCCGCCGTTTAACTATCACACGATCGAGCGGCTCTGGTAGATGATCTAGGAGTCAAAAGCGGGTTGGCTGCCGTGGTGCAAAAGCCGAACCACCCGGTAAAATTGCTGAATCTCCTACCGAGAAAACACCTCCGCGCTGATATCTACCTCGATGGGAAGAGCGAGGAATATCAAGAGGCGGAAGGAAAGCCGACTCTGAACAGCTCCAAGACTAAAATTGAAGAACCGGCATGAAAACCAAGTCACGGGCCTTTGCCCAAAAGCAGGCGACTCTCTAACTTTGTCTAGAAGCGGTGTGTGTCTTAGGAGCACTCAAAGTGCAGGGATGACCACGAATACCCTAAGGCAGACAACACGATCACTTAGGAGTGATCTTGGGCGCCTAAAGCAAAAATCTACTAGGTGACCATCCTTCTTACGGAAGGTGCATGTATACTTCGCCTTGCTAGGCGGAAGCAATAGGAGAAGCATCCATACAGTCGAAGTCCCATGGACCACACCGGTGAACTGAACTGAGTGGTGCTCACCACAGGAGCTACCACAATCTCACCACTCTTGGATGCGCACAATGGTAGGAGGATGTGCCTAGCGTGCTCCAAGTAGTCAAATCCTAGACCCTGATTAAATCTGCGATCTTAGATTGGTCTAGAATGAGATTAAGCTTCTTCTTGCCTCCAACAAACTTCTCGAGAGTGCTCATAAGATCTTGGCAATCTCGGAAGAAAGAAGCACAAGAAGAGGGGGGAAGAAGAAGAAGAACCGAGAAAGATGAGCTCTCTCGGCCGTGCATTTTCTCCTCGGACTGCTTGCCTCAATCTTGAGGGCCTCACAAGAAAGCATAAGGCAGCATTTCTAATTCTATGGGCTTGGTCTTCTAATTTCTTCCTAAGCTCGACATGGATTTTATCCAAGTCCCCACAATCTCGATTACATACATAAGCAATATTTTTGTGACTTATCTAGTAAGTCCTTAGCAAGTTTAGCACACTTGACATTGGGGTTTCATTGTCAAGTTTTAATTGCTTCTGACCCTCACATGGTATTTGGATCCTTAGAAGCATGTGATTCAAGTTCATTGTTTCTAGTAAAGCTTTCTAAGGTGTTAGCTCATGGCATCAATTTGAGAAAGCAATTTAGGGCAATTAGCACAAGAGGAGTAGAGTGAGCATTAAGAAAACTAGCTTCTCTGAAATATCATCAATAGAACTAGTGCTAGCATTCTTCATCCTAAGACCATCAAGTTCAAACAAGCACACTATCATGTATGGTCCTTAGGTTCTCCAACTCCACAAGAAACGACATCACAGAGAACACGGTCATCGGTGACTCGAGGAGGAGAAGATCTAAGTGAAGCTAACTCGAGTCAAGGTACCTACTTCCTTCTCTAACTCAGAACACCTCGACCTAGCCTTAGCATGAAACTTGCCTAATTCTGAAGCGGCATTTAACTCGTCGTGAGGTGGGTACCTCATCCGATGTCATTTGTCTAAACTGGAATCGCTTACTTCAATGGCGCTGCCATGAAGCACATCTTGGAGAAGTCATCGTTGCCCTTCACCTTCTCTTGCGGATCGTCCTCGCTTGCATCGCTCCATTCTCCGTGTCGAGAGCTCGATGTCGTCCGTCTGGCGAGGACCGGTGAAAGAGCTTCTTGTTCTTAGCAAAGTTGCGGTACTTCTTCTTGCGCGGCTCACGAGTTTGGGGCCTTCTTATTGCAGTTCTTGTCGGTGTAGTCGTTCTTGCCCGAACCGCCTTGTTCGTTTTGCCCTTCTCCGGCTTGGGACGGTTTGCTCGAATGTGGTTGGGGCCACCACACTCGAAAGCGGTGATCATCCACCTCTCTTCCTCTCTCTCACTCTCTTGTATGCATATGAAAATTTGCGAGCAAGAAGAGCAAGCTCATTTAAAATTTTCCGGTTGGTCATCGCTTAGCTCACAAAAGGCGGAGAGAAACCAGCGAAGAATCGAAAGAGAGGATCAATGGGATCGGTGACCAAAGCCATCGGTGAGACTTCGTCTTCCGCGAGGCGGCGTCGATCTCATGAGTCTTGAGGCGGGAATAAAGCCCGTCAAGAGTCAAAGTCGATAAGTCGGTGGTGTCCTTGATGGTGGTCACCTTCATCTCCGAACCGAAGGTCGAGTGCGGTCAAGAAATGCAGAGCATTGTCAAGTCGGGGTATATGCAACCATTTGCTTTCGAGTCGCTCGAATCTTTGTAAACCGACCAAAGCACTCGTCAAGACTCTCACCGGCGTGTTGTTCAAACTTGTTGAACTCACGCTTGAATTAATCTGTCGAACCGTCTTGATTTGGGTAGTGCCCTCATGGTAAGCATCAAGGTCACCCAAATCTCATGAAGCGTAACGCAGGTGAGAAATCTATCGTACTCACTGCGACTAAGGCCTGTATGAGGATGTTCCTTGCCTTAGCATTTGCCTCAACGTCGACCATATTGCCGGTAGTAGCGTTCTCATCGGCGGGAACCTCATCACGGAGCTTCACCTACGCCATATCGAGGAAGCCACGGGCGTGATGTGCGACTCCATCAAGAGATTTCCAAAAAGGAAAATCAACTCCGGAGAAAATAGGAGGCTTGGTGGAATACTTGTCCATCGCCATGGCTCTTGAGACCGGTCAAGATCTAGAAAGAGCGAGCCGGCTCGATACCAATTGAAAGATCGAAAAGGCGACTAGAGGGGGTGAATAGGAGCCAAATAAAATTTTCGAATAAATTCTCCCCTAGAATTCAATCCACCAAAAGACCGAGAAAGAAAGAAGCTGAACCATCGATCGAGCAATTTCAAAGCAGAGGCTCAGACCGGTTAAGATAGGGTGAGCGATAAAAGCGCAGGTCGGTAGCTGCAGTCGGATGAAGCGATCTCGCGAAGCTGATGCGTTAGTGCTGGATCGGATGAACGATACTCCCGACTGAAGTGGTGGGATGAGCAGTACTCCCGGACGGAAGTGGTCGGGTGAGCGAACTCCGGCCGGAAGTGGTCGGGATGAGCGATGTTCGGGTGAGCGATACTCGAGCCGTGCGCGAGGAGGTCGGTTAAAGCGGTACTCGGTCGAGCCTCCAGGAGGTCGGATGAAGCGATCTCGGGTGAATAGTGTTCGGATGAGCAGTACTCCCGACCGATGAGCGATCGCCCGACCTCACGGCCTGAGAGCGTCGGATGAGACGATACTCGGTGAATAGTGTGCCCGACCGATGAGCGATGAGCGCCCGACCTGCCCCGACCAATGAGGATCGGATGAACGTCGGATGAGAAAGAGGGTCGGATGAGCGATAAAATCAGCACGATCTTAAAAGCAATCGATGTAACTTTTGATCGGTGATCCAAAAGCAGGAAAATTGGTGTGCACCTCCCTAAGGATGTCAGGAACCTATTTCAATCATCAATCGAAGGAATTGATACCAAGGTTCCGTCCCTTTTCGATTAAACAAATGCAACACCAAAAGCGAGTCACGAACACAGACTTCACCTAACTTTTGGTGAGAGTTGATGATCGAGAATATCCTTGGATGACTCTACACAAATCACGGCAAGTAAGTACGAAGAAACAACCCTTCAAACAAATAGAAACACTATCGAAAACTAGTCACGAAATTGGTTTCTTGCAAAAGCTGAATAGAAGAGGTTGTAGATTGCCTAGATAATTGGGATATGATCTATAGAAGATTCATCCGCAATCTTTCATCCTTGGCAACAAGAACCGAAGCCAATCGGGACTAAAGAGCGCAAGTCACCGTTCGCACTTCAAGAACACACAGTTTACAAACTTGCAACAAGAGCAATGATTGCCTAGATGATTGAAAGCACGAATCTAGAGAAGAGTTCATCAATCATGAATTTCAACAAAGACTCGGAAGCATGTAGAAGGAGATGAGGCAAATCCAAATTACGTAAAGAAAATTGCAAGTAAGTAAATGCGAATTTAGATAATGTAATTTAAGTGCGTAATGTAAATCACGTAAGAGAAATGAAACAAGAACATAGATGAAGAACATTTCATTTACGGAAGGAGGTTTACAAAGCCTCACAACAAAGTGGGCAAAACTCAAATGGCGGCAAAAACCTCGGAACCTTCAGAGAGGAAGGCTGCCCCTACCCTCTATTTATAGTGACACAGGATCAATTCCCACCCTTGGATATCTTGCTTCAATCCTAAGCCAACATCCAGAGCCGATTTGATCCTTACTTTATCCTCTCAACAACTCTCAACTACTCACGTAGACTTTCCTCACTGCTCACCACGTCCCGGGAGACACCCTCTCCTGTCTAGTAGCAGCTAGGAACACCTACCACCCTTGGATGAGCCTCTAAACCCTAGAGCACTCCATCAAGGGCTGAGATTTTACCCACTCACACAGCTATGCATGGGTGACCGAAACCCAACAACACAGCGGGTTTTGCAGTATTCAAAGCATACCAACTTGACCCTTCTCTCTTCGACCCGCGATCCAACGGTCCTCCTCGATCGAGAAGCGGCTCCAAGTTAGCATCTCATCCATTCCTTTGTCTTCTTGGCTTGCGGCTACTCCACAGCCTCGGTCATCTTTGGCGACACCACGATCATACGGACCTCGGCTCTCCCGGCCTAGTCCGATCGATCGCTTCCTCACCATGACCTAGCTCCAAAGTCACCGCAACCATCATAGACAAAAACCACATCACATAGCAATGTCCAACAACACATATCCATCTCACAGAAAGATATACACTTCTTTGGCCGGCAAAACCACGACCACACATGGTCCCACCACGGTCTCCATCCCGACCACGCACTGACCACTGGTCTCCATCCCGACCACTCGAGGTCGACCACCGGCTTCCGTCCGACCACTGGGTCCGACCCGCTGTCTTCTTCCCGACCACTCGAGGTCCGACCAGCGGTCTTCGTCCGACCACTGGGAAGTCGACCCGCTAGTCTTCGTCCCCACCACTGAAGTGCGACCACTTGGTCTCCGTCCCGACCACTCCGGGTCGGACGATTGTTTCAACCAGCCGCAGCTCGAGACCACTCGGAGTCCGGATGACCGGTCTCCAACCACCAAAGCTCGGACCACTCGAGGTCGGACAACTGGTCTCCGACCAACCAAAGACACGACCACTCACTGGTCGGATAAGCCGTCTCCGACCAACCAAAGACGACCACTCGGATCAAACTCAAATTCAAGCACAACAGCTAAACCACGGCCAATTACTCATCACCATCGTGTGATGACCTCCACATGGTCTTTCACATGGCGCAGAACACAGGGAAACGTTTCTTGCCGCATTTGCACTCAACTGGATCGCGTACTATGAGTGCAAAGAGATGACCAACGCAAAGAACAACCAACAACAACCATGCGATTCGAGACAACAATGGTGGACCTCGTCCCTACTCCAAGCTGTCGAGATTTCATGAGGACTCGGCCACCAACTTTTTCGAAATGTAGACCCTTTGGAAGCCGATGTTGGCCAGCGACTATCGAGAAGAAAGCCGCACATCACGCAATGTGAGGTAATGAGAAGGCATGCTCGCCTCTCATCAAGCTGAAGGAACTACCGCAGAATGGTGGGAGAATTGCCCAATGCGCATTATGGAGCCCCGCAAGAGATTACTTGGGAGGATTTTACATCGCTCCGCCTTGCATACCATGTTCCAAAGGGAATGATGGATCTTAAAAGGAAGAGTCTGTGGCTGCGAACAAGGAGAGGCCAACGGTGGTCGAATAACGAATAAATTTACATGCTTAGCTCGTATGTCCTCGAAGATGTGCGACGGATAAAGCTAAGCGCCTCTGCTTTCATGAAGGGATGAATTCAGGATTGCGAGTGGGACCGATTACGCACATTTCCTAGACTTTGGGAGCTAGTCAATAAGATTTGATCCTAGAGGATAAGCGCAAAGAGTTGGGTAAAAAAGCAAAAGTAGCGCTTGATGACTAATCGTGGTGGACGCCCAAACCATCTACGCTTGAGAATGTCACCACAAGCAGCTTGCTAGATTCCAACCACCGTTGTGAACAAGACATCAACCTCGTGCACCTCGCCACTCGCTAATCGAACTTTGGACTCGACTCAGATAGGCAACAATGCGTCAGAGGAGAGTCAACGGTCCAAGTGAAAAGATGCTACACATGCAATGCAGCCGCAGGGGCACTTTTCAAATAAGGTGTCCACGTATGGGAGGCATCACGCAGGTTCGTTTCAA